>CM034708.1:123600297-123623191 GCA_020142125.1 Phrynosoma platyrhinos
TATATGTAAAAAAAAAAAAAAAAGATATAGAATTATTAAAAAAAATTATACATTAGGAAATTTCAGAGAAATGAAAGAAAGGGATGGATATACATAAAAGAAACTGTTGAACCCAAATAATTATTTGTTGATAAAAATGGACACTTCATCAGGTTAGAAATTAAAAGGACAATCTGTCAATTTTGTTAATAGGGGTATATGGGCCTTTAGAAAACAAAAGCAAATTCTATGACAAATTACTAGAAAAAATTATGGAATACCCATATGAAAATACCATCATGATGGGTGACTGGAATGGGATGATAAAGTCTTTGGTTGACAGAAAAGTTAAAAATAACCTGAAGCTAACACAAGGAAAATTACCAAAAACTTTCTTCAATTTGTTAAAAATGACTATGGCAGAGGATGTGTGGAGGTATAAATAAGGACAAACTAGAGATTTTACTTTTTATTCCACCCCTCACGATTCCTGGTCTAGATTAGACAGGTTTTGTTTTGTTTTGTTTTACCTCAGATTCAATTAAAACAAAAATTGGAAAAATGGAATTCTACTGAAAGTATTGTCAGATCATTGCCCAGTAAAGATGACCTTGAAAAAAGGAAAGCAGACTACTGTTGGATATTAGATGAAACACTGTTAAGAGATGAGAGGGTAATGCAAAAAGCCAAAGATACTTTTAAACATTTCTTTGAGATTAACATGACAGAACATATGAACATTCATATAATTGGGGGACTAGTAAAGTGATAATGAGGGGCTTTTTTATTAAACAAAGTTATGAAAGAAAGAAAAAGAGAGAGGAGAAGCAACTAAAAATACAAGCAGAGTTAAAAGCAACAACCAGTTAAAAAAACCCAGAAATAAGAAGTTGAAAGCACAGATAAAGATACTCCAAAAACAAATATCTATGATATTAACAGAAGAAATGGAGAAAAAGAAGTTTACAAAATAAAAACAATTTGAATATACAAATTAAAAAAGTAAATGGACGGCATTAAGATTGAAAAAAGAAGAAAAAATAGTTCAATAACGAAAATAAAAGATAAAGAGAAAATCTATACTAGCCAAAATGAAATAAAAAAAATGTTTCTATGATTATTTTAACAAAATCTTCAAGGAGGCAAAAATTTCAGAGAAAGACCAAAAGGACTATATAAAAAAGACAAAATATTCTGGGTCTGAAAACTAAAGAAAAGAAAGAATTAAATCATGAGATAACAACTACAGAGATAACAGAAGCAATTAAAGAAATGAAGCTAGAAAAATCACCAGGCCCAGATGGATTGAGTGCGATATTACTACAAAAGTCTAATTGAAATAATAACACCTAAGCTCCAAATAATAATGAACAGAGCAAAAGAAGGGAAAATACCAGAATCATGGAAAGCTGAAAATATTGCTTAATTTTAAAAGAGAAGGATGCTTTGGAGATGGGGAATTATCGCCCCATATCAGTTTTAAATGTAGACTACAAGATCTTTGCCAGCATTCTGGCAAAAAGAATTAAAATGTTATTAAAAGAATGGATTCATCCTGATCAGAGAGGCTTTTTGCCAGGTAGACACATAAAAGACAACACAAAAAACTTAATTGATGTTATTGAGTATTATCAAAGAAAACCAGACAAGCAAATAGCACTAATCTTTCTTGATGCAGAGAAGGCCTTTGACAATATAATATGGGACTTTATGATGAAGGTCTTATTAACAGTGGTAGAAGAGGGATCCTTTTACAACTGGGTGACAGCTCTGTATAGAGAACAAAAGGCGATAATGGTGAGAGAACAAAACAATGTGAAATTCAAAGGGACACATGTCAAGGCTGCCCACTTTCACCATTATTATTTATACTAACTTTGGCAATATTATGTACCATGATCAGGGGAGACAAAGAAATAACAGGACTCAAAATAAAAGGATTCAAAACTAAATTAAGAGCATATGCAGATGACATGGTTATATACCTGACAAAACCTATAGAAAATGTACAAAAATTATTAGAAACTTTAAAAGAATATGGAGGATGCTCAGGGTTTAAAATTAATAAAGAAAAAAACACAGTGCTAACTATGAACATGACACATAAAGAAAAAGAATTATTCAACATAAGATCAGAGTTTAAAATAGAGAATAAAGTAAGGTATCAGGGAGTTATGTTCACAACAAAGAACTCAGATTTATTTTTAAAAAAATTATGAAACTACATGGAAAAAATCAAGACGAACTTAAAGAAATGGAACAAGTTGCAAATATAATTATTAGGACATATATTAGTAATCAAGATGTATGTGCTATCAAAAATGATGTTCCTGTTTCAAACTATTCCAATAATAATAAATGACATCCCTTTTAAAAACTGGCAGAAATATATTACAAACTTCATATGGGCCGGGAGAAGACCTAGAATCAAAACGAAAATTTTACAGGATGTAGCAGAAAGAGGTAGTCTCGGCCTACCAAATCTAAAGTTATATTACCATGCAACTGTTTTGGAATGGTTAAAGGAGTGGCTAACACTGAATGATAGAAGATTATTATATTTGGAAGGGGGGATAATGTATATGGCTTTCACTCTTACTTATACTATGATAAAGTAAGAGTTAACAGTGACTTTAAAAATCATTATGTAAGAAAATCACTATGGAGAATCTGGGAGAAATACAAACAAGGATAAACAAGTATTCCATTGATTATGTCTCCAAACAAAGCCTTACATAGAAATGACAAAATGTTACAAAATAAGTGGATAAAATATGAAGAGCTATTAACAAAAGAAAATAGAAAGTTGAGATTAAAAACAATAGAACTCAAAAATGAAGGAATAAAATGCAATTAGTTTTTGTGCAGACATATAAAAGAAAGATATATAATGGTCAGAAAACTCAAGAAATAACAACGACTGAAAGTGAATTAGAAAAAATATTATTAAAAGAATCAGATCACTTGGTATTAAAGATATTATAAGATCCTACTTCAATGTTAAACAGAAGAAGAACAAGTCAAGAATTGTATGATTCGGTGGATGCAAGATCTGGGTACTCCAATATATATGGAAGAATGGGAGCAAATCTGGAAATCAAAAAATAATACACACATTTAATTATAACATGAAAGAAAACTTTTATAAGCTGCAATACAGGTGGTACTTCACACCAGTGAATTTGGCAAAAATGAAAAAAATATAATAATATAAAATGCTGGAAATGTAAAAAGAACAAAGGCACATTCTTCCATATGTGGTGGCTCTTCTCATTAGCAAAAAGATACTGGGATAAAATTCATACAGAAATTAAGAAAATTTTGCAATTAGAATACAAAAAGGATCCAAGAATATATCTATTAGGCTTAACAGAAGAAGAATTGGAAAAGAAATATGGGAAAATGATGTTTTATATGTTGACAGCAGCAAGAATAACATATGCATCCACTTTGAAAGACAATAAGACACCTGAGATAATTGAGTGGTATTGGAAACTTTTAGATTATATAGAAATGGACAAATTGACATATTTGCTTAGAAACAAGTCAAATGACAAATTTAACAAAGTTTGGATGACAATAGTAGAAAAGATTCAAGTTAACATTCAAAAACTAGCAGAAGAGTAAAAGAAATTTGACATAGCTGACAATTAAGAAAAAGATAATCAAGAAAAAGAATTAGACAAATAGTATAAGAATGAAATATATATATATATATATATATATATATATATATATATATATATATATATATATATATATATATATATATATAAAACAAAGGTTCAATATCAATTAAAGATTAAAGATATTGATAAACAGACAAAATTGGAAGCTGAATGATAAAGATAAGAATAATTTTAATATAGACACTTGGAAGTTCTTTTTATTAGAAAGAATGAAAATGGTATGTTTATTTATAAGATTGTGTGAGTCGGACGATATGTAATGAATGGATTTTATGTATAGTTTTGTTTTTAATAAGAAAATGCAATAAAGATTATTAAAAAAAGGGCTTTTGGTGTACAAAACTGTGAAGGAGTCTGAAGCTTGAGCACAGCACAGTTCACAGGAGGCATGCATACTCCTGAGGCAACCCACTAATGTAGTATTCACCATGGGCCAGCTAGCCCCACCCCTTTTGACACTAGAGATAAGAAGAATGCTAAAAACTGTTCAAAAATGGAAGAAAAGGTGTTTCCCTAGTGTCAAGAAACTCTGATGAAAAGAATCCTGGACTGCCAAGAATCTTCATTGTTCTGTATTTATTCCACACAAAATTTGCACATGATTGATCGGCACAGAAGATAACGTTTTCTGTGGACATACATTTTCTGTGGAGAAAAGAACATTTTTTGTGTAGTTACTTCAAAAATAAATCAAAACTAATCAAGTTATTTTCTGCACAGAAAACAATGTCTCCTGTTATGAAAAAAAAAGTCAGCAAAAATATCACATGCAAATTTTGTAGAGAATAAATCTCAAACTGCAAATAGTCTTCAAAAGTTTTCTATAGTTTTTCAAGACATTCTCACAGCAAGAAGAAAATGGCTAAAATTATTTGTTGCTTCTTTCAAGAAGAAAATGAGTGAAGAATTACATACTTACTATGCTATTTGTAAGCTATTTGTATACTTGTAAGCTATTCTAAGTGCAGTGTCATAGAAATTAAATAATGCAACAGAACAATGCAATACAAAAAGCTTCGTGTGTGATCCCATTTTTGAGTCCTACAACTTTGATGTTCTGCTCCCTATGCATTTTTATTCAGTTGCTCAAGTAAGATACAAAATGATGATTAGACAATTGTCAGGAGGTTCAGGAAGCTACTGGGGAAGAAGATGGAGGTCAAGATACTCTTCCCCCTTCAGTACTGTATCTGAAGCCAGTGAGAGGTCAGGAGCAATTGCATTAGTGGAACTATGGTTAATCTGATCCTGATATGTAGGGAAATATTAAAGCTGTATGATGTCTAGCAGAAAATAACACCCCTGCTCACTGCTAGTTAAACCTTCTGGAGTCATAAGTTTTTAATTTTGTTAGGGAGCTTTAGGGCATGGAAAAACAACACTACACCCCAGATGTCTTCAAACTCAACAGTTACTTATGATATTCTACTAGAGTATAGAGCCACATGCTTTGACTTACCAAAAAATAATAAAAAAAATAAAAGCATACAGTGGTAGCTAATGTATAAAATAGTGAATCTTCTCCAAGATTTTGCTTGAACTTTAAAGGAGTTACCCAAGGTGCTAAATCTATTCAGCTTCCTTAAATTTCAGAGTAAAGTGCAGAGTAGTTTCACTGCCCTTTTGATACTAGGTACCACTGATAACTGAACTATTGTCCTCTGGTCCCAAAGCCTTGTAAGCCCAGGATTGTCTTGGGCTGCTGTTATACTGTAGAATTAATCCAATTTGACAACACTTTAACTGGCATGGCTCCATCCTATGAAATCTTTTGTAGTTTGTTGTGGCAAAAGGGCTCTCTGACAGATAAAGGCTAAATATCTCACAAAACTACAAATTCTAGAATTTCATAGCAATGATTCATGGCAGTTAAAGCTGCATTAATTCTGCAGTTCAGATGCAACTTTGGTCTTTGGGTAGGTGATGGAGATGTAATAAGAGCTTGACCTAGGGGAATTTTAATATTAGCTCAAATAAATTAGCAGGAAGCAAAACCACTTTATACAAAGGGAGCTGAGGTTGATGCATAGAGACAAAGCTTTTCCAAATGAATTATAAATTTATTAGTGACTCAGACATGTAATCAGAATCAAACACTCTCACAAGAACTCAGGGATAAAGTAAGTTAGCATGGGATAGCCATGAGGCTTTCTAATGCTGATATTACCTGTCTGGGGTACTCTAGATGAGACTGATGTGAAGTTGGACTTGACCGTAGGGAGGAGAGGGAGCATGGAATGAGTTGGAGCTGGATCAGAATTTAGAGTGATGCAGTGTCACCAGGAATTCTAACCAGGGACACCTAACCAGAATTTTGGTAGACTTTTTATAGACTGAAAATAGCCCAGGGTGAAGGTTGATTGCTGTGTATCAGAGGGCCAAATTAACATTGTAAAGGTTTCCTTGAAGTAGATAGCTTCTAAAGTGGTGGGTGGGTAATGGATCTTATCTTTCTTGTGGCCAAAAGTCATCTGGGCCATTGATTATCTGGCTTCCTTATCTCCTGAGATGTGAATATTTCTGTTCGCAACTTCTGAAACTAAGTGTTTGATCTGCTAATGAATACTGCAGTCTACATGATCATCTATCTCTGAAGGTCTATGTGATGAACATGCTCCTGAGTACATGGCTGAAATTATTTTTCCATTATTGGGTCATGTCAGAAATACAGAGAGAGAAAGAGCATGAAACTTGCTTGACACATGGTAACAGAGGCTCCAACTGCTTTTACTAGCTTCTGCTCCAAAGTGAGACTTTCCCCCTTCTGTTTCTCTGCATGGACTGCTAGCAGTGAGGTCTTCTGGATTTCCCTGTTATGGAAGCAGCACAAAGGAGAAATGACAGAGAATGCTATAACTAGCATCATGGGCAAGAGAAGTGTGTGTGGCTTTTTGAACCAGAGTTCTCAGCATGAGCCTTGCCTACCTCCGAATGAAGGAAAGTGAAGCTGTCCTTATTTTTCTCATTCACTAGTTTCCCCTTTCATCGGCTGTAACAAAATCACCCAATGATCAACTTTATCCTGAATCATTTTCACTCACCCCGTTCCACCTTGCCAATAGCTGGAACAAAATATTAGGACATGTAATCTTGTGGTATCTTTGTTTTAGCATGTTTGAAAATAAACACTATAGTTCACCTCACCTGCTTTACAGATCTGTCAACACCCTCATCCTTCCAGTTCGCTTCCAGTTTGCTGCTCAAGCATATGGTGTTTATGCTTGTTTTTCACACTGCCCTAGAGTGTTAGCCTAGTTCAGTCCACTCACAAAGTGGTTCCTTCACAAAAAATGGATAAAACACTCACTTTCTCTTATGTCATGCCAGCTAGGCAGTTATTTCTTTTACCACTGACCTTTCCTCTGGTTAATGTGTTCCTTTGCTTTGGATGCAAATGTTTATCATATTTCTAAGAACAAATGAATGAGACTAACCTGAGAACTAGAAAGTCTTCTCCTATTACAAAAGTTCTATGTGTCTTAGCACTGTGTCCTATCCACAGAGTCCTGTCCCCCCCCCCCCCATATGCAGCAATAAACTTAATCTTAGGTTTAGTTTATTGAGTTATTGCTATTGCATATAGCAATTGCAATATAGCAGTTATTGCAATAACTGAGGTGGTCAGTTATGTGAGTATGCAATACAGATGCTGTACTTTGTTGACTACTATAAAGACAGTGTTTGTGAATAGCTCTACAGTCACTCCTGCTTTGTTTCATAATTGCTAAAGTTTTCTGTTTACACACTGAAAGGCATTATGTCACACAAAATCCACTTTCCTCTGCTGAATCTACAGTGTGATGTGAGTGAAACTTTAATATGCAAAAAACCTCAGTCAAGTGCCTGCAACAAAAAGAAGCAATGTGTGGGTCTGTATACCTTGTCAATCTTGCTTCTCTCAGCCTAGCGTAAAGCCACAAAATCCTGTGGTTCTGAGGTCAGTATGCATTAAAAGAAAGGCCTTTCAGTCAGGCTTGTGCTCTTGGCTTTTCAGAATAAACACAAGAATACATCTTTACAAGGCGATAAATGACAGAATTGGAAGCCCACTATATTTGCATGTAATTGCTGCTTATTGATGTACAAAGAACCTGGTCTGAAGCCAGCTATGGCTGTCTGCCATAAAGTATACCGTATATACTTTACTGTCCACTTGGCTGGATGCTCACTACAAGTAACTAATTTTTATTAGTCCTTAATTCTTGAGTCTTAAGAAAGGGATTTAACCCAGCTTTAACCCAGCAAACATACACATTGCAAGGCTTACCCTAAGGAACCATTCCTTCATTTAAAAGCATAGATTTATATCTTCTCATGGCTTGGACAGAGCATTGTAGTTGCATCAAAAATGATTCCAACTCCTACAGGTTATTAATCTTCTATTTTATCTTGATTATTATAATTTCAACAGTCATATTGCTGAAGGGGCAACTCAAAGACTGTTTACACTGGAACGCTTTCTGTGGTCTTTGAGTTCCCTCCACATTCTGTAATTGTAGAACTGAAGTAAAGAGGCATTTCCAAACTTTCCAGAGAGTTTTTCCATAACTTGTTTATATAAATGAATGTACTAATTTGAATCTATACAATGGGAAATGTGTAACAAACTTTTACTTGATTTAATTTTGGGCTTGTTTGCATATTTCACAGACAAAACCAAAATTGTATGCCTAGTTACTCAGATGAAAATGCCAGTGACTTTAGCAAGGATTATGTCTGATTGACTATACACATGGGACTGAGCTGCAGGGCAAGTGTAAGCCTATTCAGATAGGTTTCTTCAGTTCATGATGACCTGACAAATGTTTTTTCTCTTTTATCCAGACAGTCAGTTCTCATTATATCCAGGTCAGTTCTTGTTCTTTCTAAATCTGAATTCTAAGTTATATATTACTTACATCACATATGTTAATTACATATACTAATTACAAACATTATATAAACCTTTAAATTCTTCATTATCCAGTTATTTTGACTCCCAGAAGAACAAGGTCATCTCAGAGAGATCACATAAATCCGGTGTTAAAATCTCTCCACTGGCTGCCTATCAGTTTCCGGGCCCAGTATAAGGGGTTGGTTACTACCTTTAAAGCCCTAAATGGCTTGGGTCCAATTTATCTTTGGAACTGCCTCCTCCCATATAATCCTCCATGCGTACTCCGGTCTTCTGGGAGGAATCTGCTTCAGCCACAAAAATCTAGGCTGTCTACTACCTCCCAGAGAGCCTTTTCGGTATTCGCCCCCAGATTATGGAACGGCCTGCCAGACGAGATCCATCAGATGATGAGCTTGAGTAGCTTCAAAAAGGCGCTAAAGACGGATCTCTTTTGGCAGGCCTTTCCTGATGGATCCCAGCCTCAGGAGCTGCACCCTTGCCCTTTTGTGTCTCTGATTTGTCTGCTGTTTGATTCTTTTTATTGTTTATTTTATGTTATTTATGATTTATCTGGATTTTAATGGACGTTTGTTTAATATGTTTTTATGGGGGAGGGTGTGGGGTTTGGGGTTTTTAGACTGTATTGATGTAATTTTTAACTGCTGTAAGCCACCTCGATTGTTTTAACAGAGGGGCGGGGTATAAATAAATTATTATTATTATTATTATTATTATTATTATTGTATCATGTATATGAATAAAATCATTTCTATTTATGCCTCAGATCACAAGACAGTTTACAAATTTAGAGACCAACTCATATGGATATACAGCTGCTTATAGCATGACTAAACAGGCATACATCTAGCCCAAAACCTCTGGTTTATGGATTAGGCTGTTTGCCATTCACACTCTTGTAGGACCAAACATCGTAAGACAATACATGCAGTGAAACTCATTTTTTTTTAAAATTTAAAACTGAGAGAGAAAGCTATTTCATAGAATCATAGAATCATAGAGTTGGAAGAGGCCACAAGGACCATCCAGTCCAACCCCCTGCCGTGCAGGAACACCCCCTGTCATGCACATATTTAATGAATGTGTCTACTGATTCCTTTTTAGTGAGCTCCTGAGATCATGCCATAAATTCTAGAAGGCAATTCTTTCTGGGAGTATTTTCAAAGTGCACTAATGACAGGAAGATCTGTCAAGTCATTTCCATGGACATCCTCCTTTGCTTGCATTTTATGTCATTTCTATGTGGATTTTTTTAAAGAGGGTTGAAATTAGCATTTATGTTTTTGTTATTTTTTTTAAAAAAAACCTGATGCATTAATTATCAGATTACCTCATTAACTAAAAGAGTGCTATTAGTCAATGAGACATCAGCTGCCGGTCCCTGGGAAGTTTCCAGAAAAGAAAGAAAAATTAAAAAAAAATTGCCAATGGGCACAAATGTGGAACTGGTCACTTTGACATTAGGAACCCTCCCCCTTTAACTAGGGGTATAATTCTTCACAAAAATAGTTTTTAGGAAGAAATTTGTAATTTTAGAAATTATTTTCCGGCTATGAGAACATCTTTGAAAACTATGAAATTTTGGAAGAATATTCACAATTTGAGATTTATTTTACACAAAATTTGTACTCTCTCTCTCTCTCTCTCTGTGTGTGTGTGTGTGTGTGTGTGCGTGCACAAAAGAACAGAGGCTTTTTTTTAAAAAAATGCAAATTTTATGCAGAATAAGTCCCTGCTACCAGCATTGTCTGCACAGGACAGCATTTTCTACATAGATATATAATTATCTGCACAGGAAGTGCCGTTTTCTTTGCTTGTGTTTTTGAATTTTGAATAAGTCTCACCCTGTGATTAGTCTTTGAGAACTGTTCATACTGTCTTACAGTATGAAGAAAATTACTAAAATTACTCATTGGACAGAATTACAGGAGAATTACATCCTTGTTCCTCACTATATATAATTATCTCTCCTGAAATTGCTTTTTACTTTGTGACTTTTAGCAATTGAGTTTGTGCAGTGCAGATTTTAATCTTCACACTATCACTCAGGCAATTCCCTCAGGTAATGGATTCTAGAAGGCAGTATCAAGGTGTTTGAAGAAAGGCACAGAAAATGCTATTACCTGCACAGAAAATGCTGGCTAACATTTCACACATCTGTAATTGAAAGGAAGTTGTCCAAATTTAGACCTCATCTGAACCTTATTTCTTGAAAATAGAGAATATTTAAATTATATTGCCTCATCCTGCTAGTTTTTGTGTGTGCATGTGTGTGTATGTGTGTGAGTTTTCTAGTTTTCTGTAAAAAAAAATGTTCAGCACTTAAAAGTCAATGAGACACCAGTGTGTTAACTGTGGCAAGATCTTACTCAGTGATTTGTCTCGATGGATAATTTTTATTCAGCTGACAGTTTTCTGGATGGCTTCAGCTGGAAGCAGGAATGTCATTCTCCAAGAGTTCTCTCGGATGATTTCTGATGAGATAAATCATTTGGCACTCTTCTGAAAACAGGTTTTTGGAACACAGCAGGAAAGTCTGAGTGATTTCATTTGTTGGCAAGTGTTTTAATTAAACTCACTAATGCACCTGTAATTACTGGAAATGCAGAGTGTGGCTGTGAATAAAAATTATGTTTGAACATTTTATGTGTTGCTGTTTAATTAGGTGCAGTACTTTAGGTCAGAGTTTCACACAAGTTGTGATTGCTCTGGCCATGTTGAGGGAGAGTTGCAGCAGATCTTGGAAATGTTACCTTTTTGGACTACAGTGCTCAGAATCCCAAGTGCCCATCACTGGTGGTGGTGCTCTCAAGAATTCTGGGAGTTGCAGTCTTAAGGTAATTTCCTCAGATTCTAGTGAGGTGAGAAGAAAAGGAGGTGCAGAGTTGAGTCCCTGCACTCTTTTCAGTCAGTGCCTATTATTCAGTCACACGGCTACAGTCTTTATTTATTTATTTATTTATTTATTTATTTATTTATTTATTTTGTAGAAATGTTTAATGTGCCTGAAGCTGCGCATCTGGAAGATGCTATGAGAAGGGCACAGTTTGATGGCTTCCACAATCAGAGGCCAGATTTGGTTGGCCTGGCATGAAAGATGCTAAGCTTCAGGTTATGAGGGGCCAGAGACAGGTTTCTTATTGCTGTGCCACCCTTTCACAAGCCCTCTTTGGAGATTTATGGGGGGGGGGATATCAGACTTCAGTGTACACTTTGGCATCCTTTTGGTGAAGGGTTCAGCTATGGAACCTCCTCCACAAGCTATGGGACATGGATAGTGTGGAAATAGCCTCCCCTTGGGGCTGACCAGGGTTTTTTGCTCTCTCCTATAAAGTCTACGGACTTGGAGTTTGGGTGCCCTCAATTTACTTTCCAGTAAACAGCTGGCTGGGGGGCAACAAATGATATTGGATTGCCCTTGGGGTCAGGTGTTTCACCCAATGGAAGGCTAGGGTCACAGCTTGACACCTGGTCTCAGCTGGATCCACATCAGGTTGCTTCCCCCCTTTTTTGCCTATCTCCAGGTTCAGTTTAAATAGGCTTTAGATCAAATAAAGTGCCCCTTGTTTAATCCAATGTCTTGTTTCTGGTCTCATTATTTTGTGGTTGGTCATCAATGCATGGGGATAGATAATTCCTTCAGAAAGTGACAACCTAGGCTCTAGCAATGCCCCCAGTGGCTTTAAATTTGAAAACAATATGAATAGGACATGTATTTCTATATGTATTCACATAGGTTAAAGGAATCTCTTTTGGGAAGAATGAGTTTAGCAAGTGGATTGGTATCCAATCTGAGTGGCTTGAGGCCATGACTGAACTTCCTCTAGATATGAGGGGAACATATCTCAACAACTTTGCTGTGAATTGAATTTGAGCTGCCTGTGCCAGATGAATGGCCTGAATACTTAATAGTTGGCAGAAAATTCTCCAAAACAATACAGCAAGGTCAATATGATTTTATCTTATATGAAGTCAATGGAAATGGAGTTTTTAAAGCATATCACTATAAATTATTTGTGTGTCCTGTCACATTAAGACCAACAAATTATTTGTTTGGCATACACTTTTGTGGGCCAAACCCACTATATAGATGCACAAAATCTGGTCACTATAAAAGCTTGTCACAATAATTGGGGAGGGGTAATTTTAGTTTTAGTTTTTCAGGTGAAAGTCCTCTTGTTTCTCCTTAACATGTGTAGAGATTTTGTAGCACCTTTGAGGCTAACTGGAAAAAAAAAGGTTTGTAGCAGGAGCTTTCATAGACTTTAGACTACTTCTTCAGATGCTTATGGTGGATTGAAAGCCAGGGACAGATAGGAGTGCAGGAATTTAACTTAAGATAGCTGAAAAGACAGCATGGTTAGCATGAACTCATGGGTTCTAACCATTCTGGCTACATTCCTTTTTATTTAAAGAAGCATTTAAAGAAGTCTACAAAAGCTCATGCTACAAACCTTTTTTTCCCCTAGTTAGTCTCAAAGATGCTATAAAATCTTTATAATATTAATTCTACAGACTAACATGGCTATATCTTTAATTTATCCTCAACAGTTTAACTTGGCCTTCTATTCCAGAATTTATTTTAAAACTGAGTTATCATATCAGTCTATCACAAATCGCTTATTTCATTACAAATGTTATTTGTATATCTTATTCCAGGATATTGTTGTATCATGCCAATTGGTATTGTTCATAATATACTGTTACAAATTAGAAGAGACCTTTTGGGGTAGAAATTTATTATTTTGAAGTACAGATGCTAATTCAGATACTATTTGGTTTCTTGTTCATCATGTGCATATTTTAGCATATGTCCAGTCATACTAGATCATAATAGACTCACAGCTAAACTAGATAATATTAAGGTGGCAATTGTTCTCATATTTATTAATATGGGCATACAAGGCACTGGTTTTGAAAAGACATGAATAAAATAGTTCCATAAATGGCTGATATGTCTCATTGAATACAATGATGTTTTAATTTGGGATAAAGGAGACTCATTGATTTGAATTAATGTGAATATTTCTTAGGTTTGTTTTTTTTTAAATTTTTTATGGGGAATTGTTCAGTACAGGAGCAACTGTTATTGAATGTAAATGTAAGTGCATGTTTGGCCACTGTGCATTCAATTTTATTCTTATTGGATACTGTCAAATTTTCCCATTGCTTGTTTACAAGGCTTTTCTTTAATTAAAACAATTTATTTTTTTCTGCTAATACTTACCAGGAAAGCCAGTATGATATATTGATTTGGGCAGGACTATTACTGGAAATCAGGGTTCAATTCTCCCCTGGTCATGGAAACTCACTGGGTGACTTGGGCAAGCCACATAGCCCCAGAAGACCCTGTGATAAGTTCACTTTGGGTTGCAATAGGTTGAAGTGACTTGAAGGGACAGAACAACAACAACAATGACAACAACAACATGTACAACAATATTTAACTCTCTTTAAAGTATCATTAGCATTTTAAGGCAGTAACTTCTAGCAGTCATGCCAGTCTGTCCCTTTGCTGTTTGCATCACAGGAAGAAAAACATAATTGTGACAATATTCATAATGGACACTTGTGTTATTTGCTGTGTGTTATTTATAATTGGAGAGAGAAATATTTTGAGGCAGAAAATCTATGTCAATTATGGAGAAGAAAAGCATGAGGACATTGTTGGGTTGGACAAAGATATTAGCCCTATCATAGGATATGGAGTTGGATTGAACCCTGAACTTCAGTAGGAAGGCATCACACAAGGTCTTTGACCAAAGGATCCACAGAAATACAGAGCTGCTTTCAGTCTAATTTAATCACAGCAATGTCGCTGATGGATCAACTTTATTTCACAGCAGCAGCTTTTCACAGATAGTTTAGAATTACACAAGGCAAGCATAAGATGTGGAGGCATTCCTTATCTTTCTTACATGAGGTATTCCTTATCTTTCTTTCTTGACTAGCACAACATGGAGCAATAAATTGTTTGTCCCTTGATGATACTGTCAAACTGAATGATTGAAGTCATAGCTGTTCTCAGCTTCTATTTAGCAGTTACAACATTTTCAAATACAGCAAGCTAGGTACTCTAGTGCAAAAGTCAACACATGATATAAAACACATAATTTATATTAGACGTTTTAACTAAAATTAAGTTAAACAGAATGATTAAATAAAATTATTATATAGTTAGATTTTTCTGCATTATTTCACTTAACAACTTGTTTGTGAGATTGTCATGGGTATTTGCTTAGTCAATGTAATAACAGAACACTGTACTTGGTAAGCAGCCATTGGTTCATTCCAACACCTCTATTCTTACACTCTTATGAAAGCCTTCGTGGTGTCTGTGTGTGCATGTCCTTGTTCTCAATTCTACACATTTGTTCCATGTGTCCATGGTTTTTCAACATAATATGTTAAAACAGCCTGTGGCATACTAATTGTGCAATTGCAGTCTTTGTGCATGGGATGGGGTCTTGTCACAAAAGCATAATTTTCATGAGCAGTGCCTTTGGATGTACATAGGAGAAGGTTGGTTACAACCCAACTTCCCCCACACATGACTGCATATAGAAGTTGTGTGACTGGACTATTATGAAGGAAAAGACTTCTTTGTTCATGGGCCTCATATAGAGATATGAATCTCTGTTCTTCTCTTGGTTCTGCCACCAGCACAGGTTTACCTAATGGGGATATGAGAAGAGGACCTTTTTGGTTGCTGCTGTGAGGCTCTGAAAAGTCTTTCCTTGAATGTTTCTCCTTCCATTGGCAGCAAAGACTTCCATTAGCAGCAAAAAAGAAAATCTTAGAGACTTCCAGAAATATTTGTAAAGAAAGGGCTTTTAATAGTTGTGTTGTCTTTAATTGTGTGTTTAATTCATTTTTAATCTTTAACAGATTTTAATGGATTTTATATTTAATGGATTTTACATTTTATTGATAATGTTTTTATTTTTATTTTTGTCCACATTATATTTACTTTAATTTTGTAAGCTGCCTTCTGTCCCAGTTTGGGGTCTCTCTCTCTCTCTCTCTGTGTAATATTTAATAAATAATTAAATACCAATGTATCTTTATGCTGGTAAAAGGGCAGTATGTAATCATGGCTTGTATTTGGTGTCATAACCACTTAGCCACTGCACTCAGAATTTGAGGTGCTTGGTGGCTCCAATGTTGATAGAGCAATGTATCCATCCTGAACCATAAAAGAACTGAACCTATTTTGGATTAGTTCCAGCACTCTACATAGTGCCTTTAAAGTTGGGACTAAACCTTAGAGTGGTTTTACTGTCCAATTTACATCAGCTGCCATAGGAATGGGCAAATGTCAGCTGTTAGGGAACTGTGTTGATCTTGAAAACCTTGGAGGATTGCTCCCCACTGAATATTGCCCATGGGTCACATTTTCCTCACCGTTAGAACAACAGGAACAATTCTATATAGTCAGGACAAATAGATTGCATATAATGAAGTAGAGGAAGAAAGAGATGAAAGAGCACAGATGGAAAATCATACCACAAACAAGCTTCCTTAAGAAAGACAATTTTTATGAGATTCAGGACAACTGCACATATGTTCCTATACTGACCAGTTAGGGAATTATGCAGAAAAAGGAGCATCACATGTCTGGTTGGGAATTTATGTTTTGTTGCATGAAAATTGCAGGAGTTACACAGAAGAGAATCATGTTCTCCTCTTTCTGAATAACTTCCTGAAGTCATTCATTGTGGAATTTCTTTTTTGAGTGTGAAAAGAACTGACATCACTCACAGCTTAAAAAAGCTTCTCCACCATCCTATCATTACTCTGCTGCCAGATTGCACTGTGGACTGCTTACAGGGATGTGGAACTGATTGTCTTCTGGCACTGAATGAGACAGTTTAAATTATTTCCTTTTTAGGGAAGCAGAAAAAGGTTATAATGTTGTAACCCCTTAAACTGGAGAAGGTTTTATTTCTGTAAGTGAAAGTAATAATGGGAGAGTGCAGAGGATAAAGGACCGCACAAAGTTAAATTGATTTTGTTTGAGCCACAAAGGTCTCAAAGTCTGAGGTGAGAAATTCATTACCAGTATCCCCATATACCAGAGTTTTGCTTGCTATCTTCAGTGTGTATGTGTCTCTGTGTGTATTTGCATTTGTGTGTTAAGGATATAGAAATATGAATGCATAATAAGAGAAATAGGAACATTGTTTATGAACTGCAGTTTGTTAGTGGTTCTTTGCATTTAATTGAAGCATGCCCTTGATAAGGGAACAATCGCCCACATCCTAGGCCAATAAAATAAGGAACTTCTTGTGATTTTCTATGTCCTGTTTTTGACTAAAGCTACTGGGCGGTTGTAGCTAGTGTAGATGAAATTGTCCTGCCCTTCTTGAAACCTTCTGAATATTACATTTACAAAACTTAGGTAATGTGACTTGTGAAGACCCCAGTTAGAGTCTAATGAGATTATCACATGTGGCTTTTAAACAACAATTAAAGCTAAAAAAATAGCTCCGTTGAGGATATATATCAGACAATGCTGTGTCCAACCCACATTGTCTCCAAAGTATAATTAGGAAATCCTTTTTATTAACAGAGCAAACCATCAATAAGATCCCAATCACATAGTAGTCACATTAGTCTTCAAGTGTAAAGCATCACTTCCACAGCAGTTCCATATTGGCAGTCATATGGGTTCAGTACCCCCTCCTCTCCTCTGTCCCCCTGTCCCTTCTCTATTCCCAAGCAGGCTGATTTCCTTTAATTTTTTCCCCCTATTTCCTTTCTTCTTTTCTTCTTTTAACTTAAATCACATTGACATGACTCTGGAACTGCATTAAAAGGTAAAAATACAATTAAGATTTAAAAACCCCAAAGGAATACTAGGTAGGGCATAGGACAGGGAAGTGGGATTAAGAGGGAGTGTGGAAGACAGCATGATGGCAGAACCAGCCCCAGTTGCATTCAACATTGTCCTCAAAGCAATATGTTTCTGGATTTGTTAATTAACATGATTTCAGCAAGGATGGGGATCATGTGGTAAAGACTCAACGTTTATAGAAACCCCTTGTTATCTGAAACAAGGGGCTGAGCAGTGACTCATGAATTTACTGACTATGGCAGCTAATTGATTATTGGAATCTCTATTGCCAGACACAAATAGTGCCTTCCTTCTTTGCAAGTGTGATCACATGGGAATAGCCCAGTGGAACAGATCCTACCCATGTTGCTCCAGTATTATCTTCTATAATGCAGCTATTTTATAAAGATCTAACCATGATAATACATCTCTTGAAAATTCTTCACAAAAGGCTGTTGAGTGGTCTGCATTCTGTTCTTGTGGAGCAAAGCCACTTGAGACAGTTCAGTTGAGAGACTCTATGCAGTCACAATGTGTGCCCAGTGCCCAATATGATTTCTTCATTGCCACTATGTCCATTGAGTAGGCCTTACAATAGGTTCTAGCCATGTTTGGTAGCTTCTGCTCTAAGTTTTTCATAATGGATGTTCTAGTCTCTGTCCCACTACTGCCAGCTCCTTAGTAAACTAGGGGGCTTGCCTAGCTCCGTGCCATGTGTGTGTGTGTGGGGGGGGGGTTAACACTTGGGGCAATCATGTGTACTGCCCTAGTCATGTCTCCATTCCATAAATCAAGCAGGGCTTTGGTAGGATCTATTAGCATGCCCTACACCCCTCCCACAGGACATGTAGTTTCATAATTAATATCTAGAGTTGGGCATGTTTTGGGGTCGCAATGACCTGCACAAACTAGAAGCTATACACATGTAGGATTCACACTGAATGGAGGATATGCACAGACTTGAATAAAACTAAGGAAATGGATTTGCTGATCACCTCAAACCCCCCCCCCCCCATGTTCTGTGTATTTCTATTCACAATGGAAGAAAAGGAAGTCCCACTGAAAGGTAGTCAGTAACCATACCCTTTGCCTCACCTTATGAAGATGTTCCTGAACACCCTTCCTGCCTGTTTGTTAAAGGATTGTCTGATATCTAATCAGTATATTGTCACTCCACAGCTAAATCCATCAGCCATTCTGGACCCTTTTGTCAGTCCCCTGAAAAAAGTCATCAAGGCTTTTGTCACACTGAATATCAAATAACACAACCCTAGAGAGTATGAAATAAATATCTACCCCAGCCCTATTAACAGACCAGGGCTCTATTCACAGACCAGGATCCCTCAGACACTATCCAAGCCATGCTGCATTTTCCACAGACCTCTCTTCAGGACTGGTAATTATTGTCCTCTTGAACCTGTGACTTCTCTCTCTCCAACCTTTCATGCCTTTCTTTCTTATAGCCTTGAATGATTCTTAAACTCACCTCATTTCTTGTATCTCTGTGTATATCCTTGCAGATTTGTAAATAAAACACTTTATTTGTTGAAACTGGTGCACTCTCCAAAGTTATGACTAATATACATAGGTAAAAAGATCCCTAAAGTTATCCTTCTCTCACATGCCTCCTTTTGAGCTATAATTTCCCCAAATTTCAAGGAGACATTTGCATTGTGGGTGGGGACCTCCAATGTCCCCCACTTTTTAAGGTAACAGATCATTTGTCTTGCAAGAGGAAACTCCCCAAGAGCCATCTGGAATTCATCTTGATTCATTAGCCTTATGGGTTGGACCACCTTAATTGGCACCCAAAGACTGTCTTGAGGCTCTGAGTCTCAGGTCCAAAACACACTGCAGAAATCATTTAGTTTGAGACCAATTTAACTGCCCTGGCTCAATGCTAGGGAATTCTGGGAACTGTAGTTTTGTGAGACATTTAACCTTCTCTGTCAGAATTCTCTGGTACCACAATTCCCAGGATTCCATAGCACTAAGCCAGGGCAGTTAAAGCAGTCTCAAACTGGATTATTTCTGCAGTGTGTTTTGCACCTCAGTGGATGAGGTAATGATTTGTTTGTGACAACAGAACTTGAGAAAGCTCCTCAGATCATCATCACTCCACCCAGTTCAAAAAAAATAACTCCAGTGTATGTTCTGCAGCATAGGTGACACCAAACAGTACTCAGGACAGAACTATTGTTATCATGTGGGACATGAAGTCCTGATCCACTACTGACAGAAAGGCCTCAGCATGGGTGTTGAAGATCCACAGCACAAGTTGGCAAGTGAGTGGGTGGGTTTCTATCATCACAACTGAGACTGAGGGCCAGAATAGACCGGCAAAAAAGGCACCTTTCTGGCAGCTTGGGAGTGTGGCATATGCACAGTGCATGCCAACAAGCCAACAGGAAGCCTGCATCATGCCACCCGGCCATTTACACAACGGCCACTTTACGGTACTCTGGCAGTGTGGTGTTTAGATGCTGCACACCACAGGAGTGCCCACAAAGTCATGAAGGTGGTGGAAAAGCCAGCTTTTTGCCAGCTCAAAAAGCATCAGGTTTTTTTGTCACTTCTTTTCGAGCCAGCAAATAGCTGGATTTGGGCTGTGGTATGCGGTTGCCATGGTGTCAGGGCAGCTCCAATCCACTGTTTTGCGGCAGTCTGTTTCACCCTTCACTCAGCCAATTCAGGAAGAGAAACTGTTGAACAGTGTGATAGGCAGTATACCATTGGAATCCCTATTCAATCCTGACCATCCACCTTCAAACCCAGCAGACTTTGGGATAGGGCACCTGGTGAGGGAGACTGAATCCTGCAAAACTACCAGAACTCCAACTCACCTTCCTGCCCCATGCCTTGTCTGGTGCTGTACAGGGGACCCAGACAGAAGGATCTGAGAGAAATTATCCCCCCAACACAAACACACACACACCTATCCACCAGCTTCATTCAGCTATTGTCTCTGTAATGTAAGCCTTTTTGTAATCCTTATTCATATCAAATCCTGGATCAAAGGTGTTTTCCTATTTGCCATCTTGGTTTTCAGCAACAGTATTTTCAGCCCAATGAGTCTGTTGCCAAGGCTATCTAAAGTATTTGAACAGGGACAGCTTTGGGGCAACCAACACCATGTGGCTCTCCCCCTTCTCATGGTGATATAACTGTCTCTCCACTCCATATCTTCTTCTTCCCAGAATCATACCTATGGCTGCTTCCTTGCTTACTCATCCTTCCTCATTCTCTGTATCAGGCATTATTTCTCTCGGCTGGTGTTAAGATTAAAAACAGAACAGTATGGAGGGTTTCTGCAATCCAAAAAAAAAAAGGAGGGCTCCTGATGGCATGGCAAGCACTTCTCTTCAGACTATCACACTTTACAATGAGAATGAATGATGAGAGAAGGGGGCAAAAAGAGTGTGCCCCTCCTTCTGTATTTGCTTGCTTGAATAGAGCTCTTGTTTCATATTTGCAAAATGGGATTTTTGGCAGAAAAAACTGATTAGTATTGAGTGGTTGTCAAAAATATGCTTTTGAATCTGGGTATTTTAGAATACAGGATCTGGGCCAATATTTGGTTGGCAAAGACTTGCCCAGAGCAGTTCTTGGCCAATACCTTGATTGTACAATCATAATGCTGGGAGAAATATTATACCTCATATAATTTATAGCATGTTATTTATAGAGTGCAAAGCAGCAAAGCTACAGGCAACAAAGGAATTTCTTATCATTAAGCATTGTATTGACACTAAAGGGAGGTTGTTGATATGATTAACATATAAAACTATGCTGATCTTCCCTGGATCATTGTTTTACATCTGTGTATTATTTCCATTCCTGTTTGTGGATATGGATTTTCTATGGAAAAAGTCTGTTCAAAAAACAATCAAACCCAATGAGCCAATGTGGAGGAAGATGAACAGAATTTATCATGCTATCTTCTTTTTGAATTAGACTGTGTCTTCCTTTAAGAAAAATAAAATAAAATAAAACAACAAGACTTCCTGAAACATTTTTCATTATGTCAACAACAAACTGAAGCATTCCCTGCAGAAAACAGAATGCACTTATTATTAAAAGCATCAAGTACAGATAATCTAGGATGGGCATTAGAAATCTTATAAACATAAATGATAAACAATGATTTGACATGTGTTGTAAATCAATATGCTTCAAAAATGTTTTAGATTTCTTGAATGAATAAAGAATGCAAGAAAGCCAAGTGAATATGTTGCCAATTAAGCATTTTATCAGTGTATTCTTACAATTGGATTTTATACCTTTTCCATTTTTAAATTGTCTTGGGAGAAAAATATCACTTTGACTACCATTATTTTTTTCTGGTCTACTTTGCTGCTCAGATTTCACTAATATGCTAAAAGAAATTTTCTTTTAATATTGAAATGAAATCTATTTTTTGGTATTTGTTAAATTTCTTCCTTCAGAGGGGAAAAATAAATAATTGTAAGAGACATTTAGAATGAATGCTTGAGAAATCTACCTAGCCTGAGCATTAGAATTAATATCCCATACTGAAAATGATCCTGAGTTATGAAATTATTTTGGCAATGAGTCTTAGACGTTGAAATATAGAAACCCAAAAATTGATTATTTTCCACCTAGATTTGTTACTAGTGTGTTTAGTTTAATGGTTCCATTGTGTGTGACTATAAAACATGTGTTGCTTATTTCTGAATCATTCTCTTCATAAAATGGTGGGAGATGTTTGTCTATGTCCAGAGGGATGCATATTCTTTCTATGTATCTAATTCCTATTAATTGTTTAAAATAATGGGCTTGTAACTCATTTGGTCTTCTGTGGAAGATCACCTGGAGGGAAGAAAAGATCCCCTGGTGGGAAGAAGAGGTGTGGAAGATCACCTGGGGCAAAGAAGCGATGTGGAAAAGTCATGCATCCTTGAGTTGAATCCACTTGGATCCATCAGCTGGAGTTCATAAAAATCTGTGTCAAGCAGTCATAATAAATAAAGGTTTATTATCTACACTGAAACAGAATGTATCTCATTTTTCAACTTGGGGTTCCACATGTAAACATTTACACACTTTCATGCTGTTAACCACAAAGTCTTCACTGATTAGATTTAAGACATTATTCTTCAGGTTGTTATAATCATAGAATCATAAGTCATTCTCATAAAGCATGGTTTCCAGACCCTTCACTATTTTGGTCACCCTCCTCTGGAAACACTCCATAATAATGTTGAAGGTTAAAGCATAGTCCCATGGGATAGTCTCATTCCCATTCAGGGGTAGGATGGGGGAATATGTGTGAAAGATAGCCTCTCAGTATGTGTAAGTTGTTCTCAAAGTTGAAAATCAGCATTGGCTGTTGGCTTCCATGTTGGTGGGGCAGTTAATCTCCTTTGGGTTTTAATCTCAACTAAAAGTCTAAAATTAGTTCATCCCTAAAGTAGTTTCAGCACCTTGGGTAGCTTCTTGCAACTTAGTATTACTCAATTAAATATACTTTTGCAC
>CM034708.1:123630080-123650792 GCA_020142125.1 Phrynosoma platyrhinos
AAGACCTGGGGACCAGCGACCGACACCAGGTAAGTAAATCTTGCTGACCCCTACCTTAGACTGTCTATTCTTTACCAGCTTTCCAAGGGGTTCCAGGCACAAGTCTTTCCTGTGATCTATTACCTGATGATCCTTCATTCCAGAGCTGCCAGAGCTTGAAGCCAGGACTATATTTATCATTTATACTTATATGCTGCCTTTCCTGAAGCTCAGGGCAAGATCTGTCTCTGCCCTCTTACCCCACTTTATCTGGACAATACACTGTGAAGTACATCATGATGGGAGAGAATGCCTCAGCTAAGGTCAGCTGGTCAGTTTTATGACTTAGGATACATCTACACTGTAGAAATAATGCAGTTTCACACTACTTTAAGTGCTAAAGCACCATCCTAGATATCCTGGGATTTGTAGTTTTACATCCAGTCCAAATTTAAGAAGAAAAAATGTTTTACCTTGGCTGAAGGTCCCAGTCCACTGGCTCAGGGAACAAGTTCCCCTGTTGCAGCAACAATGTGGTATCTCACAATCCAGAAAACACACAGGGGTAGTTGTATTGGCCATTTAGCAAATTTAAACAAAAATCCATGAAACAGTGATACCTTTATTGATCATAGTTACACTTTGTAATATTGTAAACTATCTGACAGTATCTCTTAAGAGGCATCCCATTTAAAAAAAACCCCAGATATCCCTAGTTGTTTTAACTTGGTATCCCTAGTTAAAACAATGAAACTGAGATGTTGTTCTTTCAAAAATAAATACAGACCAATTGTGCTATATAGTTTACCAGAATGACATGGAAACAACTCTGTCACATGTCATCACCACTGTACTTCAAGATCATAATGAAATTTAGTAAGGATGTTGAAGATCAAATTTATGATTTACATATCAACCCTTGCTTGACTAATGGTGCAATTTTAAGTAAACTCATACTATATTATATTTCCTTGTATTGTTACAATATTGCAATATAACAGCATACTGTTATAATGTCTCTCTACTCACAGCTCCAGTTTCTAATGTAACAAGAAGAGGTGCAAAATACATTATGTGAAGTCTGAACAAAGGCTTCTTAAAAATGAAAATACTACACCAAACAATATTTCCCATGCTATTGTGATCTTTTGAAAAGAAAGGACAGGTTTCATGAGAACAGATTTCAAAGAGGTGGACTGCTAAATTTTCATTTACAGCCATGCTTGAGAAAACTAGATGGTTTTAATTGTGTCTCATCAACCCCCAAGCAGGTAACTCTTGCTCTCATTATTACTATCCTGGCTATAAACCAGTCAAGTGATCCATAGCCAATTTGAGTAATCCCTGAAGCACCAAAATACTTGGGCTCCATCACTTTCCTGTGTGTACTGTGAAATATACACACTCATAATTGAATGCAGTTTAGTAGCCTTTTGTGCCAAGAGATTAGGTCATGTAAATGGTTCTTCAGTGCAGTTATTATAAATCCAGAATGTAATGTGACCTGCACAACAGGATATTCTACCCAGAATATCATCTAACTACTGGGCTATTAAGGAGTATCTAATACTGTGGACATTGTTTATGTTAATGTTTGTTTTCCCAATATATAATTGACAACAATGATAACTCATGTCAGTTCAACATATGTAAGGGAAGTAGTTTGTTCCCATTTTGAGAATCCTTTGTTAGCAATCTGTTAAATGTAAAATAAATCAATAGGGTTTTCCTATACGGAAGGGAAAATCTATAAAGCACTTCAGGGAGCAGATGTTTCACTGATAACTTTCACAGTGCAGTTGAATTGGTGGACTTGATTAACTAAAGCTATATAGCAGACTTGAATTCTGATGATGACTGATTAATAGAAGGGTTAACAAGTAGAACTTGTCTGTCTTTTGTGTTTAACTTCAGATGTTGTGCAATTTATATCAAGGTCCTGGAAACAGTAATCTCTAAAAGATTTTGCAGAACTCATTAGTACTGAGCTCCATGCATACAACTTTGATTCTCTGTAGGAGTTCACATTGTGTTGAGTCTTCTTTGTTCCTCATTTAGCCCACAGTTAGGAACATGTAGTTAGAACACTAGAATGGACCCAAGGTTGGGGCTGCCATTAGGCAAAATGGGAGAACAGCTTAAACTGGCAGAAACTGGGGAGCTGGGATGGCTGGTGGGTCACATTTGGGCATTAAATCCAATCTAGGTTTTAGATCTCATTAAAATAGCAATCTGAGGTGTTGAATCTAATTGATTCTACACTTTACATAATTCCTACAAAGTGTAACCAAAAGTCTATTAAGGGGAATTTTATTTAGCTCAAATTGAGAGGGGATCGGTTATAACGACACTGCAATACTGTCTCCCACGTGTATACCAAAAGTTCGGGTGATCTAAGAATTGATGCAGAGACAGAACTCTCCAATTAAAGTATTATTTATTAAAGGGGGAAATCACACAGCAATTCACATACATGCACATACTCATTCAAGACTCAGGAAGTCAGGGGTTAGCTTGGAAAAGGTGTTGAGGTCAAACTATGGGTAATACTTATACAGATGAGGCTTTCTCCAAGATCCAATTGGGTGATGTGGCATGAGACATAACTGTTCCAAGAGCGTGGGTTTTAATGGATGTGCCTGTAACAAGACTTGAGAGCATAGTAATGTAGTGTCCCCACGAACTCTAAACTAGCAACACTGAGGGGAGAAATCCAGGGATTTTTAAGGGCTAAAACTAGCTGCAGGACAAAGGTGTGAGGTTGCATGGGTGAAGTAATCTGGTCTGGCAATATTCAAGGTGAATGGGAAAGGATTAAGTCATTAGCTGGCCCATCAGGTGAGACATCTAGGCCATTATTGCCTATTCATTTGATTATGGATGTGAGGATGGTCCATTTGCAACTCCCACACTGTCTGCCTGGCTTTTGGGATGGAGTTTTTCCAGTCTTCCAAATGACCTTGGTATGTCCTGCCTGTCATTGCTTAGGTGGCACTTGGGGTCCATTGCAGTGCACATCTGGGGTTATGTGGAATTCATACACACACCAAAATTCAGAAAAATGCACTTTGGGTAACAAAAGTATGAACTAAATCCTGGAAAGAATTTACCACCTTGTGAATTTGGGGGCCATCAGCTGCAACTAAATAACAGGAGTCACATAGTTATTTCTCCTGCCTGTCTCTTACAGGAATATGGCCAATCTGCATCCTTATAGCTATCCTGATGTCCTTAAGTGTGATGGAAGATTCCATTGTAAGGATTGAAGTAGTATTCAATTCAAAAACCAATAGTTTCAGTATAGATATTTTGCTGCCTAATGCAGCACATTAATGTAGAATGCACTTACACATTACACTGAATGGAAGAAATGCCCTAATTATCCATACAAATGTCTGGGAGACCTATCCATGGTCTGACTTTCAGATGTATTGGCACCTGCTAAGTTTAACCTGCACACTGGGTACCTTGGAACAGCAGTGTCACTAGATCCCTCTAGGAAAAGAGTGTGCAAGCATCTTCTTCAAGTTAATTTCTGGCAGAGCTGCAGTATGTCCAGTACAATATTATCCTGCCTATAAGATGGTGAAGGGGATAGAAAAGAGTTAAATGGAGAAACCAGTTCTCAAACAGACAGCCCAAAAGGTCTGCATCAGGACCGCACCACTGCTGTTCACTTTGGGACCACGGCAACCACACATCCAATCCTGATCTGGGCTGTCAGTCTGGTTCTGAAATAGGCTGCTGAAATGGAGTGGATTTTTTCTGTTCCTTTTGGCCCAACTCTTCTGTGTTGGGACAGGGTTGGCATATCTTCTGGCCATGTTTGAGGCATGCATTGTGTAAATGCCATGCCTCAATGAGGCCTGATGGCAGTCCATTTGGCCTGTCAATTTGAGGCCTTAGAGAGCTGTGCATAAGGAAGAGGATACATATTTTTCATTAGCTCAGAAATGATATTATCTCAGTTGATAATAGGATACTATCCTGTTATCTTGCACATAAGATGCTATGCATTATTGGTTGGTGGGGTGTATATCATTACCTTATTTCTCTACAGCTGAACTTACAGAGATGGTTTCATACTTGGTGTTGATGACCCCAGAGGGCAGGACTATGAGATCTCAAGATTAAAACTCAATATTCATAATAAAAATTGTCAAAACATACTAGCACCCCAGCAGAACTTCCGGGTTACACTCTTGATTTGATGTTTACATTGGGGTGATGTATATGTGAGAAGAAAAAGATCTATTCCACTGACATGTCAAGCTGGTGGTGAGAACTCATAGAGTGGGCATCATAAACAGCAAGAAGGTCCAGCACCAAGGATAGCTCCAAGTGAGCCTCTTGTTCTAAGGATAGCTGGAGCTGAACTGAGAGGTCTTATGTTGCTGGTCTCAGTGTGCTTCCTACTAACTCCACAGCTCTCACCAATCTGGAAACATAAAAGGAACAATTCCGCATTCTGCAGCCTGAAACTCTTCAGCAGTTTCCCATGGCCTGCATCATGACATAACATAATAGACATGCTGTTGGCATTGGCATTATGGTTTTCAGGATTGTGGAGCTTCTGGAACATGGCATTGCTAAGTTCAGGCTTAAAAGGTGCTAAAGCTGTCACAAACAATTTAAGTTTAGATTTAGGGTCAGTCTCATATTTGGCCTGCTCAAGAGTATCTAGCATTACTCACTCAAGTATATCTAGCTCAGAGACGTTGGATTAGATGGCTTGTGGGTGTGAGGTCTGGTTCATTCAAGGGTGGGACCAGAGCATAAAATCTCTTTCATTGGTTCTGCAGCCTCCAAATCTATCTTCAGACCATTACAACACACCAGGGATATGACACCTCAACCATCTAGGAAAGTTCCTAGAATCCCAGAAATCCATAACATCTGTAAATTTGAGAGGAATAATTGTTTTCAGATTTGTCTACAGCAAAATCTCAGGCAAATGTAGAAAGTTCTGTTCAGACATCAGTAGATTTCAGCACAGGTGAAAGGAAAAATTACATATTAGCATCCATGGCTCCTCATAAGGTGAAATAATATCATCCTAATATGATCTATTTCTTCAACAGTTTTCTAAGTTTGAAACAGAATACTATTACTGTAGGCCATCAATGATGCCTCCCCCCACCCCGGAGCATCACCCCTACAATACATTTTGTACAATGCATTTTGTCACCTATTTTTAAAGTGACAAATCAATTTAATTTTAATATGATAATAATTGATGAATATATGAATGTTCTTAAGTGGTTAAGATGCTGACTCTGTTGATTGCAAGATCAGCAGGTTGGCAGTTCAAGGCCCAGGTGCTGCATGATGGGATGAGCTCCCATCATTAGTCCCAGCTTCTGCCAACCTAGCAGTTCAAAATTATGCAAATGCAAATAGATAAATATGTACCACTTCAGTGGGAAGGTAAATAATGTTCTGTGCAACCATACTGACCACATGATCACAGACTAGTCTCTGACAACGCTGGCTTTTCAGCTTAGTAACAGAGATGAGCATCACCCCTTATGGTCAGACACAACTTGACAACCTTGTCAACAAAGAATACCTTTACCTTTTATATTAATGTTCATGCAGTGCTATTTCACACTGGTGCCCAAACTAGCGTTTGATTTGCTGGCATGTAGAGGTGTTTGCTGGTCTATGAATGTGTTGTATTCATGTCATGTGCACACAAATTATGCTGACCACCCCTATCATACTGGCCAATATTTGATCATTACATGAAACAGCTATATATACAAATACTGGTCCTAGCCAACATCTATAGAATGTGTCCACATGGGGATATGATCTTGCACTACCGTGGATCCCCATCTCCCCACCCTATTATGCAAAGGTGTGCTATGCATAAGGGAACTTAACACATTTTTAAATGTAACACTGGTAGATGTGAAGCAGCTACAAGTTGACAAGGGAGAAGGAAGGCTTTTGCCTTCAGCCTATGAGAATAATCATTTATGAACCCCTTTCATTTCACTTTGAAGCTACACACAGACATTAAACCCATCTCTGCAAGCCATGAGGGTAAATGAATTGAATGTATTTTTAATGGGGGGGGGGGGTAAATTGTTTTAGTTTATATTGTTGGAAGGGTTATTTTATGTATTTAATTTTAGATGTAAGCCGCCTTGATGGCCAAGGCTAAAGGCGGGGTATAAATTTATTATTATTATTATTATTATTATTATTATTATTATTATTATATGCCACCTTTTATATTAAATCTATGTTGTTGCTGTCTGCCTTCAAGTCAACCCCAACTTATAACAACCTTATCATAAGTTGGAGCTGACAACTTATGACAAGCTTATATCATAAGCTTCTTGTCAAGATTAATTCAGAGGACGTTTATCATTACCTTCCTCTAAGGCTGTGTTAATGTGACTTGCCCAGTATGTTTCTATTGCTAAGCAGGGAATCAAACCCTGGTCTCTGGAGCCCTAGTGATACCACTCAAACCACTATACCATGATAGCTCTCTATTACAACTACATTACATGTATGTCTGTTACAAGCATGAAACTAAGTACTAATGTTAAAATAGTCAGCCTTCCATATTCATGGGGGTTAGGGAATCTGACATACACCCCTGCATGAAGGTGGAACACCATGAATATCTCTGCCCCACTGTACAGGCTATGGAGGCTCTCCCCCTGAGTCCTGCATGGCTCTTGTGGCGTGGAGCTCCAGAGGCTGCTCCTCTTCCTCAGGCCTCCAGAGTCTTGTGGGACTTTTGTCACATGGGGCTCCAAAGACACCTCTGGCCCCAGCAGCTACTGCTACTGAGGGGGGCACTGCTCCAGATGGCCCTTTTAAGATTCAATAGGGCTACCAGGCAAGGTTGAAAGTGCCCTTTCTCACCTGCTCAGTAACCATCCCACTGTGTCACTGGGTGACACACACACACACACACCTGCAAATGTGGAGTGCCAACTGTATACTACACAGCTAAGTGAAAGATCTTGGAATTAAAAAGGGGCTCACATCTCTGCATAGATTTGCCTAAAGCTAAAGTCAGATAAAAAATGGAACAGGACCTTTAATCAATACAGTTCAAGAATATTGCTCTGTATACATGAATTTCTCAAAGAGAAAGGGGCAAAAGAGACTGCCCCCAAAGGGTGCATTGGGCTGCCCTGGATCACACACTATGGCCCCAATCTGCTACACTGACAGCCCAAATAGGAGTAGAAAAGATCCACTCTTATTTGGGCTGGTAAAGGGCTGTCTTAGGCAGCTCTGTCACAACTCCAGGGCAGCTTCTGGGAACTCTGGGGGCATGTGGCATCAAAATGCCATGCTACAGAGTGGCTTGAAGCCATCTTCATCTGAATGGCTGTGTAACTTCTGGATGTCTTGGGGGCATGCACCATCAAAAAGCCACACCCCCATGATGCCTGGAATTTTCTGAGCCATCTGTTTGGCCTCACACAGGTGCAAACAGAATTTGTCCTTTTTTCTCCCTTTTCTTTTTTTCCCCATTAAGTGCTTGACTAACAGAAGTGGTGAATGACCTTATCAAATCTTTCTTTTGAAAATATTAATGTATCATATATCACTCTGTGTCTCTATGCACATAGATGCTGAGCTCACTACACTCATGGTTAGTACTGTGGTTCTAGATGCTATATGTAAAAGGTATTTGGAACCTATTTATAATGGCTTGAAGTGTAGATGAAGATTTAGTGGAATGCAGAAAAAGAGATGTAGTGGAACTTGACAATTAACACTTGCTAACAGTTGTATTAAACAGCAGTTGTTGAATCATAAACAGCTGTCCCTAATACAGTTAATTTAATCATATATATGTGAAATTGTGAACTTTTCCCAGTTATCTCCACCTAGTACAGGAAGTGAAAGATAGTTGTCTTTGGATGTGAGAAGTGCTGTGCAATATCATTCTGAACTATTTGGGAAATATATTAATTTGATTCATAGAGGCAATGCATTCTTCTGGGCCTACATTCTTTCTTCTCTTTTCCTACTACTCTTCAGAAATAGTAAGTACATTTCTATACCACTTCTCAATACACTTAAGCACTCTCTAAGTAGCTTTCAGTGTGTAAGCTAATTGCCCCCAACAATCTGGGTACTCACTTTAGTGATCTTGGAAGGATGCAAGCCTGAATCAAGCCTGAGCCCCTGGCTGGTGTTGAACTCACAACCTTATGGCTTGTGAGTGAGTGGCTGTAGTACAGGCATTTAACCACTGTGCCGTCAGCATGATGAGAAAGATATTTCATATTCTCTCAGGGCTGCTAAACATGGATAATTTTACACTTCCTCTTATTGAAACTGTAATTATAATTTTGAATATCAGAAACATACATCGACTGTCTTGTATATGTCTTATATGTCCTGTAGGTCCCTGATATCCACTAAAGGAAACAACCTAAAATCCCGGACATAGAAGATTGGATAGCTAAGCTCCTAGAGGCACTGGAAATGAACAAACATACAAGAATCTTGCAAAATCAGTTAGATAGTAGATTAACAAAAGGCTGGGATAATATGATAAACTTCTTTAAAAATGAATGGAGGGATTTGATTTTGTTAGACATATAAGCAGGAAAAATGCTAAAATGTTATAATATTGGATAAATTTGGATTTGTTGATGTCATTACAAGAACAGAGTTGTTAAACTTAAGAGACAAAAGATGTAATATTATGTTTGTGTTTGTATTGTATTTATGACAATGGAACCAGATGTCAGTTTATTACCTAGAAAACAGTGTAAGGAAGCAGAATAGCATAGAGAAGGGAAGCAACAAAATAATCTTCAAAAGAACATGAAGGAGGAAGTATTGTTTTGTATGATTGCATGGTGAGTGAAAATGTAAATATAGATATGTGTTCAATTTCTTGTATGGAGTACTATTTTGTTTTTATGTAAGTTTTTAATAATGCTTAAATCATAATAAATAATAATAAAAAAAGAAATGTTCATATCTCTACATTCATTTAAATGATCCCACTGGGTTAAGTAGGATTTATGAAGTGTGAAATATAGAATGTTTTATTCCTCTACATCAAGTATTTATCATTTTTTTTAAAAAAATGTCCACAAATTCTAAATCAGAGTCAATAAATATAGGTTTCACTGCATGAACAACCTAGGATCCATTTGTAAATCCAGCCCATAATAACCTCTTATTAATTTAGGCTGTTAGTTATGGCATTTCAAGTTTTATTGTGAATAGATTAGTGTTGATTTTCCTGGCTCTTTTGTTAGATGTCATAACTACTTTCTACATTCTAGCCAATATTTATGTGCTTTCCTAGTTCTCTACAAAAGGTTTCATTTTAGTTTAGCTACTTCTTTTTATAAATGTGCTGTGATATATCAGCTGAGCTTTTCACCGGACTAATTGCAATCAATCTCTGTGCATTAATATCTGTCTATATTGTATACACCACATATAATTCTTGTCAGCTGCTTTAATTACTAATTTGCACATATGTTCCTTGAAAGGCCCCACAGTTTGGCAGAATAAGAGCTTTAAAAGGGTCTGCCAGTTGTTATTTTTTTTAAAAAAAAAATCTTTGAAGTTGTATAAAGACTTGCTTGCAATTACTTGATTGAAAATGCAATGGCAATAAAATAGTTCAGCTTAATTAATTGGTGATGAGAATTTTTTTAAAAAGCACATTTCACAATCTTGTGCTTCTTGGAAAGCCTTCTTTAATATAATTATATTTTCTGAAATACCATGGTGTTATATTTTTCCTCCCTTTAAAAATTTTTCCCCAATATCCTCTGTAAAATCATGCTTTCAATAAAGCTTCCCCTATACCAAACTTTAATAATGCAAAATATTTTTCTTCACTATGTTAATAAATTTCATCTATTGAAGACTTTTCTGCTCTAGACATTCTAGGTCTTGAATTGAGCTGTAGACTCACGATTTGTTTTTCTATCACAGGAAATAATTCACTCTCACCCTATAAGTTAAGATGAGGAAACCTTCACAGCCCTCCCTACCACTCTCCCTCTTGTTCATTGTGTGCCTTCACACCATGACCTTTCCTCATGTAGAACTTATGCACCATCATATGTGGAACACATGTGTATATGGAAAGCTTGATTGAGGTAGTTGAGGCTCTGAAGCAGTTCCAAAACCTTGGACATTTTTGTGCCTTGTGGATGACCGACTCTAGCAAAAGGAGCAAAACATAAAATTGTACTGCAAAGGATAAAGCAGTACAAAAGCCTTCTCACTTGACCTCATTTTCAACCCAGTAATGTGGATGAGCCTAACAGCCTTAACCCCATGCATTTATTATGTACGTGCCATGCAAAATGTGGATAATAGGAGAAACATTGGGAGGTTTGGAAATCAATTGGGGAAGAAGAGGAAGGAAGATACAACTTTTTTCCTTCAGCACTGAATTCCTAGCTGGCACAGTACCTGAAGCTATTGCAGCAATTGAACCAATGATAATTTCACCATCTGCATATGCAGGTTTATCCTTTAGGTATAACAAGGCATCATTGCTTTCACAGCTTCCTGCAATAAATAAAATCTTTTCTTTCTTGATCAGAAGTTCTATATGTGCTATAACATGCATATGAAACACCTATACTTTACAAGATAATCTTTCTTTAGTGTGTATACCTCTACAGGTACACATTAGATAGAAGCTGCTCATATGATAATGTTAATTTACATCACAATCATGTTTGAATACACAGGGATTAAACACCAGATCTACAGAACTAAGCATTCATAGGTCTTCTGCCCAAATGAGTTAATCTGTTAATTTTGCTTTCTTCCACATATTTTCTTAAATATCAAGTTCTTTCTACTCATGGAAACATTGGTATTAATTTAGAAAATAATAATAATAAAAAATATGGGGGGGGTGCAGATGGGAAGCCCTGGGTTGCCCTGGGAAGCGGAGGATCAAGGCCAAGTCTGCTGGACAGCATAGCCTCAATCCTCCCTTTTGTCAACCTGGAAAGAGCCAGCTCTAAGAGCCACTGCACAGCTCTTTGGTGCCCCTTCTGATGCACTGCATCAAAAAGCTGCACATGAAGGATGTCCTGATGTCACACGACATGCATAACGGTGCGCGGCATCAAGACGTTTTCGGGGAAGGGTTGTGGCGGCCCAAAGGGCCCGTCTGTAGAGATCCTAACTTGACAAAATTCTCAACCAACCCTAGTCAAAAAGGATTTTGTACTTCCATAAGAAATTGCTTGATCATAATAAGACATAACTTGTATCTTTAAATGGCTTAAAATAACCGCAAATTGACTTTTGCCATTGATTTGTGGTCTGTTTCAGACCATTTAAATTTTGGAAAAAATCATAGTCTTGCTGATGGCTTGGCAGTGACTATTTATTGTACAATATATTTAAAATGCAGGCTGAGTGTCCCTTATCCAAAATGCTTGGGAATAGAAGGGTTGTTGGGTTTTTTTTTTTTTTTGGCACAAACAAAATAAAATTCCTAACATTAAAAAAGAAAAAAGAAAATTGCAAAAACAAAAAGAAAACCTTTTGTAATCACAATCACAACAGGCAGAAAACCTTTGTTTGCTCCATGCATGAAAATAAAATAAGTAGGATTCCATGCCCACTCAGCATCCTTTGTGAGCTTCTGCTGCATTAGAAGTCTTGTTTTCTAGTACATCTAATGGACTTCCATTCAGACCTCATTCCCACTATGATTGAAAGCAAACACAGGACAGGACTCCCTCCTCTCTCCTCAAAACCCAGCTTTTCAGTCATGTGTCTCTCCCCCCACCCCACACACAGGTATTTACTGGCTTGTGGAAAGCTGGGAAGGGTGAGGCACCAGCAGAGAAATGTCACCCCATTCTTGTATCTTGATGCATAGCAACAGACATCCTCCTTGGCCTCACACAAGTCCTCAGGAGGAGGATGCCATTGCTGTGAAGGGCTGAGGGAGCAAGGGGGACATAATTCTCCCTTACTTTATGGTAAGTCTTTCTCATCAAGGATCTCCTGAATATTAAAGCAATAGGACTCTATCCCATATTTAGTCTGACAAACCTATATTTAGGCAGCCCTCCATTCATAGGTCTTGTCATGCTGATTTCATACTGATCCATAATGTTATAGTCCTATTCAATGTTATAGCCCTATTCATTTTTGTCCTCCTTGTAGACTTTGGTTCAATTTTATTTAATGTATCACTAATTTTAACTTGGACTGCAGAACAAATGCTGCTTGACACTGTTTTAACTTCCATGGCTCAATGCTATGGAATTTTGGGATTTGTTGGTTTGTGAGATATTTAACCTTTTTTGTCAGAGAGCTCTGGTTCTCCAACAAACTATGGGGCTAAGCAGACGACCAATTGGGCTGTTTTGGGGGCAGGGAAGGGGAGGGGTAGCCGCACGATCGGCACCCCAACCCCTTCCCCACGTCGTCTTCGGAGCAGCCGGCCCTCCACACAGCTGACACTCCGAGGAGGACCTTCCGCTGCAGCGTCCACACACGCTGCAGTGGAAGAGTCACCAAAGGTGCGACGCAAGCTTTTGAGGTGCACCTTTGGTGACTTGTGAAAGGAGCCCCAATTTAGCACTCCTTTCCAGAGGTGGCGAAGCTGCACCATGGGGCTAAGGTGTGGGGATACCTTGGCCCCACGGCGCAGCTTCCCGGGGTGGCCCACGGCCGCCCGTCTGCTTCCCCCCTATGCACCCCAGGATTCCATAGCAGTGAACCATGGTAGTTAAAGTGGTGTCAAATTGCATTAATTTTGCAGTGCAAAAGCAGCCTTTGTAACATCTATATTTTTGCTAGATTTAATTTATTAAAAAAAAGAAGAAGTAAGGGGAATGGGGCACCCAGGGCCCTCCTTTTTTGCCTAGCTGCCTGGCAGAAAGGAAGGGGTGCACAGGCAATGAAGGACCCGTGGCTCATGTAAATCTCTTCCTGGCAATGGTGATGGCTCCTGCCTCCAACTCTGCCTGCCTGCCTTCCTTGCTCCGACTGGGCAACAAGAGCAGTTGGCTTCAAAACGGAGTCTGGTGTGAATGAAGTACATATAATCTGATCAGCAAATTGCTTTAAATCATAGTGGAAATGAGGCCTAAGGGCCTCTGCAGATGGCACAAAGTGCCATCTTGGAGGCAGAGAAGAGGAGGGGCAGCCGCATGGAGGCCACCTCAACTCCTCCCCAAGGACGTCATCAGGGTGCACGCCATTACACATGGCACAGGCCCTGAATACATCCTCCCGGTGCAACGTCTTCACATGCTGTGCCAGAAGAGACTCAGAAGAGCCATGTGTCAGTTCTTCCAGTGCCCTTTTTGCTGTTTGAGAAAGGAGCATGGGGCAGCCTCGGCCCCAAGCCTCCATTTCCCGAGGCGGCCCAAGGCCGCCCGTCTGCAAAGCCTCTAAGTTTTCTGTCTCAGGCAATCTGAATTAAAGAAGCAATCTCACATCTACACTGAGCTGCCTTTTGGTCCATTTCCTCAGGAGATGTTTGCTTTACTTGAGGAGGCAGTTGGTATAGCTGGCCAAGCAGAGCAAGCTATAAAAAGAGCTGCAAAAAGCCTTTGACTAAATTTAGAGGGCCCATGGGAAATTCTGCCCTTAATGGAAGACTGAGAGTTTTACTGAAGTTGCTGAATAGGAAGAGAAGGTAGAAACAAAGACAAATCTAGTTTAAAAGACCCAATTCTATATGGAAGATGTACATAGGCAGCTATTTGGATATGGTTCTGCTTAAAAGTTAAATCCAAAATGATGTACAGTCACCCCTCCATTTTCACAGACTTGAGGTCCATGCCCCTCACCCATTTGCAGGTAGCAAAGGAGGGTGACAAAATGGGGTACACCCCCATGGTATGTGCCCCTGGGTGCCTCCCCGAGCAAGCCTATGGGGCTTGAATATTTGCAGTTTTCCATTTTTTTTTGTGTGTGTGTGTGTCTGGAACTTATCCCCCACAAAAGCAGAGGGGCATGTATTAATTCAGATCCAGTGAAACCCAGGACAAGGGCCCTGTCATGATACAATGACAAAAAGAATGATAATTTTAAGGCATGGAAAAGAGAAACACTGGCCTGATAGTTTGCAGTAGCCACAATTCCCACAATTCCAGGGAAACAACATCAGGGACTATTTTGTAGGAAAGCAGATGGCAGAAACTGCTGATCTTACCTGGGTTCCTGTTGCACTACATATTTCTAGCACATTGATTCCATTTTAACTGCCCTGCATGCATCCTATGAAATCTGGGGTTTGTAGTTTGGTGAGTAGTGTGAAAAAGGTGCCTTGTATCATGCCAAAATAATAAGCATCATGCCTCTTGTCCTACCCATACCGTTACCAACTGGTAAGCAGAGGAGAGGGAGATGCTCTGGAGCAGGGGTAGGCAACCTAAGGCCCGGGGGCCGGATGTGGCCCCCTGAGGCCTTTGGACCGGCCCCAGGCTGGTCCTGCCACCGCCGCCGCTGCCCGCCATGATGATATTGATTATTGTTGTTATTACTTGTTCTTGGGGTTTTCTTGGCAAAATCTCCACAGGGGGTTTGCCATGGCTTTTCTGGGGCTGAGAGAGTGTGCATGCATATTTTTAAATATTTTTTTAATTTTTAATTTTTATTTATTTATTTATTCATTTTTGGTGCTTCGGCCCCCCAATTGTCTGAGGGACAGCAACCAGGCACCCAGCTCAAAAAGGTTGCCTACCCCTGCTCTGGAGATTTGTCACAATGGAGGCTTTATTGGAAGGATTTGCAACAGTACAGGCTCATGGGATACAACAGGAGCACTGGGAGCAGAGAGATCCACTGCCATAGGGGTGGCACAGCCACTGTATTTTACTGCTACTCTTCTCGCAGTTGATCTGAGTTGAATAGGACTCTGCTGATGCTAATCTAGGTTCCATCACTGGCAGAACCTCTGTTCAATTTGGAGAAGCTCCCAACCAGCACAGCAAATAGTGAGAGATATTGGAGTTACTGTCTGACAACATCTGGGGGACCAAGACTGGGAATTACTGTGGAATGAAAATGTGTCTGTACTTTTGCATGAAGAAATGTGTTGGCTAGGATAGTTTCAGGCATGACTTGGCTTTTGCACAGTGGACAAACAGCAGTTTCTTATGTATCATCAAATGTTTTTTTAACTAGATTTTGTACCTTGTGTTTTCCCACCCCTGCCCCCTACTGTTAAAAGCTACATTACATGGTGAGAGCAAAAAGGGGACAGTAACTTTTCTTCAATCTTTTATTGAGGGTGTGTCACATGTTGCCCCAGCATAACTGTGCTGTGTTAGCCAAAGAAATGACCTCTTTGCCTCTGCTGGATTTTCATTGGAATGGGTCCAGAAACACCATTCATGGCAGAGGGAAAACAAAGTGCTCATGGTGTGATAAAGGGCATCTAAACCTTAGTGGATGAATTGTGGAGGATTCTGAGTGGAATAATAAGCCCTACATTAAAAACATCTTGAATACAAAATGGCATGAAAAAGGATTAAATTCTAAATCCAGTTCAAAAGTCATGGCTTACCTTGGATCCTGCATAGGAAGAAAGGTGGGATATGTTTTGAATAAATAAATAACTGGACAGAGGGGAATGTTTGTATTCCTGAAAGATGTGAAACTCAAGAATTATGCCATGCCACTGTGTAACCATTGCCTCTGTATATCTGTGGGAATATTTGTTTCCAAATTGGGGGATGGGGGATATCAGGGATATCCAGTACTCTAGCGAAGTGATGGAAAAGGACCAAAAGATAGACATCCTTAGATTTCCTTCCAAGGAGAAAATTAATCTATCCTTAATCACTCATAAACAGTTCCATAAAATTTTCTAATCTTAAGAAATATGTTAAATATTGTTAGTGAATTGTAATCTAAAGCATGTCTGAGTACACTTTTTTCAGGGCTTCTAAGAAAATACAAGCTAGGCATACAGTGAGAATGGCACTGAGGTAGCAGCTTCCATCTTGGCCAATATATACTCATTAAACTGTGAAGTGGTCTCCTTTTGAAATAGCTGCTTATATGGGAATTTTCTGTAGATGCTTTTATTGTTGTCATTGTGTGCCTTCAAGTCATTTCTAACCTGAGGTGAACCAGACCTATCACAGGACTTTCTCAGGAAGATTTCGTTCAGAGAAGGCTTGCCATTGCCTTCCTCTGGGACTAAGAGTGTGTACTAAGGTCAACCAGTGGGTTTCCATGATCAAGTGGGGATTCGAACCCTGGTCTCCCAGAGTCCACCTAGTCCAACAATTAAAGCACTCTACACCATGCTGCTCTCAGCCAACTTTCTATAGACATGATTTTGAATAAGTAGTTAAAAGACAGAGTTACAGAGAATGGAAATCATTTTTCATTTTACAACAATGAGTTACTTACAATTAATTCCTTTTTTGTGCTGGTCTATGATTGTATAAAAGATTAACTGGACTAGGTTACATTGCAAACGTAATGCAAAAATGAATAATTTCATAACTATTGCACACAACTAACTGTTTTAGCTTTGGATTTAAAGAAGGTGTACCATTTCACTACTTTGGTACCAGAGGCCAGCAGCCTGTTACATTCCAATGTTTTTGAGTAACTAAAAAGTAACTATTTTAATTACCTTTGCATAATTAGAAAGTAAAAAGTTACTTTAAAATTGTGTATTACAAAGCTACTAAATTGTACTAAGGGGGGATGCAGACAGGTAGCCCTGGGCCGCCCTGGGAAGCAGAGTATTGGGGCTGTAGCTGCCCCACACCTTGGCCCCAATACACCCTTTTCCCAGCCCTGAAAGGAGCACCAAAACGCCGGTACTTTCAGAAACCAGTAAAAAGGGCACCCAAAGAACCGTTGTGCGGCTCTTCTGCACCTCTTCCGGCATGGTGCATTAAGACACTGCACCATGATGACATCCTGACGGCGAGTGCCATGCATAATGGCACACCCCATGATGATGTCTTTGGGGAGGGGTTTGGGCGGCTGGCATGCAGTCGCCCCTCCTCTTTGCTGCCTCCAAGACCATCTGTAGAGGCCCACAGTAATACAGCTATACACTATTGAGCCCCAAGAAGTAACTTTCAAAGGATTTTTCCTGCATAGAACATCTGAAAAGGGCTTACATTTAGTCAAAATGATCTCTGTAATATCAGTTTGATGATATCTCATTTTGGCTTATTATCAGGTGATATTTTTGGTATTATTCATATCAGTCATACATGCAAAGTAATGATTGCAAAGAATAGAAAACTCCAACAAAGATATGGGTGGTGGCAGGGCTGGCTGTGTGAATCCTTGGACTAGCTCATGGGCTACAATTTGCCAGACTTTGGGCAGAGTGCAGCAATAAACTTCCTATAGCGTTCCATGAGGAGGAAGCTTGGGGAAGCTTTTCAAATGGAAATATTATATTTCTTGTGGAAATGGACACTCAGAGTATGTAACTGCAGGTGTGGTGAGCATTTGGACCAAGGGTCTAATCAGCTCTAACTCTGTACTAGAATCCAGAGAAAGAAGGGCTCGGCACAGTTGGCAACACCGGAGTTGAAAGTTCAAAGAACACAGAATAGCCTCTAGAATACTTATTGAACCTATCCTCCTTTTCCAAATATTTACTTTACTGTAGATTGCATGAGAAGGATCCTGCAGCACTCCTGTTAATCACCTTCGAAAGCCAGGTTTCAGAGTATCCCCTTACTGAAACATATCTAGTTGATTATAAAATAAACTGTTTTGCTTGTAAGGGGTTTGTTCCTAATGAATGTTTATGGTCAGCCCAGTCTTCAAAGTATATTTACTTCCTGAATCCACCTACAGGAAATGGCACTGGAGTCAGTGCAACTACTTGTAAGTAAGACGTTCCAGAACTACAGCTGAGTTCCACAGACTATAAGCCCAATGTGCAGGCTGCTCCTATAAGTGTTTGCTTAGAAGCAAACCTCACTAATTAAGAAACACGATTGCAGGCTACACTTAGGGACCATTTAGGCTGCTCAAATCCCATTGATCTAAATTAGAATTAAGCAGTACAATAGCAAGACTTTAGCCTTGGATATGTCATCGTATTCATTTGCAGAGGACAAGTATTGCAAGACTACTTTGCACACAGACAGGGTTAACACAGGATAGTATAGCTGGATATGCCAGATTTTTTTAGAATGGCTTAAATTTAATAATTTAAACTTTAGAATTGCTTGAATTTAATTATTACAGAATTGTCTTACCAAATGGTTTAAAGAAATGATTGCCTTTCAAGCCCTTTGAAGAGGAAGTCTGCTTAAAATACATATGAGCTAGTATTTATGATGTTGCAAGCCAGAACTACAATACCATAAATATTGTAATTCACAGTTATGGTAATGGCACAATTGCAATGACCACAAATGTATTTTTCAAGAACACAGACTCACAGCCCAAAAATACCCACAAAAATTACTATAATGTCTTTTTAAATGTTTCATGCATTTCAAGAATTATTACTCTCAGATTCAGCATTTTGCTAGGTTTTATATAGTGTATTTTGTGTAACCTATTATATTTAGTTATTATGTGTGTGAGTGTGTGTTTAATGCATTGTACATTGGTATTGGCTATCAGGTGTTTTACAATGCAATAAAAATACAAAGACAAATATTCTGAATTAAATTTCTGAACAGATAGGCAACAGATACACTAAGAGTGTAATGCCTATCTGTTCAGAAATAACTCTATTTAAGAAGATAAAATGAGAAACAGATCTCATACAGAAAGAACAGGAAATCATGTAGTAGGTGTGATGTTTTCTTCAACAGATCTCTTTTAGCCCACTCCAAATCATTGTGTCTTATACATGCCCAACTATTTTGTTTGCTCTGTTTAATATTGGTCCCTCATTCTTCAGAACATGAAAGCTTTTAAAAAAAATATTGCTGGGAAAAGGTAGGCTTACATCTTAACTTTTGTCCATGACTTCCTGTTCTATGTTCCTTCATTACCCAGCTTTGATGTTAGTTCCCTTTAAATATTTTACTGCCCTCTTTTATGGATCTAGGAATAGCAAAATTCTGCAGCAGGCTAGAATTACATCATTTCTAAGTGTCCCAATTTGATTTAGCCTAACATTTATAACTCTATTTTGGGCACTCAAAAGGAGGTTCTACCTGTTAAAACTATTTCTCCTTTTAAAAAAAATTCCTGTACAAAATATAATATGGGAATATTCCATGATAAGAGACCAAAAAAAAAAAAAAAAAAAAAAAGACTCATGGTACATTTCTAAATCACATTAGTACTTGGTGTACATTTCCCACATTTTTAAAAAAATGGCTCTAGCTTAGCAATATCTGCATTTTATTTTCTAGTAGAGTACAAACAAGCTCCAATATTCCACATATCACTATGTCCAAAACACACCTCAGAAATAATCCAGTTTGAGACCGCTTTAACTGCCCTGGCTTGGTGCTAGGGAATCCTGGGAATTGTAGTTTATTGTGGCACCAGAGCTCTCTGACAGAGAAGGTTAAATGTCTCACAAAACTACAGTTCCTAGAATTCCCTAGCATTGAGCCAGAGCAGTTAAAGCGGTCTCAAACTGAATTAATTCTGCAGTGAATTTTGGACCTAAGGCTACAATCCTAAATATTTTCTCTATTATGTAAATCCTGTAAAACAGAATTAGGCTTACCTGCATTATTACATGGTTTTATTATTTAGGAATTTTGCATAGCTGAAACTCACTTGGTAGTGATATAAATTTTTATAAACTTCATTCCCATATGCAACTACAACTTATTATGTTCCTTTTCTCAACCATTTTCAAGGAGTATTCATAGTATGGGACTTATTCTAATTTTAAAAACTGTGTTTTTGCATAAGAATGCTGTGTGCTGCTCCCCTCCAAGTCACATGCTTTCTTATAGATAAAAATCCCAGACTACAAAGAATTTGGTTGTTGTTGTTGTTAACTGCTGCCAAGTCAGCTTTGACTTATGGTGGCCCTATGAGTTTCAAGTCACCCTATCATCAACAAATCTTGTAAACTCAGAGCCATGCCTTTCTTGATTGAGTCCATCCACCTGTAAAGCAGTCTTTCTTTTTTTTCCCAACTGCCTTACCAAGAATTATTGTCTTTTCTAGTGAGTCCTGTCTTATAATATGTCCAAAGTATGACAGTCTCAAGTTTGGTCATCTTGTGTTCTAGGAAGAGTTCAGGCTTAATTTGCTTTAGGGCTCATTTATTTGTCTTTTTAGTAGTCCACATGCAGAATATGCTGACAGTGATATGCTTTTATTGATTTTTTTAACCAGTAAGCTATTATTTTTCTTAACACAGAGACTATTAACAAACTTCATAGAGAACTATGGAAATATATATTCGAGGATTTTTTATGTGAGCTTTTCTCACTTTAAATATAATATTAAATTTATTATATGTGCTTTCCCACATAATGAATTGAGTTAACATTGGGCATTTTGATGTTGTGTGCCTTCAAGACATTTATTAGTTATAGTGATTCCAAGTTGAATCTACTACAGGGTTTTCTTAGAATTTGTGCAGAGGTGGTTTTCCTTTGCCTTTCTCTGAGGCAGAAAGAATGTATCTTGCCCAAAGTTAGCCAGTGGGGATCCATGGTTGAGTGGAGATATGAAGCCTGGACTTCCAGTGTTCTAGTCCAACATTCAAACCACTACACCATGCTGGCTCTTATTGTACATGTCTGGATTGTTTTTAAAAGTATAGATCAGGGGTCAGCAACCTTTTTTGCCAATGGGCCGGGG
>CM034708.1:123672731-123694085 GCA_020142125.1 Phrynosoma platyrhinos
AACTCATGGCAGAGTGATCTCAGTGTGAATTCCTCAGCACTACAAGCCAAGGAGATTCCAGCACCATCACTGAGGCTTAGCTCAGGAAAGAAGACTGTTGACCAATGGGTGAGCAGTACACCCTCAGAATCCATATTCTGTTCTGACCACCCAGATTTAGGTACAAACACCCAGACCCAGTAAACTGTAGGATGGTGCACCTGATAAAGGAGATGGAATCATCATAAACCACTGAAGCTCTGTCACTTTGCTCCCTAGCCTTGCCTGCAATTATACAGAGAACCTAGGTGGACAGAGCTAGGAGAAGTTAGTTCTTTGCTTGGTTCATCCAGTTGTTATGAATGCCAGTGTGGCATGCTCATTTTGGATAAAGTCCTGGATCAGAGGTATTTTTCTATTCACCAACCTGGAATTAAGAAGCAGCACTTTCAATCCAAGGGGCCTGTTGCCAAGACTATCTAGAATATTTGGGGTAGGTGACAGTTTGGGAGTAACCAACACTCTGTGGTTCTCTCTTTGCCCAAATTGTCTGCCAACTCTGTATCTCCCATTCCATTATTGTTGGAATGGCTGCTTCTTGGCTGGCAACTTGCTGAAATCATCTGCCTTTCCTTCTGCCTAAGTATTATCAGACTTCCTTAGTTTCTCTTACTGTAGTATGTTTCCCTGATTTCTTCTTTGCCTGCTACTTACTTTGCTTTACAGATCAGTAGGATACTTTTCTGCTTATGTGAATTTGGCCTGCTTACTGAGACAACTCCCTTTCTCCTCTACTCCAAAATGAAAATGCCCCTGTGATTCTCTTAGCGCTGACCCAAACTTCTCTTGGATGTCTCTTCTTGTTACTCTTGTTACTCCTCTGAACTGGCTGTTTGCTTTGTCATGTTTTTGGTCCTATTGGCCACCTGCAGCCACTCACTCATAGACCACAAGGTTGTGAGTTCAATACTAGCCAGGGCTCAGGCCTGTATCTTTCTGAGGTTACTAAAATGAGTATCCAACTGTTGGGGGGCAATGAGCTTATAGTTGTAAATCGCTTAGACATCCCATAGAGTGATATGAAGCGGTATATAAATGAAGCTGCTTTGCTTTGCTTTGCAACAGAACAAGATATTTACATCTTTTGTGAAGAACATGTCACAAAAAGCAGGAGCCTCAAAGTTAATAGTTTGACTCACACTAGATGGAATATGTGTTCATCTTGATCAGCTCCACAACACTACTTCAAGCCTTTTGAATATCACATTTCAGGATTCAAGATATGTGAAGCCAGGTGTTTTTGGCAGTCATTTTACATGAATATTTCACATTTTATAAGCTTAAAATTAATGTTCTACATGGCTACTATTTTATTAAAATTCATATTGATGTAGCATATGCATAACACTGTTGAAATGGTTATGAATTTCTGATGATGTAGAAGTATTTCATTCAAGCAGACAAGTTCTGAACATTGATTTGGACCTAGGTTTAGAGCAAATTTTCAGATGTGGTATTTCATAGTATTTTTTTTTAATGACCATTCACAACTGTTCACAAGTACTAATTTATTTCCCATTTTTCTCTATTGACTGCTGCTTTATTGACCATTTTTTGTTTCAATTTTATTTCTATTCAAGTATTAATGTACCAGATGTGATGTTTTCATCATGCCACAGCCAGTCAACATTAGCTGTGTACTTGGCATCACTAATATCAATGGGTGAGGTCAGTTTCCTGTACTGGATACATAGTTATCCTCTCCAGTTAGGAAATACTCTTAGAAACTGGATGATTCCCCACTTTTTACAATAATCCATGAGAAATTTTTAACAGATTTATGTAATTAACATGTCCTCCTCATTAGGACTTTTAGCAATGTTATGTAAGCCATGCAGAATTTAAGTAACTGTAAATACAACAGTCACTGATAGTCTAATGCAAATACTTACACAAGCTTTTAATAGGTTGGCTGCATACGGCTGTCTATATTTTTCAGTATGTACTCTTCTGCAAGAAGGAGAGTGTGTTTTGGTTTGGTCCTTATGTAAAATATTTATATGGAACCTGGGTCTAATTTGTCTTCAGTGAGCATACATTAGCCTGATCATATTTAAATTGCCTCTTAGTCACCTCATTGAAAAAATGGATGGGTGAGTTGTTCAAAAGTTATTGGGGAAAGGTGACTTTCTATGCACAAGGCTACTAATTTCACATTACCCATGGGTTTTATTCAACATTGGCAAAACTCTTCTTTTGGCAACCAAAAACATTCTCCAAAACGCTCTAGGAATGCTTCTGCTGCAGGAGGTGGGGAGGGAGATGGAAATCAGCTGAATGCCAGATTTATTTATTTTTTTATTCGGAACTGAACAAAGGAAAATCCATAAAATACTGCCAGTTTGGAAGAGGCAGGCACTTACATACTGTTGATTGCAATGCTTAAAGGTCTGATTGAATAAGAAGCCTGAGTGTACTCTTTATGTAAACCAGATTAATTAGTCAAAGCCCATAACTCCCTCAGGCAGAGGCTGAACTGAGCATCTCAGAAAGGCTGAACTGTGCAGAAATCTAAGAGGGCCTTAACTGGACCATCCCTAATGTACGCAATCCATGGCTCTGATTCATCCACTTGACTCATGCTACATTACAGCACCTGCTGCTCTCACTGGTATTCTGAGGGCAGAATCAAGCTGTCTAAAGATGCATTGTATACTAATGATTTCATGTTCACTAGCATAGCAATGTGACCTAAAAACCTTCATGTGTTCAGTATTGCATTTGGATAGCATTTTCTCAAGGGACACTGAGCTCTAACCCAATATTTCCTTCACCCTTTTCCTTTCCTTGGGCTAAGTGCCAAGAAAGAAACTGTATCTGTTTGCAATAGAGTTGGGTTTATTCCAGGTCCTACCCACTCTCCATTACCCCATCTTTTACAATTAATGTCTAAAGTTCCTAAGACTTCATATAGTCCTCATTTAAAAAAAAAACCAACAACTTAAATCAGCCTTTCCTCTCTCTGTACTTTTTGTGAACACTACACTTTGTTTATATGTAGTTCAATGAATAGTAATAACTGGAAACCCATTAACTTAAGTAAATAATTCTCTTTTTTATTTATATCTACAGACTACATATGCTGACCTGAAGCAGGGAGACATGTTTGCAAATGTTCTTGCTTCTCCAGAAAGCCCCTCTCCCTAATAGTCTTTTATAAAAGTGCTTAAATTCACTTACAAGGGGGCATGGAAAAATATGCATGTCCCTGTTCCTGCAGTGGCTGATTTGGTGTTCTCAGTAAACTAGACTGATGGCAATGAAAAGTCTTGCCATACTGGCTGGTAATGAAAATGCACTTGCAGCAGATCAAGCAAAGATTGCTGATCTAGATGCCCTGGGCAACAGGAATTCTTCCTCTCTTCCTTCTCCCAGTCAGGGAGGGCAGCAGAGATGCTCTTGCTTGTTCTCTGCAAAAGCATCACATAGACAAATCTGAATGGTTGTGTAATACTTGAATTGTCTACTGACTGAAGGACCTGGACATATTACTTTTTGGATTGCAGCCTCCAACTAGCCATACTGACTGATCCACCTGCTGACAACTGGGTCCAATTAATCTTTATGATCATTAAATTGACATGCTGGAGAGGTAGACTTTCCTTCTCCAATGAGCTCATCAAGTTATGACTGAGCTGGACAAGCTGTAGTTTCATATATAGCACTAGCGTTAAAGCCAAATAATTATATGCTCCCTTTTCTATGATGCCCGAGAAAGGAGTCAAGCCCATGTTTGGGATGGCATGACAAGGTAAACCAGTTGTTGTTTATTTTCATCTGCTGGGAATGCTCCTGCTGGAGGTTCTACATTTAGCAAGTTAGGCCTTCAAATTATATGATTCCATGAGTTTTTCTAATTGTATTGTCATTGTCAGGGATGATGCAAGGTGTTTGTGAAGCTTTCTTCCCCTTGTATCAAAATAGCTAGTGTTAGATATAATAGACTTTAACTAGGGTGAAGCCAGGATGTTCTATCTAAGGAAGCAAAAAAATATTGTCCATCCCCCCCCCCCATCCTGAAATGGTAGGGATGATTCAGTAACTGCTTTTCTTCCCTAACACCAGACCAGCCTACAGACGGGATGGGTCACCTCTGCTTTGTATCAGACAAACCAATCTTGCTGCCATGGTGGAACTGCCCTCTGCAGAGTCTGGTCATCACAATACTTGCTTCAATACTGGCAATATAATGACATCCTCCACCACATCTGGAGGGGAGAGGACAGTTTAGGGAATCACAAATTTGTACAGACCACATGACCCTGACCAGCAACACAGCAGGATGGCTGAGGAGGAAAATCCAGGTGACTACTGCTACTTAGGGATGGAAATCTTCATAAAGTTAGTGTATGCAGCAGTAAAAATTTTAATGGAGGGGAGTATTATTGTTATTGTATTATGTTTTAAAGCATCTCTTAATGGTCTTTTAACCTTATTTTGTTTTCAACTGTTTTACCTTGTGTTTTTTCCAATTAAAATTTAGTTTAATTGCATTTTAATTTTTTTTATCAACAAATTTTAAATTGTATTGTGCTTGTAGGTGTTGATACTACCTGGGATGCCAGGCTGGGAGAAAGGAGGGATATTAAATAAATAAATAAATGCAAATATCAATAACTTGTTCTTATAGGGAAGAACTAATAATGTTACTGTTTTTCCTCCTTGGTGTTGGAAAGTCACCAAATTTACATAGTTTTCAGAGACTATTCACAGTTTGGGACTTATTCTACATGCCAAAAAATGCACACAGATTTTTTATATATTGAAAATGGCATTTTCTGCATGAAAAACAAAAAAAAATTCCTCTGGAATAAAAAGTTTCCTGAACAGAAAACAGCATGTGCACTAATTTCTTATGTAGAAGTATTTTTTCTGCACTTAAAATGTTGTTTTATGTTCAGATTTTTTTTTATACATTTATGCATGCACGCACGCACATGCACACACACACACACTTTTCATGGGGAATAGATCCAGAACTGTGAAAATTCTCACCCAGCTATGGCTTTCCTCATAAGCATTTCCTGACACCCAAGAAACATCTTTTTGAAAATATATTCAAATATTCTTTTCATCCCACTTGCTACTGCTGTCTCCCAATAACTGCCACACAAGATGGTTCTTCACTCTGCTCAATGGAAGGGCTGGCCCTGCATGCTCCTCCACACAAAGAATGAAGCCACATCTGGCCAAAGCGACTCAGGTCTGTAAAAGGTTTTGCCACCATATTTCCCCCCTTATCCCTCCCTGTCACCCTTTTCTTTTTTAAGATTCAGAATTATCTTATAATATATTCCTTCAGGAAAAAAACTGACACCAAGCTTCAAGTCAAGCTCTCATTTAGACCACAGAAAACACAGGTAAAAGTACTGGAGACAAAACTATTTTTAAAAGAAAACCTCACAATATCCCAGGCATATAACAAACTCAGATGCAACATCCTTTAATCACTGGGCATCTCTTTATTGCTTTTTGTTTATCCGAATAATAAAAAGACGACCTCTGTGCTATTATTTTATCACCTCCACTAATCCCCCGTCCAGTCAGTGAAAGAAACAGAAATGATGTTAAATCATAGTGTGACTTAGGGCTGATGCAGACCGGCACTATAGGCTGGGCTGGGAGTGGAATTGGGGTGGGGTAACTGCACACCAGCTGCCCCACCTCTGTCCCGATGCCGCACACCTGGCATCAGGGCACCCTCTTGGTGCATCCACATACACGCTATACCAAAAGGGTGCAAAAGAGCCGCTGCTGCAGCTCTTAGGATGGCCTTTTGCCAACCCCAAAAGGAGCAGCATTTTGCCAATTTTTGGTGGGCAGTAAAAAGGAGAACGGGGCCATGGCATGTGGTTGCCACGACTCCAATCTGCCACTCTCAGGGGCAGCCCACAGCCGCCCCTTTTGGGCTGTCTGTATCAGACCTTAGTCAGTGGAGAGTTTTACTAGTGCTTCCACATTTTATGTAAACTTTACTTCCTGAGATAAAATCTTATCTTTCTTTTATTGTGCCTTTATTTTTATTTTTTTTTAAAAAAAATCTAAGAATAAAATGAAGACAACAGCCTTGTTCAGAGACAATAACTTTTTGGTTTAATAACATAAGACATGAACCAATTTTTTGCTTGTGCATGCAACTTTTCTTTTCATCCTTCCCAGTACACTTGGTAGTGCACCCTTAACCCCAAAGGTCCAGTCTTCAATAAGCCATAGTTTCCCAATATATCCAATCTAGGTGACCAGATTTGGGACAGGGCAGGAGCCCTGTCTAGGCAAGTAACTGAACAAAATAAACATATGTAGACTTGCTAGTCTTGCCTCTTCTATAACAACCTCTATCACTTTCTTCAATTGGAAACTTTCTGAAATGAAGAGCCTCTTCTATGAATGAAGGCTCTTCACATGATTCATAATACTGATTTCCACTGTTCTAGATCATACAGAGATCATCCATATGCAATGTCTTTACAGACAACAGTCCAAAGATTCAGGCAGCTGTCTTGAACCATGTCAGCAGCCCAGTGCCATTAAGAGCAGAGGTTATGTGTGTATTTGTTGTTCATTGTTGCTAACTGTGAATTGACCTTGGCTCAAGGCAATCTTGTGAATGAGCCATCTCCAGGAACCTCTATCCGCTATCCTCTGTGCTCAAGTTCTGCAAGATCAGACCTGTGACCTCCCTGATTAGAGTCTAGCCATCTAACTTGTGGTCTTCCTCTCTTTCTACTGCCTTCTATCATTCCCAGTATTATTGTCTTTTCTAATGAGTCATGCTGTGGAGAAGCACTGGCAAATTAGAATGTTTAGAATATTCCATCAAGGACAGGCTGAAAAAGGTGGGTATGAAAGGAAAAGAGAGAGAGCTGAGGGAAGTGTGTTAAGCCTGCTGATGCAGGAAGGTGATCTTAAAGTTGCCAGGAGGTGCAGGTAGGAATAGATGTTCAGCTGGATAGGACCCATACTCCCAGTTCAGTGAAAAGAACTTTTAAAGGACAAGAGAAGTCCAGTAGTATCAAATGAACATGTTCTGTGTGAACTAAGCCAGTGAGAGATTGTAAAAATTGGGGTGTAGCTGACCAGCCTAATGGTGGGATGGCTTGGGGCTGGAGTTGGGGCAGGGCAGTTGGGGCAGGGCATGCTGGCTACCCCAACCCCATCCCGATGCTGTCCTGATGCTGCACACCCATACGCATGGCACATGGCATCAGGACACCTTCCAGGCTCAGCGTGCAGACACACTGTGCTGAAAGGGTGTGGAAGAGACATGGTGCCAGCTCTTAGGATGGCCTTTTGCCACCCCTAAAAGGAGCAGCATTTTGCCTCTCTTTTAGGAGCAGCAAAAGGGAGGATCAGGCCCATCTGCATAGCCCCATAATAAAGTAAATTTGTAACAACTGAAGTTCCTTGTATACTGTAAACACAAGCTAGAGAACCATCCACCAAGAAAGATACAATCATAAGCTCTTCAGGTTCAACAAAGAGTGCCCTGAAGTAATTTTACAGATAACAGACATGCTACCAAGACTAATAAGAACACAGAATAATAAAGACACTTCAGATATTGGGTGGACTGCTGTCTCACATGCCTTCCCATTATAAGGCCAAAGTATGAAAACCTGAGTTTCGTCATCTTTGCTTCCAGAGAGAGTTCAGGCTTGATCTGTTCTAGGACCTATTCGTTTATCTTTTTGGCCATCCATGGCATCCTCACCACTCTTCTCCAGAAAATGGGTTGATCTTCTCTCTGTCCATTTTCTTCATTGTCTAGGGAGCTTATCACACATCCAAAAGAGGCATCTTACCTCTTCCAGGTTTAATCCTTGATCCAGGAAACACCCAGATGTTATCACACATAATTTGCTGCCAATTCTGCCAGGATGCCACCAGCTGCATCCAGCCCAGGTCAAAGCCATACTCAGCCAACACGTTTTTAAAAATTGAAGATTTCCAACTTTAAAAATTGGCCAGCTAAGCACTCCTTAGATGCGGCTGGTGGCATCGCTGCAGAATCAGCAGTGAATTATATGTGATAACATCTGGGTGTATCCCGGATCGAGGATTAAACCCAGAAAAGGTAAGACACCTCTTCCGGTGTCTTGAATGGCAGGTTAAGGTCTTAAAGACCAAGGCCAAGTTCGATAAGCTCCTTTCTCTCACATCTATACATGATGATGGGGAAAACCATGGCTTGGATTATTCTAACTTTAGGACTCAGTTGTATATCTTTAAGACCTTAACCTGCCATTCAAGACCAAGTAAGCCCAAAATATTTTGTATTACAAAAGCAAGAGCACAGAGGAAAAAAAAGAACTATTTTATGTCTCCCTGAAGAACAGTAGGATATCATCAGCAAGATGATTTCATGGGCAATGCCTTCATTGTCTGCATGTGCTTGTGTGTGTGCTGTAGTTAGAGATGGGCTAATATGGCAGTTTTGCTTTTTCCTATATGCTGGTTTTGCAAATGTTGATAAATTCGGGTTCAAAATTAAAGAACTAAGATCTGTTGCAGATCAGCCCAAAGGGCCCACCTGGGGGTAGAGTTGGGGCAGGGCAGCCACATGCTGGCCACCCCAATCCCACCCCAACACTGTCCTGATGCTGTGCGGTCATACGCATGGCATGCGGTGTCAGGATGCCCTCCTGGTGCAGCGTTTAAACACACTGTACCGAAAAGGCACTGAAGAGCTGCAGCACTGGCTCTTAGGGTGGCCTTTTGCTGCCCCTAAAAGGAGCTCTGTGCTGCCCCAAATGGCCGGTCTGCATTGTCCTAAGTTAAATTTTCACATCCTTTGGAGGTGTGCAAGTTTGTCACTTTCACATTAATCCAAATATATTTTTTGCAAATTTTGGTAAAATCTGATTAAAAATAAAGTGAAATAGAATTCTCTCTTTCCTTAGCATTGCTGCATCAACACTCATACAACCCTGAATTATTTAAATTGTAGGGTATTTTCTGAGTCCAGCAAGAAGTCCAATATTGTGCAAAGTATAAAATGTTTGATTCCCAAAACAGTTTGTGGATGGACAATTTATGCAAATAATGAGAATCAGAGATCACTGAGTAGAATAAACTTACAAACATCTTGTGCTGAAGTGAATTTCCAATTTCCTTACACACTCATCAAAGAAATTTTTATTTCTCCAGAATGGGGCCAACCTATCAACAACCAGATTACAGTTGCCCTTCCATTCTTGCAGATTTGAAATTCGCAGCTTTGCATATTCACAAAGGGGTGACCTCCATTTAAATCAATGGGTGCACCCCATTCAAGCCTATGGGGCTTGAATATTCACTAACTTCATTTTCACAGGGGGGGGGCTGTGAAAACGGAGGGCCAACTGTATATGCCTTCTTTGTCAAATCATGTTTTATTGGAAAACAGCGCATGGAGCATTTGTGTTCTCAATGTGTTACACTGGTTGGAAGAAAAAAAGTATCCCAATGGTAAAAAGTAAGGTAATATATTGGGACCTTTTTGTTTGCTGGTTTTAGACTTTATTTGTTTCTGTATGGGGGATGCCTATATGTGGCATGTGGCTGAAAATTGAGGGCATTCTTTACAGATGTGCAGATGACAATGTGCACATAACAGAGATCATGGATCAAGCAGAAACAGCCTGTACAGTATCGGACATCTGCCAAACCCAGTGAAAGGGGAATATTGCTATGGTCATTTACTGGCATGGACAGTGAGGGACAGAGAGGTAACTCAGAAGATGAAGAATTGGCTGGTATCAGCTGCAAGGGGAAAAGAAATGAGGGTGGTCTGTCAGATGGTGCTCATACTGGAAGAAAGGCAAGGCAGGACAAGGCAGGACAAGCCAGGACAATAAATATTTTCCCCCTCTCTGTCAAGTCTAGCTACTTCTTTGTCATCAGAATCTAATCCCTTCTTTCACTACAGTCAGGCTAGAAAACTGCTGTAACACTGGGGCTTGGCAGCTGCCAGGATGGAGGAGAACATGGAATTGCCCTTGGCAAATGTGTATTCTAAACATTTGTAAACAATATCCCTAAATTTCAGCCATTTGTCATATGCAGGTACTCTGACCATTTAATGTATAACCTTAGCCATTGTTTTATTCCCCCTGACCTCCCCAAATTGCCCAACTGGTAAACAGCAGCAGCAATGGCCTCTCAGGGCTCAACAGCTGCTGGTGGAAGAATGGGGCACAGTGTAAGGTGCTGTAAAATAAACTCTACCTAATAGCAGGATTCCATCCAATGCCATAGCATACATAGTGTGTGCTATGTGGCTTGTGAACAAAAAGAAAAGAAAAGAAAAGAAATCTGTGCAACTAAAAAATCCATGTATGAGGGTTAAAAACACCTTGGCTGGCTAGATGATTGGAGTGTTGTTCATACCAGAAATTTGGGAGCTAGCTCCATGCAAAATGTGAAGAACACTCCTTTGCTTCCTATTTCAAGTGGAGAGAGAGCTTGGCCCCTCCTGGCCCTAAAAATCTTCAGAATTTTTCCAGCTCACTGGGTAACCTCCTCGCTCCTTCCCTGCCAATACTCAGGTGTTTTCCCCTGCTATGTATATATGTGGAAAACTTCACATTCTAACAGGAATAATTCAAGGAAATATTTAGCAACATTGCTGGGCCATTAGCCTGCAATGAACACATATTCTGAATAATTTATTCTGACAACAAGGCTGTGCAAACACTTGACAATAAATCCTACCAAAGTGTATGAAGAAACATGTATAACATAAGATTGCAAATCTGTCCACTACTATTAAACATACATTTGGATGACATATAGTGGTGTGCAAAATTAGTTTATCTCTACTTAGGTTGAATAATTCAGATCACTTCCTTACCATGATCAAATTGTGGCCTGGGAATAGTTTCAGGATGGAGTGGGCAACTTCTCAGTGTTGTGGGTCTGCATTGGTCCTGCTGGGGGGGACACACACACCACACACACACACACACACACACACACACACACACACACACTTCACTGCTGTTGTTCCCCCAAACCTACCAGCAATGATAATGATGGCAAAATCCCATTCTTCTGCTGAAAATAAGATGCATGGGGAGCAAAGAATTGTTTCCCAGCAGATTCATACACTTGGCACTCCACTCTCCCTCCATTAAAGAAGGTTGGTGTTCATTCATGGAGCCGAGTAGCTGGCCAGGTGAAGGCTTCTGAGCTGCCCCACCACCAGCAGCATGCAGCAGTGGGCCAAGCAGCGGGCTGGGCAGAGGCTTCAGAGCTACCCCACCACTAGCAGCACACAGCAGTGGGCCAAGCAGCCAGCTGGGTGGAAGCGTTTAGCCCACCCACCATCAGCAGTGCAGTAGTAAGTTTTGAGTAAGCCCCAACCCTCCAGAGGCAGTCTGTACCACCCAGCTCCATGACAACTGGCCCCAGTTACACCGGCAGCTGGATGGATTTTTGACAGCCCAGCATTGGGACTACACACACCTATGCCCACTAGTGCCAGGAGGAGAACAGGAGGTGCTGGAGAGAGTGGCACCTTCCAAAAGCTAGTTACCAGCCGAACCTTGCACATGGGATGTTTAGGACAATTGCGGTTGTTAGTGCAAGCACTAGAAGGTGAAAGAGGGATGCCGGTGAGAGTGGCATCTTTCAAGGACTGGTTCACCAGCTGAATCCTGAGCGCTGAACACTGGGACAATTGTGTTTACTTGTGCCAGCCCCAGGAGGGGGAAGGGGGAGTGCCGGTGAGAGCGGCACCTTCTAGAGGTGACTGATAGTGTTAGCACTAGGAGGGGAGAGGGCAAGGTGTCGTTGAGAGTGGCACTTTCTTCAGAGGCCAGCCAACCGATTGAGCCTTCAGCAATGGTTGCCAGAACAACTGAGCCTGCTAACCCCTGCACTGGGAAGGGAGAAGGGGAGGTTCTGGTGGGAGCAACACCTACCAAAGGCATGAGCTGCCATTCCCCCCCCCCCGGCCTGGCGGAAGACCTGGGGACCAGCAACCGGCCCCAGGTAGGAGAATGTTGCCGACCCCTGCCATAGACCATGGTATCCTTCTGGAACACCTGAGGGACTTAGGTATTGGGGGCATTGTACTTCAGTGGCTCTGGTCCTACCTCTCAGGCAAATACCAGATGGTGAGGCTGGGGGATAGTTGCTCTTCTAAAAGAGAGCTGACATCTGGTGTCCTGCAGGGCACCATTTTATCCCCCATGCTTAACATTTACATGAAGCCACTGGGTGAGATCATCCGGAGACATGGGGCGTGGTGCTATCAGTATGCTGATGACACCCAAATCTATTTCTCTATGTTTCCGACTGTTGCAGTGACTAAGGATGGCATCTTTCCTCTGGATGCGATGGCCAAGAGTGCTTGGTACCAACTTCGGTTGATACGCCAACTGCGTCCCTACCTGGACCAAAAGGACCTTGAAGCAGTAGTACTTAAAAGGCTGTGGATCCACCCCCACAACCATTTTTACTCTCCCTATTGTTCGTGTCTCAACTAGGCATGGAGGGACCACCAGAGAATCTTCTGTGGTGGCTGGGAGGAGCATGGGGGGTTATTGAGCCTTGTCCAAACTCTCTTGGGAGTGGGAAGATCCATTTCATTTCAAGACCACTGAAATGATTTCCCAGGACATAGGACTGCAGTTTTAAAGTCATAAATAGATAAGTAAGGTATAATTTATTGACAGATGTTTCCTGTGCAGGAAGGCTAATCTCATTAAGCAAAGAGTTCATGGACAGCAGCTATATCTAGTTGTTATAAAGGGACAGTAAAAGCATATGTTAAGTAAATTGTTTGGCTTATCTGCATTCTCTCAGCAGAATATGCTTACCCCCTCATATTGTCCCTTCAGCAGTAAAAGCAGTCATGACCCAAAGCAGAATCATGCTCAGCCCTTTTTACTACTTCTTGGGAACTATAAAACTACTAATGTAGCCAGTTAATGCAGTACTTATTAAAGGCTGTCATTGAAAGATCATCTTTTCTCACCGTATGACGAGACATATAGAAATATCCATAATACAGGCTCTGAAAATAAAATAATCCATGTTTGAGATTTCTGTGTACATATATTGCTATAATATGAAGTATTGGAATGCTGTATTTAAAATCATGCTTAATATTTTACATTAAGTGTATACGAGCCTGTGACTACTATCTTATGTACACTTGCTTGTATATAAATAATCCTACAGAAGATTAGATGGCATGGAAATGTGCTGCAATATGAATTCCACTGAAATCAATAGAAATAAGAAAGAGGACTGGATAAAGAAATAGGGTTGGATGATAAGCCCATAGTCCCACTTGGGCAGATGAGACCACCCTATCTCAAAACTGTGAAGTGCCCCCTGCCTCTTCTTTTGGTGGATGGGAGTGTGTGTGTTAAAATGTTATAATGAAATTAAATGCTGAACATGAAATTCATCCTTTGACATAAAATATAATAGCATTTGTTCTCAATATAATTGCATTTCTTGAAATGGCTGGAGTGGAATTAAAAAAACAAACACACACACACACACACAAGCTCTTCATGTTTACTTTAAAACAAAGAGGATGGTAAGTCTAAATAACTGATATCTGTCTTCAAATTATAGTTTTTCAGTTATTTATGTTCAGGTTAATTCATTAATATTTATGAATATCAATGGCTTTTTTATGTTGTCTCAGAAAAGACTGGAAATATTGATTCTGTCATGCATTTCATTATTGACAGGGCCACTCCTATTTGTTACAAGAATGTTTATCTGTACAGAAAAAAAATTAAAGATCTATATCATTTACTGTGATTCAATTGTGGAATTGTGTATTTGTACTTTATTTTAGAAAATGATGATCAAAACCGTGAAGACAGAGTATAGGATTGGATATAAGAAGCTTAGTAGAATTTCACAAAATTGCTGATTGCACTCCAGAAAGATCTGGGACCTTTCACACTACACAACTATAGCACTATGATTCCACTTTAACTGCCATCCTATAGAAATCTGTGGTTTGTACTTTGATGAGGAATTGGAGCAGCTGGCTGTGAATTCCAAATAATCATCCCTAAACTCCAAATCCCAACATTCCATAGATGTTGCCATGTTAGTTAAAGTAGAACCATACTGTCACAAATATGTAGTGTGAAAAGATCCCTACTCCTTGCTATGAATTGACAGTCTTATTTAATAGCTTGATCTTCTTCTTTTAACCATTACATATATGTAACATGTTTGCTGCTTGAGGTGGAGGACAAGATGACATTCCAAGTACAAAAGTTGACCAGAATGACAATTCAATTATACTTTGGCACTGGAAAGGGGATAGTGTCTTGCTGCCCACATCCGAGGGCAACAGACTTTTTAGAAAGTTACAGCTTTCTTGTCTTGTGGACAGAAAAAGAGTTTATGAGGATAACCAGGAAACCAGCACCATTGTCTCCAATTACTGTCAACTTACTCTGCCTAAAGGTAAGGTCGTCCCCGAAACCTAGCTGTGTGCTCCAAACAATGAAAATAACCCAGTTCTATACAGGGTGTTAGGGAGAGGTTTCCATGAAAATGATAAACATGCATTGATTTCTGTCAGAATATGTTGTGGCTGTGGTTGTGTGCCTTCAAGTCATTTCTGACTTATGGTGCTCTTATGGTGACCCTATTTTCTTGGCAAGTCTGGTTCAAAGACTTGTTTTGTCTTTGCCTTTCCATGAGGCTGAGACTGAGAGAGTGTGACTTGCCCAAGGTCACTCAGTGGATTTCCTAGGCTGAGTGGGGATTTAAACCCTAATCTTCAGAGTCATAGATCAGTGCTTGAGCCACTACACTGAGCTGGCTGTCCAGAATATGTTAGCCTGGCCAATACATCACTCTGTGGCTCTATGTTAACTCCATTATATTTGAGAAGCAACTGTCTAACAGAAGGTTTGTAAAGACTTCAGTCATCAACAATAGACCAAATGGGATTACTGTAAATCAAATTAGAAGTTTAATCCGCACAGAAAGGAGCAGGCTTTAATCCATACTGAACGAGCAAGCCGTAGATTCATATATACAGCCATGTGTTTTGAATCTGTCTTCTGACCTTGTTCTATCATTGCTTTATTGATTAATGTGGTGTCTACTAGTATTCCCAGAGCCAAGACTCTCACTGAACTGGTGATGTTTTGTATTGATGAGCCTCCAAGTAGGTGGATCACATCTCATGCTTTCTGTTTTTATAAGCCAAAACAATACATAGACAAAGTCTAATTTAATTACACAGTAGATTGCCATACTGTTGAGAAGGATCACAAGCAATTTTATTGCCAAGCTTGATACTTTGTGCCAGAAGAGCTCATAATCTAGGACAAGACAGTACATTTTGTCCACTTGTTATGAGAAGAAAGAGGATTAACAAGGGGAGTACAGAGACAGCAAAAAAAAAAAAACTTTTGAAGATAAAGGGAGCTCTTAAACTTCCTGCTGACCCTGGGAAGAGTGAATTATTATATCTTTCAATCTCTGTCTGTATTAATGTCAAAATTTCAGCCCTTCCACAATGAGAGCACAGATTGGTTCATCACTCCCTCCCTCAACAAAATATACCTAACTTTATCAAGACACTTGGCTTCCCTTAACAGTCCTCAAACATTGTGCTTCAGAAATGTTTGCATGTTTGTTGGTTTTCATTTTAGGTTTTTTAAAAAGTAACAATCAGGATAAAAGTGGCATCTAGTCTGAAGACATTTTAAAAAAACAAAATGTTTTCAACCACATAACAGTCATCAGTTAAGCTCATCAAATAGAAAACCACTCAATAAAATTGTTATGAAAGTACATATTTCAAATAAATAATTCTATTAACATGTATCTTCCCATAGTTGTTCACCTATTTTCAGAGGATTTGTCCTTTTAAACATTCCCATTAATAATGTCTTAAATATTTGATCTTACAGAAAACTCTAATATTCTTTTGTACTTTGTTTTGTATGGAAATCTCTCTGCTGCTTTCTGTTATGTAACACCTTCAGTGTACACTTCTTAATTTCTTTATAATTAGCCCATTAATTTCCTTATTTTCTTAGGTATGGAGGTCATCGATATATAGTCTAATAGAAGATAAGACTAGCTACAGGTAGCAATGAAATGCAGACTCACCTTCAGTCTTGATCTGCCAAACTTGGTTTGAGTGAATGCATTTTTAGTAGTAATTTTTGACATACCTTGATGAGATGCTCACACTTCAACAATCGGCCTCTCACTTATTAAAAGCAGTAAAACCATCCTGTAGCCAATTATCATCAGGGAGGAAAAGGAGAAAAAAATGTGAATGTAGCCATTTCACATATATTTGTCCCACCACCACCACCCCATAGCCAAATCTGATTAGCCACACTGCAACTTCAAAATTTTAAAGTCAGGCTATTACTTGATTAAGAAAATGCTATGAAATTCATGCAGTAGCCGTAAGTTAACAGGCAACTTGAAGGCACATACACACACATTTTCAGTGAGGAACTGAGAGTGGGGGAAGATAGGAAGATGGATATGATTTATAGGAGGGAGGATATAAAAGATGTTGAGACAGTAGGCTGTGTAAGAAAGCTACAATGGATAGAGTAGGAGGAGACAAGAAGGAATTGCTAATAGTGGGTCTCTTGGGTCTCTTGGTCTGAGATCCCATGAAACCTGCAGCTGTGGGGGAAGGAATGGTAGCATGATTATTTTTACATACTCCCAGAAAAAGTAATGAAACAGAGACCTATTCCATGAGGACAGTGTCAGTTAGTGGTTTCAATGACAATGGAGATGTAAATTTGCTCCATATTGTAGTCCAAACATTAAACAAACTATCCACAGTGCTAATGTTTATTACCCAGATAGATTCAGCATGTTGGATAGTTCCTTTAAAATTCAAACTAAAACTTGGAGCAAATGTACCATTCAGACAGAGCCATCACTGCATTTGAGGATTAAATGCAAATTCTTTCATTAGCTACATTGGGAAACAGGATACTGGACTAGATAGAGTTAAAGCAAGGCCTTTTTGTATATTTTTCTCACACGTGTAATCATACAGTGTAACTAACAGACCACTACAGGAGCATTTTTCACATATAAGGATTATTTGTTCTATTTCTGATCCATGTCATTTTCACACAAGGTAATTTATAAGTGCACTCACCCATTTCTATATTTATGTGCATGCGCAAACATCTCTATGTAAGTAAGAATCATATGTAAGTAGGAACAAGAAGAACAAAAATGGCAGAGGATATTATTTTATTTTGAATATCATTTTACAAGACTTACAAATTTCTTCATAAATTCCATGGGGGGGGAATGAGGAAAAAAAACAGTGGAAGAACCCTCGCTCTCTCCTGATTCATTGAATTCTGAGAGCACCACTTACAAAAATCTCTTCATGTCACTTCATAAATATGCTGAGTCAATTTCCTCCTAGATGCTAGGATGGTATTTGTCACTGAAAAAGAATAACCTTTACATTTTAAATTGCATTGTTCAATCTCCAGGTGGCTAATTTCAGCCAATCTGGGTCTGGATATAGAATTGGACCCTGATATAATAAATCCTTCTTTTGAGGTAGATGTTAGGGGTCTTCTACTGATAAATTCATCATCAGAGAAAACCACTGTGGCCAAAGCTATTAGCACTACTTGTGTCCTTTCCTGTCTGATCTTCAACAGTACTCTCTAAATCAGGGGTAGGCAACCTTTCCTCTTTAAGCAGGAAGGGACTTCCAAGGGACTTCAGCTCCCAGAAGCCTCAGCTATGTTGGCCAATAGCTCCTGGGATTCTGGGAGATGAAGTCCCTCGGCCCTTAAAGGGAAAGGTTGCCTAACCCTGCTCTAAATTATTGGTAGTAGTGGGAAAGCATATAGTAGATATTATGGTTATGGTGTCTGAAACACATCTTGATTTTCTGTACTTGGACTTCCATCAACTGAAATGCTCCGTTTTATTTTGAAATTCCTTCCAGAAGTGAAAAGATCCATGACAAACTGGTCACATTTTTCCTGCGATAGATGGAATATTGCAAATTCCAAACTTCATTTTCCCAATTGATGTCGAGAAAATCAGCAGTCAAATTCAGACTGCCATTTAAATAGACTATTGGTAAAGACTTCAAATGTTTCTCAGCCCAATGCAATAGTTTATTTGCCTCTTCCATCATGTAATCATGAATTTTCCTAGTGACAAAAATGAATACAAGCAAGCAGATACAGGTAGAAGAGAAAAAATTAAACATGTTTCCAATAAAAATGATTCAGTAGGTGAAAGTCAATCAGAGGACGTGAATATTCAGTATTTAGGGAAAGATTCAAAGGATGAGTTAGAGGTTGTTGAATACGATTCAAACTTGTATTCTGAGGAAGAATTGAAAAAAGAGTAGTAATAGTAGGTTATTCCAGGTGAATCATTTTAAAGGATTATTGAAGAAAGTAGTTCGAGATCTCTCCCAGCTAACCAAATTTCTCATTTACACTGCTGAAACCAAAATTAAAATGCTCCCCAGCAGCTGTTTCTTTGTCTGGGGAGTATTTTCTCAGCTCCTCCATCTACTGCTTCATTGATGTATGCATGTATGACTTAGAGAACCATTATATTATATGTACTTTGAAATCTCCCCCTCTCTCTCTTCCTTTTTTATAATCTTAGGAATTGTTGAATGTCAGCCTATTTCTCCCAAACTTTGCCATATCTCACAGTCTGAATCCAACTGTTTATAGCACGCTCATATTTTGTTATAGTAATTTGGTTCTTAAAACCACTCAGCTTTATGAATCCACTCCCTTGAATTAATGTATCTTTGTCTTGAAGCTACTGTGTTTCATTAGCTAGTTTATTGTGCTACCTGTCTGTTGTTTACCATTTATGGAACTGTACCATAAGATCAGGCATCCCATCTAGTGCAGTTATTGTGTGTATTTTAATTCTCATATATTCATAAATATTCCTTTTTAGATAGTCTGTAAGGATGTAGATCACTGAGTACTAATGCACAACTAATGCACAACTGCCAAGTTTAAAAGATCTTTACAGGCAGGTATATTCAGAATGTGTATGAGTGTACCTGGCAACAAAACACATCTTCAAGCCATAAAGAACAATAAAAAATGGCATGAGTCCAAAACAACATAACAAAAACAAATAAACAAGCAAATAAAGCAGGCAGTGTTTGTTCTCAGCAGTTATAGGGTAGCATGTTTTTAAGAGACATCCTCTACGAAAACTCCATCAATAAGCAATAATAAGAAGCACCAAGTAGAGACTCAACTGCTGCCTAACCTTCCATCTCCATTCAAATGGATGTAATTCCTCTATACTACTTACCTTATCTCCCCTCTTACTGATCTCTCAGATGCCAGAGACAGGGGAAAACATTCCCACATTTAAACTTCTTCCAGATCTGCATCTCTCTTCCTGAAGCCCAAAGAAAGAAAAGAAGAAAGGTTACCCTTCCTAGTACAAACCCCATTAATCTTGGTTCCAACACAGGTTTCTCTCTCACTGAAATCTAGCTGAAGACAATTATCATGATGCCCAAGAGTAGACTGTGCCTACTCTTCCTGAGCCCCTTAGCTTCTCTAGTGGGCTCACTGTTTTTAATCTTGGTACTGCAAAATGACCAGGTAGATTCAATTCTTATTTGTCTCCCAGGGATCAACTGTCTTCCTATAGCTGCTGCTTTCTGGTTTTCTCCCTGCCACCCTATTGGACCAACAGCAGGACTCCTTTGCTGCTCCCCACTTCTTCATACTCTATAGAAATGGAGGAGACTCTCAAACTCACCTTGCTGAGAAAGCAGCAGTGTTCTAGCTGCAGCTCCACCTGCTGCCTAATGCTCACTCTGTCTTGTACCAGAGGCTCATGCCTCAGCCAAGTTGGCAAGTTTAGCCAGTAGCTGCAGGAGAAGAAAAAGCAGAAACTGGGCCTCAACTTGGTCTGATTCTTAATCATAATCCATAAGCAATCATGGCAATGCTGCAACAGCCTCTCACACTCTTGTCAGAGTCAGAATTTTGTAGAGAAATAATTAAAATTATGTTAACAAACAATAATATGGTTAATCTTGGGATTGGAAAACATTTCTTATTTATCTGTACTACATAGAGAAATAGTTCATCATTATAATGGAGGTGTTACAGCTCTGGGTTCTGATTTTTAGACTTCCAAATAAAATTATTTGGACATAAACAACTAAATTCTTAAATTCCTAATCCTAAAAGAGTAACCGTTTGAATCAGTGGGATTTGCATAAATGTTGATTGAACTCCATTTGTTCAAGACTTCTATTCCACTCTACTCGGGAGCACCAAGTAAATAAGTATTCCATGTATTGTATTCCAATGGAAAACTTATGCCATCATAAAAGATACTATAAATCATATTATGGCCTATGCCATAATACGCAGGCATTGTTTTCTCCCATTTCAACATAACTGAAATCCAAAGTTTTCTCATGGGAACTATAAGCCCTCAAAACTAACACAGACACCTAGAGTTTTAGCATGGTTTAGAGCAGGAGACAGAATTGTGTATTTCTTACACTGTTGGATTGTAACTCCCAGCACTCTTCTCTCCTGGCCATGCTGGCTAGGGTTACTGTTGCATGGGGACCTATATTCTTCCCACTTTTAGTTTAGAAGAAGGCTTGAGCAAAAACATGAAGCACTTTATTTTATATGAAGGATCATGAGGGACACATTAGCCATGGTATGACTGTATGCATGAGCTCATGCTTATATAAATCCTCAGTTCTATGAATTTGTATAATAGTAGAGGAATAACCACAGATATGAATAGGAATGCTTGAGGAATTTGAGCCTTGTAAATTCTGATACAAACTGACCTGCTCTGCACTTCTCAACCTATTGTGTTGATTAGAATGCATTTTTTCTTTAGATTTTGCACTTCTGTGAATTTTGAAGTATAATTATTGGTTCAAAAATGTTGGAACTATATGAATTCAATACAGAAATTCAAATATATTCCAAGACAGGTATATTTTAAAATGTGTGGTTTGCAGTGATGGGCAAACCAGTCACTTCAAAAATATGTATTTAAACAAGAGGGAATGTATCAGTCAGTGTTGCTTTTCCCCAGATTTTAATTTGAGTTTTTCTTTAGCCATTTTTAAAATAAAGTTGTAGGTTATTTTTTTTTAAAAAAATGGTCTCCTGAAAAACAAATTGAAACAATTCTTAATAACTTGCATTTTGCCAAATCAATAGATATAGTTATTCCCATGGATCATGTTCTGTTTCCTTGCCATGGAGTTGTTAAAGAAGAGGCAGTCTGAAAAATAGAATTGACGACCCTAATTCAGTGTCATTAACATGATTGAATATTTTCTCC
>CM034708.1:123694095-123714653 GCA_020142125.1 Phrynosoma platyrhinos
AAAGTGCGTCTAATATGCCGAAAAATACGGTAACTAAATTTGATTTTGCCTTTTCATCTACATCCCAGTGCTTCAACCAGATAAATCGTCTGGCTACTCTATTGAAAAAAAATAATTGTTCTAGCTGAAAAGGCTGTGGCATCATAACTTAGATCTGCTACATACTGTAGAAGCCTAACCATCCTTACTAAAACTTCCTGTAAAGTTCAGGTGAATATATCCTCTGAATCTAACACCTCTTGAATCCATAACATGTCCCCTCAGGCAAATATTGAAACTGCCATGGAAGCTCTTAAATTTGATAAAGCTGCAGCTTCATGCCCCTCTTTTTAATGCTTCATCTGCTCTCCTTTCATCCATATCTTTTAAAACAATGTCACCTTCTCTAGATAGAGCTGTATTAGATACCAGTCCAGATATTGAAGCATCAATTAATGGTGTGGTCAATCAATCAATTGAATCCTTATGAAATAAACTACCAAAACTGTTGAATCTCCTATCATTAGCTGAACTTTCCCATTCTGAATCAATAGTCTTTTAAACATGTCAGGCAATGGAATTTGCAAGGGCTGAGTATGGAACTTTCACTAATTAAGCCAGTTTATTAGCCCTCTTTGGAGTTTCACCCCCATTTATAGAGGAACTCTCAGATGAATTGGGTAGAACCAGGACTTTGAAAGAGAGAATACACTAAGATAATTATCTGGCTAAAAAACCCCCAATAACCCAGATGTATGGACCTTTCTTGATTAATATCTGGGTATACACAAGTGGGAAGACATACTTTTGATTTTATATTCTGTGCTGTAGAGTCAGTGACATGATGGTGGGAGGGATGATGATTCTGTCGTGATTAACCCATCACCATTTAATCCATTTTAGACTGAAGACTGGTATAGAACTCTGCAGGGGTGACAGACTAGTTCAGATGTTCCATTCTGGCTGTTTGATAGATACAGATGTTTTTCTGAGCAAGTTTGTGGAATTTTCTACTTTGTTTTTTAATTGGTGCTGTTGAAGTCCTGACTGATCTGTGGAATACAGAAAATCTTTAGGGCAGCATACGTAAACAGCTCCTTTGTTTAATGGGGTACTAAAGGCAATGATATAGAAAGAGTGGAGGCTTTGACCTATTGGAGGATAATTTGGAATGAACCCAATTATATATTGGGTATAGAATATCTGAAGAAATATAACAGGGCAGCAGAGGCAGCAGAAACTGTGTGAGGTCTTCTTCAGCAGAGTATTGAAAACAAGGTACCAGAGTGGTCAGTCAGTTGCTTTGTGCAGTTTGTTGTCACTCAGATTTGCTTTGATCTCATATTGGGGCAGGCAAAGTTGTAACTTTGGGAACTTCTGCAGTTATCTGGAATCCCTTTCAGCTTGTAGATCTCAAGGACAGAGTGCCTGAAGCAATGAGACCTATCACATGTTTAACAGACCTTTCGTCTCCTGGCTGAAATTTGTCAAAGTGGACCTAATGCTTTGGTTCATGGAAATAACTATTGCTTACTTATGAAAGGAAATATACAGGCTGCCAACTATTTTAGGGGTCCAGTTGGAAGTGCTGGTTTGCCTGTGTCAATATGATCCTATATGGTTTTTAAGATTTCTAGAAGAGGTCCTCTTGAAAGTATCATCACCCATGGAGGCCAATTTGATTGGCACATAAGAGCGGGCTTTCTCCTATGTTGCTCCCAAACTGTGGAATGCAGACCTCTCAGTGCTGTGATCATTTTCCATTCTTGTTCCTTTTAGATAGATTGTGAAGGCACATCTCTTCAAACTGGAATTTTAACTTCTTTTACAGAATCAGAGTGGACATGGTGAATAGGGATGGTCATGATGAGTGTCTGCATTCAAAACTTACCAGAAGACCCTATTGCCAGTAGGGACCTTATCCCACGGGGCCAAAAGCAGCAAGAATCCACTAAGAATCAGGCGCTATAGCGCTATACATTCCTGGGCGATCACACGACGTCGCTCAGAATCCGCTAAGAATCAGGCGCTATAGCGCTATAGTTTTCCGGGTGATTACACGACGTCGCTCAGAATCAAACAAGAAACCACTCGGAATGCAGCATCATTCGGGTTCTTTTGTATGTCGGTTTCAGCGGGCATTGCAATAGCGCTAGCTTATCCATAGCGCTATTATAGCGCTAGCGCCATGTTTATACTAGCGCTATAGTACTGCAATGATGCTCATACGATTTCTTGCCACTTTTGAGAGCAGCGTGGGATAAGGTCTTAGGAAATGTCAGAAGCACCTCCTACCATTTCATAAGAATAATACAACAAAATCCAAGACCAATAAAGCAAAACTACTTTTATTGGTCAATCAAAATGCATGAAATATATTGTGCAGACTTTTGAAGCTTCACTGGATTTTTCATCAGTCAAAAATGTTAAAAATCATACAGGAGAAGAGAAGTGATGATGACAGAGTTATAGGTCTGCATTTTGTCTTGGATGTTACTTCTGTTGTCAGTTAAGATGCTCTAGATGGATCTCAGTGCAGGCAGAGGGTACTCCCTTCTTGGCCATGGGACAAAGGGCAATACAAGAAAGATAAAATGTTAAATCAATTAGTAATAATAATAATAATAATAATAATAATAATAATAATAATAATAATAATAATAATTTTACCCTGCCCCTCTGAGAGCAATCAGGGTGACTAACAACATGTTTAAATACCAATACAATCAACCCCTATACCTCCCCCATTAAAACAGTATTAAACCAATACAGATTAAACCAAAACAATACAGATTAAAACCAAACAAGTATAAACCATTAATACAACCAAATGGGAAGCTGCCGATGTCATTTTTATAGCTGGGGAGAAGACTTCTAGAGGACTCTCCTAAGATGGATTCCTGAGGCCGGGATATCTATCCTGGAAAGACCTGCTGAAAGGGATCCGTCTTGACAGCCTTTTTAAAGCTATCTAAATATGTCAATTGACGGATCTTGTCCGGCAGGCCGTTCCACAATCTGGGGGCGACCACAGAAAATGCTCTCTGGGAGGTAGCCGAGAGCCTAGATTTTTGTGGCTGAAGTAAGCTCCTCCCAGAGGACTGGAGTGCGTGGGGAGGATTGTAAGGGAGAAGGTGGTCCTGAAGATAGTTTGGACCCAAGCCATTTAGGGGTTTAAAGGTGATAACCAACACTTGTACTGGGCCCAGAAACTAACAGGTAGCCAGTGGAGGTAACAGAAAAGTAACTTCCCTTGATATCCAGACTGTCTTTGTCCTGTTTTGATTCATACTCTCATATCAGAGCAAGTGAGGTTGATGTAATATTGGCAACTTCTCACTTAGTTGTCTGGAATTCTTTTCAGGGACAGCCTAGTTCTCAAGTGAAGTTACTTTTCTGTTGACAATGGAGCTGAAATTTTGTCACCTGTCTTTTACTGCCCTTTCTTCCTAGTCCCCATATTGTCAAGAAGAACAGCCTCTACCTGCAATGATATCCTTCTAAACCATGTGAACAAACAACAGATGTAAAAATATAGACCTCTTCACTTTTCTTTTTCTGTATAATTTTTAACATCTTTGCCTGATGAAGAAGCCCAGAAGCTTTGAAAGCTTGTGCATTTTGGCTGGCCAATAAAAGTATCACTATTTGGTAGACTTTGGATTATGTTGTATTTTGCTGCATAGCCAACACAGCTATTCCTAAAGATGTTTCCTAAAAGCAATGCCATTGCAGGGAAGAGATCAGGAGGAAGCGGTGACCACAGATAAAATATGGAGGTGAAAATTATGACATGCTTCGTGGGGAATAGGAGGAAACATGAAACCCCCAGATTTTGTCAGAGATATTTTTTCTGAGAAATCTCATCTCTTCTCTCACATTTTCTTTTGTATCTGATGCAGTACAGGACATGGTACACAGAACAAAAAATGCCTAAGGATCTGCTCAGAACACTCTCAGACCATTTCCAAAACCACACACCAGGGTAAAACAATATTTTAAATCCAAACCATTGCAAGTGCAACTAATAAACAGCTAACTCTGTTTGATAATACATTTCTCAGTAGCTTTATGCCAGATCACATAACAATTTCCTAGACCTCTGCATAAAACAAATGAGTTTCTTTGATCAGTTTTATGTGTTGTTCTTCTCTGTTATGTATCTTAGTCAATTAAATGAAAACCATAGTATAATACATTTCATACGTTTTTGTAATTATCTATTCCCAGTTCACAGAAAAAGTTTTAATTAATTCAACATTCCCTTTTATATTACTCTTGGGCTGTTCAGGAACTGATTAACAGTAAAAGTGGTTTGTATAATGTGCCTACATTGCTCTATTTCTCTATATAGATAAAATTACATTTTATTCCAAATAGCCCATTAGTATGCTCATCTAATTACAATGGTCACAATAGCAGAGCTCACCAGCTCTGGTCACAACAACAGAATTCACCAGCACTAAAAGTTAATAAGAAATGCTGCTTAATTCCATACTGTTATGGATGCAAAAAGTCAAGTACAGAAATATCTGACTAAGCTTGAAATCATCTGCACAAAAACAAAGAAAAATAGTGCACAATGTTAGCACAATGATTTAGCACAATGTTAGATCCCTATCTTAATTTGTAGGACCATTTTTGTTAAAAAAAAGTTAAGTTTTCAAGGGAAATGTTGGATTTTGAAAGTGCAAAAAGAGTCTATGAAATCTTCTCTACTGCCTTGTTTTTTCTCTCATATCTTTCTATACATGTTCCTAGTACAGGTTGCATCTCCCTTATTCAGAATTCTAAAATCCAAAATACTCCAAAAATCAAAACATTTTTTCATGGGTGGCTGAGATAGTGACACATTTGCTTTATGATAGCTTAATATATACAAATTTTGTTTCATGCACAAAATTGTCAATAATAATGTATAAAATTACCTTCAGGCTATATGTATAAGGTGTATATGAAACATAAATGAATTTTGTGTTTACACTTGGGTCCCATTTCCAAAATCTCTTATTATGTATATGCAAATATTCCAAAACTGAAAAGACTTCTGGTCCAAAGCATTTCAGATAAGAAAGACTCAACCTGTAAGCATTCTCATAGTCTACTTTTTATCAGTGACATATTTTTTTTGGGGGGGGAAGGAAAGATTATACTTTACATAATGAGAGTGTAATCTTGCCTGAGACCACTGTTTTCCTAATAACTTCAGGGAAGCAGTATTGCCTTATGCCTTAGATTGCTAGAGGAGAGGTATTAAAGCCTGTCCTGCTCCCCAGCAATCCCACTGAAGTTTGGCAGTTGGGGGAGTCATTATTAATCAGAACTGTGGGAAGTGATAAATTTAAGTTCCTTCCTTCCTAGTGATCCCAACTCAAAAGCTTGGTTATCCCACCCCCACCCCGCCTCTTGTTTTACTCACTCAGTGTAACTGATTGAAATCTCCTGTTGCATCAACTCTCCTACTATTTGCACCTCTGATTTTCATATAAAAGATGCCATCAGCAGTGAAAGTCATCTCTGTATATGTTAGTGTAGACCAGGTATGAGAAGTATGTGGACTTCAGCTTTCATCTACCCTTACCACCAACTATGGTGCCAAGAGATGAAGTAAATTGCACTTCAGGAATATTTGGAAAACCATACATTTTGTTCTTCCTTGGTGTAGACAATAATACTGCAATAGATGTTCCATGATATAGCTTGGTATAAGGCATCTTCCTATGGTCTTGTGATAAAATAATGAGCACTGTTGACTTTTTACTGTCTGTTGTATGAAACTTGTGTGCAATGTTTAGAATAATTCTGTATGGTGGATGAATACTATTAGCTTCCCCATGGCAAAGAAAACAGGTGACAGGCATTTAAGGCAATCTATTATTTAGGTTCAGGGCTAAGATAAGATTTGAACTGAGAACTTCATAGCATATTAGTCTAGTTCTTGCCTTGTTTGAGTCACAGACCTCTTAGAAAATCTGATGAAACCCCTGATTTAATAGGAATAATGGCCCAGCTTCTGTGAATATCCTTTCCTTTGTTGCCTTCAAGTGAACTCTGACTTATAGCAACTCTATTAGAGCACTTGGCAAGTTTTATTCAGAGGAGGTTTGCCATTGGCTTTATCCAATGAATCTCTCTGACAGCTCTTCTGGAATCCTAGTCCAACACTCAGACCACTACACCATATTAAGTTCATAAGAATATCATTTGTACATGTGAAAAGCTATATCATGGTAAGGAGCTAGCTGGTTCTGACTGAAACAAGGCTTACCAACTTGTAGGGACCCAAGGAGTTGCCCAGGACATGCTGTGGTGATTTAAAGGGAAATTGGGAAACTGTCTCCCTGCCCAACATATAAGGTCATTTCAGCTGCTGCAACAAAACCTTCTCTTTTCTCTGCAACAGTCAAATCAGCAGCATGTGGTTGAAGTGAACCTGAAAGCTACTCATTATCCTCCTGCCCTTCTAAGTTAGAGTTTTCTCAGGCCATCCAACTGTGAAAATAAAATATAAGTAAATGCACACTTGGCATGGCATGTCTGTATAACTTAACATTGAATAGCACATTTTGGGGGCATTATTTTTTCTTTAAACAGCTTTGATCTTGGCAGGAACAATGCACATGATTTCTGCTATTAGCATGCCTCAGCCAATGTGTGAGAAGAGCACCCTGGCCAGGGGCCAAAGTACCATGAAAATAGCTCAGCAAGCCCAAGGGGGCTTTTGACTTATTTTTCTTGAACAGAACCCCCTTACCCATAATATCACATGCCAAATTGCTTTTGGAAGTTGGGAGTGGGTCTTCAAAAGTAGCTTGTGAAACACCAAGAGTTTCAAGATTTTATTTGAGTAATCTGGTGTGCTGCTTTAATGTTTTATGATTATTATTGTTTTGAATTATGTTATTTTTAATCTATGTTTTAATTGTTAGTAATATTTAATTATTTTTAACTTTTGTAATCAATGTTTTAGCCTTATATTATTTTCAAAATATATTGTAATCTACCTTGAATCCCATTGTGGGAGAAAGGTGGGATATAGATCCTAGAAATAAATAAATTAAATAAATAAGGAAAAAAACACAAGCATCCTGCTGGGCTTAGACAGGTTCCTCATTTGAGCTGAATGCTGCAACCTAGTGCATGCTGGGAGTAAGATTCTCTCTGGAAATTAAAAAAAATCAAACAGGCAAGCTTGTTTCTGACTAAGGACAGAAAGGAGTCGACTCCACTGTGAAACAGGGAAAAAGCTACATAGAACATACTGGGGTTAAATTTTGAGTGAACTTGCATAACCTTGGGTTGTATATATCTCTTTGGATCCAAATCCTTGTTGTGGAATGGAAGCCAGGTCTGTTTGTATGTTTGTGTCAGCATAGAATATATAGAAGATGAAGAAGTACATTTCTTCAAAAGGATGACTGGCAAATGGTTACCCCTTCTGCAGTGCCCTTTTCTTAGCAAACAAAATAATTGCACCAAGATGGCAAAGCTCATTATTTATTAGCTACAAAACTAAATATGAAAGTGAAATATTTATTTGCTGGGAAAGGGAAAGTATTTCCCCCCTCCACTGAAAGTAGCATGATACTAAGGGAGTGTTATTACTGCTATTATTATTTTATTAGCATATAATACACAACCTTTCATATATAAATTGCTGTTCCCAGTGTAATCATAGTAGGCATGTAGCATCTATCTACTCTCTTCAGGAAGTTTTTTTTCCTTATCAGATCAAATAACTTAACTTTCAAATCATAGTGCCTATTTTATGACTGTGTTTTACTTTAATAGCAAGTAAAAGCTGACTTCATGTTTTCCTATGCATTCATTTTTGGTGGGGTATCCCAGCATTTTTCCTCTGGTTGACCTTCTGGTTGTGACTTGTAGCCATTTTAAATAATTTGTTTAAATTGTGGGATGAATGGTTGCATTGACTGCCTTTCTGGTTTGTTCGGAATGTTTCACATGGTCGGGGATGGACAAATGACAATAGATGCTCTTTGTCTCATAACTGTTGAATGAGGTAAGGTCTGTGCAACCTTTACAGACTAAACCTTTTCTTGTGCTGCAACCCAATTGTGCTGGTTAATATGATACACTTCTGGAACAATAATTAGAGTTCATAATTTCAGACAGAAAAGCAATTGCTGAACAGTGAAACCTTTCTCTGGCTTCTGGTGATATAAACACAAATGTTAGGGGAAACTATATTTGTATTAGGCAGGGAGAAGGAACCCCTTCTGAGTAATAAAATACCCATTAAATTTTACCATTAGGCCATAAGAAAACAAACAGCACGGAAAACTATTCTCCCCCCCTCTCCCCATCCAAACCTCTACCTTTAAAAAGTAATTAAGGTTCAGATACAAATTGTTTTCAGGCTACTGAAGAATTTAAATTAGTGTTTGCAAGGTTCCACTGGAATGAAACAGAAAAGAGGACTTGAGTCCTCAACAGTTTTTGAAAGATTTATGACCTGTCTGTCCAGGGAAATCCAGGGCAATAAGCAACAAAAACATTGGTAGTCAGGTAAAAGCTGGGATTCAAAGAGCTTATGAAGGAATTCTGAAGCCTTTGGACATGAAGAATTGGTGGTTTTTATTTTAGTTTAGTTTAGTTTAGTTTAAGTATCTGAAGTCTGGTTCCATTCTGTTTAAGCAGAGTCCACCCCTTTTGCTTTATTTATTAAAATATTTATTGTTGATGGTTATGTGTGCTTTCAAATAATTTCTGACTTATGGGAACCAAAGGGATTTTATTGGCAGGTTTCATTAGAGGATTGCCATTACAATCCTCTGAGGCTGAGAGAGTGTGACTTGCCCATGGTCACCCAGTGGGTTTCAAGGCCAAGTGGGGATTCAAACCCTGCTTTCTAGAGTCATAGTCCAATGCTCAAATCACTGCACCACATTGGCTCTCAAAATAATTGTATCCCGCCCTATATCTGAGGATCCGGGTGGATATTAATATTTTTATACAAATTTGGCCTGTCTCAAAACATTTAAAGATATCATCTTATCCATTCACTGAGACAGTTTCACCAGTCTTGCTGTGCATGGAACAGGTAACATTCAGATGAAGGCACATAAGAGGTCTTTCCTTTCTAAATCTGACCTGGAGAATAACTTCAGCTACTAGAACCTCACAATGTCCAGAACATCAAAATTGTTTTTCTCCATATTATGGATGCTGTCATGTACCATAACAAATGAGTTGATGACTAGCAGACGACAAAGAAGAGACAAACATCCCACCATCCTTGATTTACAAATATATTTGAAAGAGGGTAGGATAACTGTAAGTTAGAATAGTGTTCAAGTATATGAGGCTAAATGGTTAAGCCAAAACTGGAAACTATTATTGATCTGTTGTCCACTAACAAAACACATTTGGTTCTGGTTCAGGTGGCTAATAAGGTCACTGGGATTTGAAATCAATACATACAGGCTGAAAGCTGATCTCATGAGTAATGGGGGATGCTTTCCGGATGGAGGTAAAATAATGACTTCATATAAAAAGGTATGGCTCTCTCTCATGACCTCTGTGTCATTACATTCAGCTTTTTTGTCCCTGAAGCTACACTCTTTTTGTGCTCTTGTTGAAGAACAGTGCCATTTGCTTTTTATATTGATCTGTTTTTCACCAAACTTTCAGGAAAGGGCAGGTGCAAAATCCACATAACTATAGTTGGATTATATTTCATGGTTTGTAGCAGGGTTTTTCTTTTCTTTTCTCTTTTGAAATCCTCTGGCTACAGAATAGAGGAGCAAAGGTTAATTTCTAAAGTGGAGCTGTGGGATGCAAGATCAGCCTCTTGCTTCAGAAGACAAGACCTCTTGACTTCTGTCTTGGCTCACTCATCTTATATGTACAGGTGAAGGTCTGGGATATTAAAGGTGGGATTGGACAAGGAAATCCCATATTATTCTCTGCACTACTCCTATATTAAGTCTCAGGTCCAAAATACATTGCAGAAATAATCCAGTCTAAGGGGGGATGCAGACAGATGGCCTGGGCCACCCTGGAAAGCAGAAGATTGGGGCCGAGGCTGCCCCATGCCTTGGCCCCAATCCGCCCTCTTGCTGGCCTGAAAGAAATGGCAAAATGCCACTCCTTTCAAAGCCAGTAAATAAGGTGCTCTAAGAGCCACCGCGCTGCTCTGCTGGGCCAGGAGGATGGTCTGATGCCTCAGGGAGGAGTCCTCAGTGAGGGATTGGGGCAGCCGGCATGCGGTTGCTCCTCCCCATACCTGCCTTGAGGCTGCCACAAAGGGCCCATTTGCATAGGCCCTGAGACCTCTTTGACTGCCCTATCTTAATGCTAAGGAATTCTGGAAACAGTAATTTTGTGAGACATTTAGCTGCCTCTGTCAGAGAGCTCTGGTGCCACAATAAACTACAATTCCCAGGATTCCCTAGCACTGAGCCAGGGCAGTTAAAGAAGTATCAAACTGGATTATTTCTGTAGCATGTTTTGGACCCCTGCATACAACTCTGAGGGAAAAGGTTGTAGCATCAGCAAATATTATAGGAGATGGATCTCCTATTTAGGGCACAAACTGATTTACACCTGGGTGTACTACTGTAAGATTAATAATTAACCTGTTCCAGAGTTCATTTTAAAATAACAATTTCCTCATCACTAATTCATTTCCCCCCAAAATGTGCAGATTTAAATAAAATCAGTTAGGCACAAAAGCCACATGAAAAGACTCAGGAAGGCACTACTACTGGCACCTATTGGGCTTCTAAGACTATTCTACAACCAGGGTGCCGCAACAGAGAAAACCTTCTCCTACATGATCCAATGGTGTATTGACCCCACTGGTGGGACATAGAAGAGACACCCCCCAGCAGACTTCCATCCTTGGGATGGTATATATAGAGAAAGGTGTTCCATCAAGTGCAAAGCAATTTAGGGCTTTGAATATCAAAAGCAGCTCTTTGAATTCAAATCAGAAGCCTATTGTCAACCAGCACAACTCCATTAAGATTAGTGTTGCATGGTTTCCATTCTACAACTTGGCTTTTGTCTTTTTCCACTAGTTCCAAGTCATCATCAAGGGCAGTCCCAGATAGAGTGCATTGTAGCAGTCTAATTTAGAAGTTATCAGTGTATGGATTACTGTGGATAAGTTATCCCTGTCTAAGAAAAGTCATTGTTGATTGACTGTCACTGTTGATTGACTGTCAAACCTGGCCCAGCATTCTGAGCCACAGAGTCCACCCAGGCCTCCAGTGACAGAGATGGTGTAGGGGATGAAATAATGTAAAAGAAACTACAAAGCTCATAGCAAATTTGGAGCTGGATTGGATGATTGGGTCTCATATTCTATGTTTAAAACTGTGCATTTGCAAAGTAATTGTAAAAGGCTTTCCCTTTCGGCTTCACTGGAAAAGATAGCAAGGAATGTTGGTTTTTTGACCTTGAAGACAGGCAGACTGTTTCAGAACCAAAGAGATAAGATTGATGGTTTGGAATGGAAGTAAAGTAAGGAAACTAAGGGTCTCTGCAGATGGTGCAAAGTGCCATCTTGGAGCCAGGGTGCTGGATGCCAGATTCAGCCAGATGCCGGATGCCCCAACCCCTTCCCAAGGATGTCATCAGAGTGCCCGCCATTGTACATGGCAAGCACTCTGATGACGTCCTTCCGGTGCAGCATTTTTACATGCGGTGCTGGAAAAGACACAAAAGAGCCATGTGGCAGCTGTTCCGGTGCCCTTTCCGTGGCTTGGGAAAGCACTATTTTGGCACTCCTTTCCCAGTTGCCGAAAGGGTTGATTGGGGCCGAAGCATGGGGCAGCCTCGGTCCCAATCCTCAGGGTGGCCCACAGCTGCCCATCTGCATCCCCCCTAAGAAGACAGGACTCAACTAGTGAGTCCAGGTGTTGATGAGTAATGCCAAAGTAGTTCACACATGGCAAGTAGAAACTTTAATATGTAATCAACATGTGTGGAGATTGAAATTATATCTTGTAACCAATGAAAATGTTGAATTATGCATATGTTGATGTAATTATAAACTAGCTGTGTAAGATGGTATATAAGGATGTTGATTAGTTGAGGGAGGGGCTCTCAAGGCAGGCTAACCTGTCTGAGAGTCCGTAGATGTAAAAATAAATTCTACTTTCCTGGATATTCTGAGGGTCTCCATTCCTGTTTTGCCCATTACATTTCCTCTTGGTGTACTCCTGAGTTATGTGCTTGCTCCTTCAGAGGGAGTGCAATCTTATTTAAGATTGGCCACTTATCAAATTTCAGACCCATGATCCACCAATACACAGAGTCTCATCCATTTTATAAGCATGCAGCTTCAATTTATTCAACCTTAACCAGTCCATTAGAGCACCGGGCACTGGTCTGACACTTGCACAGTCCCCAATGACTCTGATACAAGGACAAGTATTTATTTATTTATTTATTTATTTCATTTTTCTCAGTAGAGATGAGTGTCATCAACATATTGGTGCATATTGATGGGGGTGGAGTTGGGACGGGGCGACTGCATGCCGGTCACCCCAGCTCCATCCTGATTCCACCATCATGCCACATGCCCAACCACATGGTTCATGGCATCAGAGTGCCCCATTGGCGCAGCTTGCACACACGCTGCACCAAAAGGGCGCAAAAGAGCCATGGCGGTGACTCTAAGGGTGGCTTTTTGTTGCCCCAAAAAGGAGCGGCATTTGCCAGCTCTTTTTGGAATGGCAAAAAGGAGGATTGGTGTTGCAGTGTGGTTGATGTGGCCCCGATCCAGCACTCCCAGGAACAGCACAGAGCCACCCCTTAGGGGCCTTCTGCATTGTCCCTAAGTTCTGTCCAGACTGAAAGAAGCTGAGCTCAAAATTTGACCAGAGAAAAGCAAACTCTACTGAAGGCCCAAACACTGAATTCATCAAGAATCAGATATAAAGGCCATGTTGCCCTACCTCCTTCCAGAAACTGAAGCCAACACTGAGCATATTTACAACAGTTTCTTTTTTGCTGGAATTACATTGAGCTAAAAGTGACCAAATACAGAGTTGATGAAACTATCCTCCTTCCTCAGCATTCTAAGACACATTCTGAGGTATGAAGTTCCTATGTGTTTCAGACTCCAGTCTTTTCCATTGGTATCAGCCTCATAAGCTTCCTGTATTATCCTCATCCATGGTTCCTTACAGTTGCACATTTCTGCTTGAACTTATTTTCACATGTCTTTCATTAATTTTCTTAAAAGAAAATTGCTTAATGAACAACTTTGGCTATACATTTGGAGGTTCAGAAACCTTTTTCCAGTCTAATACTTCTTTTTAATTTGTTTGTATAGGCATGCTGGTTAATCATTTCTTTCTTCCTTTTCTTATTTCTTTCCCTAACTGCTGACAAATTAGGAATAGATCCATAGTACTTTGGGCAATTTCACTTTCCTGGACAACATTTGTCTTAAAATTCTTTGAATATATTCTCTAATGACAAAGTGGTACAGACTAGATAGAAATTTGTCTCTAGAGCACAGATGGGAATCCTGTGACCCTCCAAATGTTGTTGAACTGCAATTCTCATTAGTCCTGTGGTTTAAACCCCATTCCTAGTCTCAACTAGATTAGACCTATTGAATCAGTAAGAGTTACCTACATGGTGACTCACCATCAATGACCAACTAAAGAACTAGACTGATAGTTTGTCAATGGTTTGTTTCTCTGGTGTTTGGAATATTAGACAATTCATCACACCAGCTTTATCCTGCTGCATGAGAGGCTAACCATGGACAGAAAGTGTGTCACTTGCTTAGCCTCTCCTCCTTGCTATATCTCCAGGAAATTATTGCCTATCACGGGGAGGGGGGGGTGGTCAAGATTTTTTGGGGGGGAGTGTCTTTGCCTTCCTCTAAGACTGAGTGTGACTTGCCCACTATCACCCAATGGGCTTTCATGACTAAGTGCAGATTTAAACCCTGACCGCATGCTGCAGCCCCAACCCAGCACTTTGCCACTCCAAAAAGAGCTGGCAAATGCCGCTCTTTTTTGGAGTGGTAAAAAGCTACCCTTGCCATGGTGGCGGCGGCTTTTCTGCACTCCGTTGGAGCAGCGTGTCTGAATGCTGCACTAAGGGAGCACCCTGATGCTTCCTGCTGTGCAGTGGGGAGAATGATGTGATGGCAGCATCAGGGCAGAGTCAGGGTGGGTGGCACATGTCGCCACACCCCGACTCCATCCCCAGGCCAACCCTTTTGGCCAGTCTGTATTCCCCCTTAGTTAAGTATATTTAACTAAGCAGAAGGTACAGGATTCTGGCCTTAGGCTGCATCCACACTGCAGAATAAATGCAGTTTGGCACTGCTTTAACCACCATGGCTCAGTGTTGTGGAATTCTGATATTAGTAGTTTTGTGAAATATTTAGCTTTCTGTGCCAGTGAGCTCTGGTGGCATAACAAACTACAAATCCCAAGATTCCATAGGATGGAGCCATGACAGTTAAAATGGTGTTAAACTCTATTCATTCTGCTTTGTAGTGGCAGCAAGCTCTGTAAAAAATTGATATTTGTGTCTGCCACTAGCATGGACATGCCAAACACATCTGAATTTCTTGGAAATGAACAAGCAAGGGGGAGAAATAAAACAAATTCTTACAATGTATCCTTATAAAAATTACAGTACAGCAGAACAGAAGATAGTGCTTCAGCCAAATCCTTTCCATATCAGCAGACTGTCAGATGCCAATGTAAAACTCAAAGTGCAGCCATGGTGGGGCTGCCCTAAGGGTGTTTTTGTGATTCCCCAGATAGATTTTTGGGGGGGGGGGGAAGAAAAGAAAAAAGAATGTGACTTGTGTTTCTGGAAGCCTCCAGGTGTAACAATTTACCTTTTAAATAGAGTGGAAAGCTTCCCTGTACTATACCATCAAAAGATATCAATTTTTGAGATCCAGAAGTGGATTTCCAGCCCCTTGAGGGGGGTTATTTTATATTTTGGTAGTCCATGTGACCCTAGAAAGTCTAAGGCCATAAAAGAGATCTTTAGACCACCTATCCATGGTTTATAACAACCTTCTATTATTGTCAATTCAGCTGGCCATGACAAAAAGATCCTTTACTTTTGAGAATATTTCAGTGACACTAGTCACCTTGCAGGTCACAGACCAGCCTTATATAGACCATTGGAAAACAATTTCTTTGCCAGGGCAGCTGAACTTCTGGCGTAATTCAGAATGGAAGGGATACTTGCAGCTATCTTTGGGAACTTCTCTTTCCAGATGATGACCATTAATTGACACTTCACTTGCTTCTAATGCTTTCATTAGTAAAAGAAGGGGAAGGGAAGAGAAAGGCTCAAAGGAGACAGCCTTTCTTGGGGAGAACAAAATGAGATAAAGCCCTGAGCACCCAATTTGTTTGTTGACCAGATTTATCATAAGGAGAAGGGGATGTGCCCACACACACTACTGGTCCTTCAGGCAAGTGTCTAGAAAAATTTAAGATTCCCTGGAAATCTAGCAGTGGATCAGGGCCTCAGCAACCCCACGCTGCAGTCCTGATTCTTCCTTTTGCTGTCCTAAGAGCTGGCACCGCGGCTCTTCTGCACCCTTTCGGTCAGGAGGGTGTCCTGATGCCACACACCATGCAAATAGGTGCATGGCATCAGGATGGTGTCGGGGTGGGGTTGGGGCAGCTGACGTGCGGCTGTCCCACCCCACCTCCACCCCTAGGCTGGCCCTTTTGGCCGGTCTGCAACTCCCCTTACTCACTCTGGTCTTCTTGACTCATACTTCCTGAACAAAATGTTGAAATGGGCAAAATCTGCAAACAGAAACTAATATTTTAGGAGCTTGCTATGCATTTCACAAAGGATAAAAATGGTTTTGAGAAATTGTACACATTTTAAAATGTACAAAACAAATCAAGTCCCCTATGCATATTTCTATAATGCACACAAAGGCATCTGAGACAACTTATGCCCATTAACTTAGGGCCTTTGCAGACTGCTAGAAATAGTGCAAATTGAGTACACTTTAACTGCCCTGGCTCAGTGCTAGGGAATCATGGGAATTGTATTTTTTTTTTTGAGACATTGAGTCTTCCCTTGTCTGAGAACTCTGATGCCACAATAAACTACAGTTCCCATGATTCCCTAGCACTGAGTCAGGGCAGTTAAAGTGGACTCAATTTGCACTATTTCTGGCAGTCCAGAAAGGCCCAAAATCTTTGGAAAATATGCAAAAAAGTTTGCATGATTTCCTCCCATTTAAAAAAAAAATTGCATGGAAAAGATTTGGAAATTTGAATAGCAGAAAGCAGGCAGCTCTTTCAGGTTCCTGTGCTTCCATTCACACAAGGAATCCTTTAGTTTGGTATAAGCTTTAATGCTCCTTTTCCTCTTTCAGCCTGCTCAGTGTTCAGTGTAGCCTTGCAGATGTTATTGGGCTGCATCTCTCAGCAGCCCTAGCAATCATAGGCAATGCTGAGTAATGCTGTGAATTTAACTCCAGCAACATCTGGAAGACCCCATGATTCCCATCCCTGTACAGAGCAAGAAGGCTGACATTAATGTTGTGAAGCCCTTGTTTCTCTCTTGTTTTCTGCAATATGCCTCACTGACTAAAGTGCTGCTGATGGATTGGCACAACTGCAACATGGCCCTATCAGCTACACTGCATGCAATGTTCATGGGAATGCCTGCAACCAGGGGGGTCTTTGGCCATGCAATTTTGTTGATATGAGCCATCAAGTAATTTCTGACTTATGGCAACCCTAAAGTGAACCTATCCCAGGGTTTTCTTGGCAGAATTTGTTCAAAGGGGGTTTGTCATTTTCTCCCTCTGCCTCTTAGTTTAAGAATGCCTTAATAAAACAAGTCTCTCAAGCATGTAAACCAGACAATGTTCTGTAGTAACAAAATTTACATTTTGAAACTACAATACTTTAATTAACCATTTTAATTTTCTATTGTAAAGCTTCAAATGTGTGTGGTGGGGGTGGTTAAATCCTAGAAATCTGCATCTTCAGATATCAATGGACTGCAACTAACATAATTTCTCATCTTGGCTGTTCTGGTTAGGGCTAATAGGCATTGTAGTCCAGCTACATCTGAAGCTACATGATCACAGGTTTCACCCCACTGTTATGTAACATATGAAACAATGGGGACCTTCCCATAAATCATGTAGCAGCCTTAATTAGCAGGTATAAATAGAGATACAATACAACAGTACAATACAACAGATAAAGTAATAATGTGGCTTCATGGGATGATGGAGAGATCAACATTTTGTACTTCCTGATAAGGAATGAGGCAACTTACATAGGTCTCCGGGTAGCCCATGAGACCTCTGGTTTGGCCAGACAGCTGACATAGCAGGAAAATGTAAAGGGAACCACAAAGCAAGAGTCTGTTGTCTTCAACACCTCATCACCATTACAGTATAGTTTCATGTCTTTTAGGTAGGATTGCTACAAATCTGTTATCAATTTTGCTGGCAGATCCCATTTTGTTGACTTTTCTCTAGTTCCAGTAATGGTAAAATTCATAATGGACTGTTCAGTTTTAATGGGAATTTCATACCTATCTCTTTTAAAGAGCAAGGTTTTAGACTAGTTTAAATTTATAGGAAAGTGGTGTTACCTACAATTATCAAGGGAAAGGTTCTTGGTGAGATCATACCTCTGGAAGCAATCCATGTTCATTCATTCATACTTGGCTTGCATCTAAGCTATTGCTAACTACAGAAGAAGTTAATGCATGGAAGGGTTACAGAATTCCAGTCTTATCAAAGGTTAGCCTCAGAGGGACTAAGCAGAACTAGGAGAATGACTTGTGTTTATCATAGATTCTAACAATCTGTAGTAGAGTCAAGCATTTGAAAATAAAATAAAATAAAATATGTGGGAAAACAGAACCGATTGAGTAACATGGAAAATGAATATGGAACCAATCTCTTTTAACCTAATTTCTTCTTCAACATTTGTCATCTTATCTGAGTACAATGTGGTTCTTATTAAACTTTAGCCCTTGTATGAATTGTTCAAAGTCACATTATAGAAGCAAACCTGGCAGTTCTACAATTTTTTTTCCCTTGCACATACAGTAGCAAGGTATGGAAAATACTCCGATAAAAAGGGGAGGGGAGAGAGATGGAAAGAGCAGCCATAATGCACAGGATTTTTTGTTCTACTGTCATGATTCTTACTCCACATATAAGGTAAAAGAAAAGAGTAAATTAAGGATAGGATGTATGAGACCCTCCAGATGCCACTGGTCTCTGACTCCTGACAGCACTATTCAACATCTGATCACCTGTGAAAATGGAAGCTGCCATCAAACAACATCTGGAGGGCCACAGATTCTATACTTTAGAATAAACAAGTGCAAAACGTGAAAAGTAAGCTTTATCTATTGCAGTCATTGGATTAATAGACATTGATTTTGTGTTTATCTTTCCCATAGACTGCAGTCCTATGTACAATTTCACATGTGTAAATCCTATTAAATAAATAAATAGGAACCAGCATGCATAGTGGTTTGGGTGTTGAACTAGGACTTTGTAAACCAAGGGTGAAATCCCCACTTGGCCACAGAAATATCCACTGGGTGGCCTTGGACAAGTCACTCTCTCAGCTTCAGAGAAAGGCTAAGGCAAACCTCCCTTGTCTTAGGGTCACCATCAGATATAACTTGGAGGCACACAACAACAACAAAATGTTTGCATTCTAAGTAGAACATAAGTAATGTCTCAGTGGGGCTTTAATTGTGGCCAAACATTCCTGGAATGACTATACTGTGTGTGTGTGTATTTTTTTTTAAAAAAAACTTTATTCTTATATTGTCTGAATCAGGCAAAGAGCTCTAACATGATGTTTTGGATGAATGAACACCAGATCAGAGTCTCAAAAATATAACACAAGGCTACATAATGAAATTAGGATTCGTTATTTCCTCTTTCTGGGAAACAGAAAATGCTGGATAAGTAACCTTTTAGCCTTAAAGAACTGATAGTCTAGAAAGAAGAACAGGGACTTTTCTGATTCCCTGGAAACAGTTACTATTTTCCACAAGTGAGGTGAACAAGCAAGTGTGTGTGTGGTAGTTATTTAACAGAATGAGAAATCTGGAGTATTTAATGTGCCCAGCCATTTCTCTTCAATAATATATGCCTGAGAAAAGCCTTGAAAATAACCACCATCACCAGAAACCGGGAATGTTAAGAAATCATATACAGTGAATATTAGATGCATAAATACAAACCTATCTACTGGTACTACACAGCTCTATATGGTCTAAATATATCTCTTAATTATTCATTGTGTTGAGAAAAACTGTTTGATGCAGACAACCTTTCCTCATTTTTTTTTTTTTAATTTTCAAGGTTTTCACAGCCTGCATGAATTGCACAATCTTTAACATGAACTGCAATGAAGATTATGAGAATGAAAGCACAGTCATGATCCTTCTCTGTCTTCTTGTGTTATTAAACTACTATCTGAACACCTGACCAGGACTTAAAATGTGTCTGCTACACAAAATTCAAATGCACCTACTATAATAAGTTGTTGCTGATTTTTTCTCATGTCTTAATTTTACTCAGTAGTAAAAGCTTGCATGTGTCACCATACTACTAGTAAAAAAATAGCAAAGACTACTCTTCTTAAGGAAGAAAGTACAAAAAAAAAAGGTTACAGATGAATATTAAGAAAACCGAAACAATGACCTGTGATAACTAGTGTAATTTAAAAGTGGATGATGAATAGATCATTTTTTAAACATTTTTGTGATGGTGACAACATGGCACTGCCCAAAATTTATTTTTAAAATGTTTTATTTATTTGTCTCTTTGTATCACCATTGCCACCAATTTGTGATGTTACCCCCTTCAAACCTTTCTAGAGGTCTCAAAGCTAAAAGTTATTTCTTAATGTTGATAGTGTGTAAACTGTATTTTGAAAGCACTCCAGACAGTTACGTGTTGAAACAAAGTTATAAGTTTATTTGCCAGTCAAGTCAAATCCAATATCTCTTGTGTTGGATGTTGTTCACATTTGATATGTTACTGGGATATTTTATTTGTTACATTGTTTGACCTTTGTTATTTATTTTCTTTATATTTGTTTCCTTATGTAAACCAAAATACTCAGAATCTTTGGAGCTTATCACACCATTTATAAAGCCATCTTATCTCTTCCAACTTAAATTTTAATTTTGGTGGTATCCTGATACTATTGCAGGGATTTTGTCACAGAATCTGCTGCCCAGATCCAGCTCTGGTCCATCCCCATTCCCAGCAGCAGTCCAGCAGCAATTTTCTTAAATTGAGAAAATCCTGGTTTCGAAAAGAGGCACATTGAACATCCCTGAGACCGAGGATAGACCAGGTCTGTATTCAGGTGGCATACTCAGGGGCAAAATCCCTGCGATAGTATCTAGATGCTGCCCAAATTAAAATTTAAGCTGGGAGAGATTTATAAGTGAGCGATAAGCTCTTTTATTACACTTTTAGTTCCTACACCTCTTCTAATTATTTATGCCTCACTTATCACTACACTCTGGGGGGGAAGCAAATGGGCAGCATGGGGCCGCCCCAGGAAGCTGCGCTGCGGGGCCGAGGT
>CM034708.1:123718205-123736309 GCA_020142125.1 Phrynosoma platyrhinos
TCATCCAAATCATTGATAAAGATGTTGAATAGCACTGGTCCCAGGACAAAACCCTGTAGCATCCCACTAGTCACTTCTCTCCAGGATGAAGAGGAGCCATTGCTGAGACCCTTTGGGTTCGGTCAGTCAACCACTTACTAATCCACTTAAGAGTTGTATTGTCTAGCCCACATTTTACTATCTTGTTTTCAAGAATATCATGGGGGACCTTATCAAAAGCCTTACTGAAATCAAGGTATGCTATGTCTACTACATTCCCTTCATCTACCAAGCTGGTAATTTTATCAAAAAAAGAGATCAGAATAGTCTGGCATGAATTGTTTTTGAGAAACCCATGTTGATGTTTAATGATTATGGCATTCCCTTCTAAATGTTCACAGACTATCTGTTTAATGAACTGTTCTAGAATCTTTCCCGGTATTGACTAACTGGGCAATAGTTGTTGGGATCCTCTTGTTTCCCCTTTTTGAAGATGGGGACAATGTTTGCCCTCCTCCAGTCTGCTGGCACTTCTCCTGTTCTCCAGGAGTTCTCAAAGATTATTGCCAGTGGCTCTGAGATTACATTTGCCAGTTCTTTTAATATCCTTGGATGTAGTTCATCTGGTCCTTAGACTTAAATTCATTTAGATTGACCAGGTATTCCTGTACTTCCTCTTTACTTATTCTGTGCTGCATTTCCCCTATTGTATCCTCTGCTCCATTTTCCTCAGGTTGAGCAGCCTTTTTCTTTTATGAGAAGACTGAGGCAAAGAAGGTGGTGAGTAGTTCTGCCTTTTCTCTGTCCCCTGTTAGAATTTCTCCACCTTCTCTGTGCAGTGGCCCTACCATTTCCTTCTTCTTACCTTTGCTACAGACATACCCAAAAAAGCCCTTTTTATTGTCCTTAACCCCTCAAGTAAAGTAGCTGAAATGGTGTCTGCCTATTAGAAGCCTTGACATCACCTGATACCTTCTATTAAATGTGATGGGGGGGTATGCTTATCTTTGCATTGAGCCAAGTGGCTTCCAGAAAATATTGGGGTGGGAACCATAGTGCCTCTGATCAGAGGAACTGATGTAGTATTTCTCAAAGTGAGGCATTGAATTCAAACCAAATTCTATATTTTATAGAAGTAGGATTTGATTTTTTTAAAGGCTGGGGTTTAGAAATCAGGTGCCAAGGAGATCTGGCTTCTTAAACCTTTAAACTACATGAGAGGAAATTTTGACAGATATGTAGCTTATCAAGCAAATATGACATCAGCTGGAATAATTTCTTCTGCCCAACCTTTATAAAGTTTCAAGAACCCTGAAAACATTAACCCAGAGGTCTAGTCCAGGGGTAGGCAACCTTTCCCCTTTAAGGGCTGAGGGACTTCAGCTCCCAGAAGCCTCAGCCATGTTGGCCAATAGTCCCATGTTGGCCAATAGCTCCTGGGATTCTGGGAGCTGAAGTCCCTCAGCCCTTAAAGGGGAAAGGTTGCCTACCCCTGGTCTAGTCCCTTTCAGTTTATAGCAGGGATATGAAACTCTGATACTTCAGATGGTTTAGATCTCCACTCCCAGAAGTTCTGGAGTGGAGATTTTATATTTAAAATTTGGAAGGCCAAAGGTATTGTACTTACTTCTGTTCATATGTGCATGTCTACTGGTGATGTGGGCTAGCTGTATGTTCAATTTTTCTGATCCCACCCAATTTTTCTTTCTGTTTCTAGCTGTACATCTAGTAGCCTTCTAAGGTCTCCTGGGAGGGCTAGCCTTCCACAGTTGCCTATTTTATTTTATTTTGAACAGCCCTTGAATAGGGTCATGGGAAGCTCCAAGATAGTGGAATAAGAGGAATTTGTGGAAGGAGGAGGTATATGATGAAGCTGTGGTGTCATGAGTTACATGATTATTGCATAGGTTATTATCAGCATGTCATGTTAACACTAAGGAGAGGGGGGGTGTCTAAACAAACACATAGCCTATAGAGAGAATCAGAAGGTTAATAGTCTAAGCTGGTGGTACAGCTCAGCCAAGAAGGAAGTGTAAGGAGGGAGGTGAAGGGATTAGACACACTGACAGTGAATATTCCAGCCACGTCATCAGCCACCCATAATGAAATGGAGATTAACTGCCTTTGTGAATCACACTAGTTGAATACAATTCTAAAGATACATTTTTAATTTTAAAAAAATCAGATTAAAACATACACAAAAAAGAGTTTTAAAGTATTTTAAATAAAATAGAAATAGAAAATTCAGCAAAGAGAAGCCCACAATTAGCAGAACATTATTTTAATCTTGGGCATGGGAAATGGTATATCCAGCAGAGAAAACCAATGCCTCAAAAGTGTTCTACCCCTCCCCCACTTAAAGTGTAAACAGATTAATTTAATATGGTGCCTTCAGAAATTGCTGGCATATTTTAACAATGTCAATACTATTTGAAGTAAATTAAGATAAGGAAAATGCCTCTTCATAGACATAGTGCACTTGGTGTTTATTTTTAAAGAAGTGGATTAATAGTTTTGAAATGCATGCTTGAAATAATAAAAAGTATATATCTAATATAATACACACCAGATTATCAAAACATGCAGCTGTCCTATCACAGCTTCCCCTTTTTCTTTGGTCAATTTTCCTTCAGTTTATTGAAGTTCCTGGGGATATTGATATTTTGCATATGTTGTTTTATGCACCCACAATAACATTTTAAATTTTCTTATTTTATATAATGCAAGCTTAAAAGAATAAATCTCCCCCTTCTTTTTAGAGTTATAGTGCTAAGGTGGTATAGCTTTATATCGTTTTAGCACTATGACTATACAAAAAAAAACTTAATAAAATAAAGTAAAATAGAAAATTCAAAATAATGTACAAGATGGAATGAATACTAAGGGAGCATAAAGAGTGAGGTACTGAGTTCATATGTGGGATGGTATGGATGGCAGGAAGAAGAAATAAAAGAGTTAGGTATTCACCAAATCTAAAAAGGAACACAATCTGAGTATTTATATACTGTTTAAAATTCTCAAAACAAACCAAATAGAATTGGAGTTGTAATGTCCATAAAATACAGAAAATGAGAACTCAGGTCTTATGTTCTCTAGGAAAACAATAATCAGTCTCTAATATCACAAAAGCCCTGAAAGACATAGCCTATGTTGAGAGACTTAGGGCTGTTGCAGACCAGCCCAAAGGGCTGGCCTGGAAGAGAAGTTGGGGTGGAGCAGCTGCATGCCAGCCACCACAACCCCACCCCGATGCCATCTTGACATTGCGCGGCCATACACATGGCGTGCGGCGTCAGGACGTCCTCCTGGCCCCAATCCTCCCTTTTGCTGCCCTAAGAGCCAGTGCCATTTGGCACAGCATGTTTAAATGCTGTGCCAAATGGCACTGGCTCTTAGGGCAGCAAAAGGGAGGATTGGGGCTGAGGCGTGGGGTTGGCACAGCCCTAATCTGCCACTTCCTGGGGTGGCTCTATGCTGCCCCAAATGGCCAGTCTGCATTGGCCCTTAGTGAGGAGTGAATTCCTTGAATGTTCTGTGATTCCAATCCATTATTGTTTTCAGCCAGACATGTTTCAACCAATGGTCTGGTCAGACTGTGAAATACAGAAGAGAAGTTGGTGATTTCCTTGTACTCTGATCATTCCACAAATTGTAAGATATATTAGTGGTACTTATATAGATACTATAGCCACTGAGAAAGACTGTTGGTTGAAAAGCATGCTGAAAACTATGCTGGATTGGAATCACAGAACATTCAAATAATTCATTCCTCACTAGTCTTTCAATACAGCTTATGTGTTTCAGGGCTTTTTGTGATATTAGAGACTGATTATTGTTTTCCCAGAGAACATAGGACCTGAGTTCTCATTTTCTGTATTTTATGGACACTACAATTCCAATACTATTTGGTTTGGTTTGAGAATTTTAAGCAGTATATAAATACTTTGGATAATATTCATACAGTTTATTATGTTACTTTTTAGATTTGGTGAATATCTGACTCTTTTCTTTCTTTTCTTTCTTCTCTTTTTTTTTTCTTCTTGTCACATTAGGTTTTATTCCCCTTTGTTGTTGCTTACCTATTTATGGATGACAGGAAGCCATACCTCCACCACCTTTTCAAGGGAAAAGAAAGTTGCAGATATTAGCAGTATCTTATAACCATAACAAACCAGTGGTCATACAGTGTATTTAGGGGACAACTGAATACAGGAATAGGAACAATAATTGAAAGATGTGAAATCCCAAAAGAAAATGTCCTGACATTTCTTGCAACTATTGGTTAGTCTGGATGAGTCTTCAGTAATCTTCCAATTCCTTGACTACAGTCTCCATTTTGAATTATGAGTGAATCACATAATAGAAAATCTTTATTTCAATGCCTTCATCATTCACTTTCAAGTTTGCAGTATGATCTAGTACCTCTTCTTTTTCTGACTCTAGCTTGAACATCTGGCATTTCTCACTATATATATAGTAGAATTTGGTGTACAATCTCGTTCTTAATATGTGTGTGTGTGTTGTGCGTGTATGGCAAGAGAGAGAGAGAGAGAGAGAGAGAGAGAGAGAGAGAAGTTAAATAAGTTCATTGAATCAATCAAATTGTCAACCTGGGTGAAAAGCAAGGTATAAATCCAATAACTAACTAACTAACTAACTAACTAAATAAATAAATAAATAAATAAAATTTTGATCATCACTTTGGTCATACAGGAGATTAATGCTATGGTTCAATGGTTACTACAATCCCTGGAGCCCCTTCTTGGAAACTGGAATGTATATTGATCATTTCTAGTCTGTGGGGCTTTTCCTGGTATTCATCTGTTCCTGGTGATTTATTTTTTACAAGTGTGTTGAGAATCTCTTCTGCTTCAATATTCTAAAATTGTGGGATTCTTCATCAAGATATCCTTCCTTGATATGCCCTCCTTTCCTCTCTTAAATATATTTCCTCAGTGTAGTGCTTCCATAGTACTTTTATTCTGATCACATAATGTGTCCTCTTGATGATCATATACTGTCTCTATACATGAATGAAATGTTCCTTTGATTTCTCAGCTATTGTGGAAGAGGATTGATTGTACCTTTTCATTGTCTTCTGCTTCTTTGCATTTATTGTAACAACAGTTCTCTTGTCCCTGAAAAGAAGTTGTTGAACAATTGCATTCAGGATTCTGACCTATTTCTGACACCTTTTACTTTTGTTTCTCACCTGTCATTAACAATCTAGAAAGCTTAGAAATTGTCCAACACTCAAACCACTATGCCACACTGGCTTTTTATATGATCTTTTAATTTTTTAAATGTTCTTTAAATTGTATGATTCTATGGACTATGTTTCAGTGTGCGTATTTAACTTTGGTTTGTTTGTTAAAATAGGTATTAGTAGTATATGGTCTGTGCCACAATCTGCTCTTGGCTTTCAGTTTGCAGATAGAGCAGAGAGCATAAAGCAAAAGCCTGTCTGACCTGAGAGACCCTACCAGTAGCAATGCTACTAGTAGCATACCCTCTTGTTTTATGGTAGCTTGCAGTTCCACCACTTCAAAAATGAAATGTCCCGTTATTAGACCTGGCCAGAGTGAACCTGCAGAATCATTGGCCATTCAAGAAGTCAATGCTTATGTACACTCCATCTAAAACTAATAAGAGCTAACAGCAGTTTGACCCACAGCTTCTAGCTTCATCTATAAAGCTGTTGTTTTGATTCTTAACCCCACTCTAAATCCCATTGATGTCCATGGAAAATATATCTGGGTAAACATGTCTAGGTCAGGGCAGATATCATTGTTCTTTTGCATCTGCTTCTCAGCTACATCTGAAGTTTACAGAGATATTGAAACTATGTCCCCCTCCCCAGTCCAACAGCAGTTGCCCAGAGAAGCTTGTTATTGCTTGTTATGTCTGAGATCATCCAGGCAGTTTGTGCTTCTTGCATTTGGTTAAGATTTCAGTCACCCTCTTTCTTGTTTATTATTATTATTTTTATCATATGCAGAATTGTAATAAGCTCCAGATCTCTAAGCTGGCAGCCCTTTCCTAAACAACACAAAGAAAAGGCAACATCTGCCCAAGCAATTCAGTGAATCTGGAATTATTTAAACCTAAACTGCTCTATTAAAATGTTATGGATCCCCTTAGAATCTAGGCATTGGAAAAATCATTTTATCACATGTTATTTTTTTATTAAAACATTTTTACATTGTACTTTTGTCTTGTCAATGGGACATCCAACATGGCTGACAACAACAAAATTTCAAGCACCATTTTCAAATATGTAAAAGGGGGGGAGCAAACCACATGCTACATGCATCATGTGGCTAACCATGCCACATGCATCATGGCAGAAATGCTTTTCCACTTGATGCCCCCCAAACAATTGGAAACAGTAAGATATTGCCATGTCTTTTTTTTTTTAAGTGTGGAATTGTGGGTCCCAAAACAACATTCATACCCAGCATCTTGATTTGTGCAGAGGGCCTGAAGTACCATGCAGGCTCAAAGTTGCTTTGTAAAAAGCAAGATGGTGCAAGTGACTAATGCTTTGCTCCAATGAGGGCCTACGGTTTATCTCTCTTAACAGATAGAAGTGCTTTTGGCTGAGCTTTTAACTAGGGAAGTTCCAGTAGGAGGGAAGAGAGGCAAGAACAAGGAGATAGGTGAAAGAATGATAAGAGATGTGTGTGAGAGAATGATAGATGTCAGGAGGGAGGGGAAAGAGAGGGGAGGTGTAAAGTGAGAGGAAAATAGGGGATACACCAGGGAGAAGGAAAATGCATGACATATTGCATAGAAAGCCTATAAATGTGGTAAGAACACTGATCAGACTGTGGGAAAGAATACTGGATCTTCCCAGGGCAAGGAGGTCCATGACCTAACAGAGAATATCCAACAAATGCATATTGAAGGAGAGCGGAACATGGAGGAGAGCTTCCCCTGAATGGACAGGCTGGAACATGTGGGAAGAGACAGAAGGGGGAAGGGTTGAAACCAGACTTTGATTTGGTAGTGAAATCGGTAAAAGACGCTTGGGATTAAATTCCACCAGAAACGGTGAAGAAATCATTCCTGAAATGCAGCATTTACAATGCTATGGATGGTACAGAAGATAACATATAGGATTTTTAGTATTTTGTGGATCTGTAACTATAGTAAAACTCAGTGGAGGCATGATAAAGGAAGGCATTTATAAGTATGATGGGTAATAAAGATGGCATCAGTGTCAAGATATTAAAAACAAATGTTGGCATATTGATTACTTTGTAACCACTGAAATAATTCCAACCTTACAGTGCTGATGAGAACAGATCCTTTATTACTCAGTAGCTCCAGTGAGCCATACAGTGATTTTTCTGTATCTGGGTCAACATTAGGTTGCATGCGCAAGCTGTGAAAAAATGCAAAGAACATTCCTTGACAAAAATGGTTTTGCAATACTTTTACAGCTGTGACTAACATGCTTAAATTCCTCACTTCTGAGTTTCTTGGCAGGAATGCTTTGAGACTAAATTGAAGAACCAGAATTGTTGTACTTATCCCAACAATTGTAAAATCAGTTGTCTTTATTATATGCTTTGATCTTGGCAAAGGGTGCAAAGGGGAGAAGAGTGAAAAAGCCTTTCAGATGAGATATTAAAAATGAATATCCGTAGCTATAAAAAACCTCTTGAAGAATTTTGCCCCATTGAAGACATTTCCTAACGCCTTTGGCCACTTTTCCTTGCAAAGTTCACCTTTTATCTTCTGGATATCACTGGCTGTATTTCTCTACACCTCAGTTTCAAATATACTTCTAAATGCTGGCCTGGAAGCTAGAGTTACTACTGAATTTTGCTTCAAGTGAGATTTAAATTACATTTCAAGAATCCTCTCTAGGAGAAATATATTTCAAGGGGACATAAATGGAGATAGAAAGATATCCATTTGGTTTAACACTCAGCCATAGTTAAATAGGCAAGATTCCATCTTGAAGATATGGAAATTTGCTCTTTGATTTTCTGTCATTCCTTTATTGCCCTAGCAGCCAACTCTACCCCATGGATGCCATGAATGCCTCTGATGCTCCTGAGGTTGAAGCTGGGAAGCAGGTCCACTGCTTCACTCTCTGAGGGACGAAACAGATGGGCAGAAAGAAGTGGCTTCAAGCCACTTTGAAGGCATGCTGATTAGATGACTCATGCCTCCAAAGTGACCGGAAGCTATGTTGAGGCCGAGCTCTGGTCCTTTGGACTGGAGCAAAAAGGAACTGGGATAATCTGGTTCCTGGAAAAGTCAGTTAGCCCCAATATGCATGGCCCACTTTGGGAGTGGACCATGCAGTCAGTGGAGTTCAGACCCACTTCTGGCTGGAGCAGACTTTGACCACTCTTTTCCACCCATCTGCTCCTGCCCTAAGCCAGAGTCCCTGTCCATGTTCTGGAAGCAGAGCATGACAAGTATTAATACAAACTGAGATTTAGACAGTATGTTTCAAGCCATGCTTTCACCTGGTGTTTTTTGTCTGTTTTTAAAGTTTTGTTAGTGAGCCTGGTCTTGTTTGGATATAGAAACAAGCACTTAGTTATGTTCAAGAAATTTGGTTATATTTAAAGGTGAGTAGAGGAGAGTGAGACTGCTGGATTGTTAAGATGCAGCATCACTTCACCCAAAGGAAAGTTTGGAGAGAACTTGATGACTATGTCATTAAGGATAAAAAAATAATCTGAGAGAAATTTTGAGGAATGCACAAAATTGGGATTATTTTGAAAATTCTGTGTTCAGTGGAATGGAAGGCTATATGGGACAGATAGAAACTGAATGCTAGGATTTTGTGTGAACTATCTCAGGTCCTCCTACCACAGATGAAGAAAAGATTGAATTTCCCTTGCATCTTTAATTTGGATGAAAGTAAGGATGGATGAGAATTCCATATTGTTACATTTTTATGTAAGAATGTACCATAATTTGCAGATATCCTTGGACATGGTATAAAAAGCATATGAGATAGACAATGAAAGTTAATGTGGTAAAACTGAAAGATCCATTCATCTCTTTGAGTGATAAGCTCTTAATGTACGGTTTTGATGATGAAATATTTGAAAAAAAATAAAATGTCAAAAATCTCTTCCAAGTGTTGGGAAACCCTGATGGGAGGAAACTTTGACTGAAAAGAATCTTTGCAGTTTAGAACTTACTCTGTGCAAAATTTTCACATGACAGTTTTGCACAGAAAACAGCAGTTTCTGAGTGGAAAATAACATTTCACTGCAAATATATTAATTCTTGCACAGAAATGACTTTTTTCTGGACAGAAAATGCTGTAATTGGAGATTTTTCTATGTAAGACATATGGTTGATTTGCACTAAAAACAACATTTTCTTTTTTTTATTAAGTTTTATTATTAAAAACCATAACATACATAATATAAGATTAACATAACAAATGCTAATTTATATAAATACAAATGCCGTATTTTCTCTTGACTTCCCTATTTTTTTTAAACTCTTGTAAGTGATCTCTACTAACAAGGCACAGCAAAAGAAAACAAAAACAAAAACAGCATTTTCAGCACAGAAAAAAAGCCTTTTCTGTGCTGAAATTAATATTTCAATTAATCAATCAATTGAAATATTATTTTCCATACATAAACCAATGTTTCCTGTGCAAAATGATATTTTTTGCATAAAACAACCATGTATGAATTTTGTGCAGAATAAGTCCTGATTTGTAATTAGCCTTCAAAAACAGTGTGGTTTTCAAAGATTTTCCTGTAGCAGGAAGAAAATTGCTGTTATTACTCATTGCTACTATCAAGCAGAAAGCTTGTGAAAAATTACATCTATAGCTTTGAATCCATAAGCAGGCTGATGTTTGAGGTGCTGAATGTTTTCATCTCTTCTTCTTCTTGATTAAATGTCAGGTCTGATCTTGGAAGCTAAGCAGTGTCAGCCCTGATTAGTATTTAGATGGAAAACCTTCAATGAATACCAGGTGTTGTAATAAAAATGCAACCTTGGGGAATTTAGAATTAGTTCAAAAATAATAAGTAGGACCAGGACACCACTGTATGCAGGGAGAGGGAGGGAAGAGCCTTCATAGAGACAGCATTTTTCCAAAAGAATAGTACTTTTATTAAGAGAGAAAAATAAATCAACATGCAAGCATAGACATACACACAGAGGATACATGAAATCTATAAGAAAGGTTTCACACACTAAATAGTTACCTAGAAACTCTGCACTCCTTGTAGAAAAACGCACTCAGCTGTTTGCATATGGATTGAGTTGGGTTGAGACAGCCAAGGGATACTGGTTCAGAATTTTAGGGAAAGAGGGAGATCCCCCCTTCCCTTCCAAAACCAGCTCACAGAACACAGATTTTGGAGGTCTTGATATAGGCTGAAAATAGCCTAGAGTAAAAATTGATTATTGTATACCAAAGGATTCCAGATTACTACTCTTTGAAATAGACAATTTCCAGGGAGGGGAGATGGGATGTTGATGTCATCTCATTCTTAGCTGGTTGTAAATCTCTGTGTTTCCAGAATTCAGAGGGTGTAAATGTCCTGCTTTGCAATTCCTAGGCCTAGCCCTTTTGATCTGCTAATTGTTGTAGATGCAGATGTGACTTTTCAGGTGCCTACGTGATGTGCTCACCTTGGGCCCATGGTGGTTGGGCTTCTACCAGTTCAGGGCCATGGCAGGGACCCCCAAAGAGGTTTTATATTAAATCAGTTATTGTAACGGTGTTGTAGGATACATTTCAAAAGGAACTGGCAAAAGCACTTCTAATTATTTGTTGCCTAAGAAAATCTTATGAAATTCATGGGTCACTATAAGTCAACAGACAACATGAAGTTATATACACAGAGAGATGTACAACATATTGGCAACAGCTGGTGCATTGAATGCCTCTGGTGCAGATGGGTGAGACCTTTTTGCAGTTTATTTTTTAATATGAACATTCTAAAATTTTCAAAGTTCTTCCTAAAGAACTCAATTTTTTTTTTAAAAAGTTTGAAAGTGAAAGAAAAAGAAGGTGACAGATTTGTCTTTTCTTGGTTGTGAATTCCTTTGCTTTCCATTTTCATAGAAGGATGCCTTGGGTCTCCATGTGTATGCATGGTGTGTCAATGTGTATACATGGTGTATGTGTAGGTCCATTAGGCAGAGTAAGGGTAGATGTCAATGTGCACATTATATACATTTATTTGAAAGTTACATAAATTTAGAGTTTCCTGGAACAGGTACTTGTGGAGTGAATATTCAGTGTCTATGAGATAATGTTGAAATGACACAGTTGAGCTATAACAACAAACTCTGGTTTGCCAGTTTATGTATGAGGCATACCAAATCTGACTCTCAGTTAAACCAAAGCCTGAAGTATAATTATGTTTCTTTTTGTTTTGTCTGTCTACCTATGACTGGCACTGGGTAGATCACTTGGAAATATGCTGTGTTATAAATCTGCCTTTCTATTGAGAACTGACAATAAAGATATATTTTGATCACAAGGCATAAACATAATCAGTGTCCTGAAAAGGGTGGTGCTGTGCAGTCTAGCTTCCTTTGGAGAAAATGCCGTGGACACCTGTCTTCAAATATTTATTTTATTTACAGATATTCCAGAGGTACCTTGTGAAAACAAACAGCCCAACAGAAGACTGAAACTTCATAAGCTGACTTTAGATTCCTTGAACAACAGTTTAGCAATCTTTTCCACCAGCTACTTTCATGTACCAAATGTCAGTAAACAGACTATGCACTGTCTATCTGGGTTCATCCAGTCTGGCCAAAAGCCTGGAGATTTGACAGGAGTTGTCACTGTAGTTTCCATGTTTTTTTTAAAGAATATCTATATGCCAAACCTCCTGTCCCATTCTATTTCACATGAATTTAGCTTTAACTTTTTAATCCCAGGACAGAAGGTGAGTTTTCCTCCCCTGTCTGTCCCAAGAGTTTCTGATACAAATGGAGTAAATTCCCATGTCTTTATCTATTGCCTTGGTTCCTCCTGTACCTTTTGCTTCCTTCTGTACTTCTGGGCATCCCCAATGATTTAGTGTTGAAGGGTCTGTTTGATCATTTCCATGCAAGTTTTCCTCTTCAATTTCCTTCCCACATAACATTTCTGGATGTCAGGTTAAACACTTCTGTGTTGCGCTGCATTAACTCTGGGGTATTTTATTTTATTTTATTGACTTTCTGTAAATATAGTAGAAAGTCTGTCTGTGGAATCTTTACACTGCTTATATATAAACTTTATCTAAACCATAAATCATATTTATTGTTTTTTTTAATTGTCAAACAAGGAATGTGGACACTGGAGGAGGAGCATGGAGGGAGGTGTTGGGTTCATGGAAGAGACAATATGGAGCAAGGAAAACTCAACTCACCCCACAGGCTACCATACCTGAAAAGGTAAAGAATAGTGGACAAAAGTCCTGCATATTTATGACATAATCGGGTCCAGGAGGGAGAAAAACTGTTGCAAGACTGTTAGTTTCCACCAAATAAACTTTGACTTATGAATGAAAGGCTTCCAAGACACTGTGTTATCAACAGATCTTGAAAACTGAGAGCCATGGCTTTATTGATTGAGTCTATCTACATGTAATGCAGTCTTCCTATTTTCCATTTGCCTTTCACCTTATTGTTGTATGCCTTCAAATCATTTCCAATTTATGGAACCCTATCATGGAGTTTTCTTGGCAAGATTTGTTCAGTGGGGTTTTACTTTTTCCCCCCTCTGAAACTGAGAGTGTGACTTGCCCAAGATCACCCAATGGACTGCCATAGCTGTGCAGGAATTCAAACTCTGATCTCCAGAGACAACGTCCAATGCTCAAACTATTATAGCATGCTAACTCTCTGCCCTCCACCTTGCCAAGCATTATTGTCTTTTCTATTTACCAATGTCTTGTCTTAGTATTCCAAAGTATAGTAATCTCAGTCTAGTCATTTGGTTTCTAGGGACACTTCAGGCTTGATTTGCTCTTGGACCCATGTGTTTGTCTTTTTGGCTATTCTTGGTATCTGTAGAGCTTTCCTCCAGCACCACATTTCAAGTGAGTTGATTCTCTTATCAGCTTTCTTCACTGCCCAGCTTTTCACAACCATACACAGAAATCAGAAATACAATGGCTCAGATAATTCTGACTTTCTTATCCTCTTACTTGAGGATCTTGTTAAGACTTTTCATAGCTGCCCTTCCTAGAAGTCCTAGTTTTCTTTTCTGAAAGAAGGCTTAGTCTTGTTTCTTAATTATATTCCCCATTTTGATTTATGACTGAGCCAAGCTATAGAAAAACTTCTACTATTTCATTGTTTTCAGTTAAGTAAATCATCAGTGGTCATTATTTTCTTAATATTCAGCTGTAATCCTGTTTTTGCACTCTCTTCCTTTTGTTGTTATGTGCCTTAGCAATAGCAATAGCAAGTATATTTCTATACCACTTATTAATGCATTTATCCACTCCCTAAGAGGTTTACAATGTGTAAGCTAATTGCTCCTAAAAGCTGTGTATTCATTTTAGCAACTTATGGAAAGGTGCAAAGCTGAATGGACCCTGCCTGGGATCAAACTCACAACCTTGTGGTTGTAATGCATGCAATACCAGCATTTAACCACTGTGCCAACATGGCTCCCTTCAAGTTGTCTTCAGGTTTTTTCCAACTCATGGAAACCCTATGGTGAATCTCCATGGGGTTTTCTTGGCAAGTTTCTTCAGAGAGGGTTTGCCACTCTCCAGAGAAGTAGCTATCCCCTGAGGCTACTCTCTTCCTTGACTTCTCTCAATAGCTGTTCTAAGTCTTTGCTACTTTCTGTGAGAAGTATGATGTCATCTGCATATCATATATTGTTGGAATTCTTTCCTCTAACTTTCACATCTCCTTCTCTGAACTTAGTCCAGCTTTCTATATTATATCAAATTGCAAGCAGTTCCACACTTTTCTTCATTCGTTCCTTTCACTGTCTCCAAATGATTGCAGAGCAATTCCAAGGACAACTTTCTCAGTTATTTTATCAACTGTTATTTTGTTGACAACCCTGGATACTCATCCAATTCCCAAGACAGCATGAACTCATAGTATGCTAGAGCTATGCTTGCTTTTCATTTATTTTAGCTATTTGTATTTGCTACATTTAGATTTCACTTTTCTTTCAAGGTGAAAAACATGGTCCTCAAAACAACACTGCAAAGTAGATTAGCCTGAGAGAGACTGGCTGGCCCAAAATCACCTGTAAGCTTCATGACCAAGGAGGGATTTCATTTGAGGGCTCTCTCATCCCAGTCCAGCACTTGAACTATTACAGAGTAGAACAAAGGAAGAAACTAAAGTTTCCAGGATTATCACTGAAAACTTTGGATGCAATGTGCCCAGTGTTAATGTAAATCCCAGTCAATTCAATTGAAGAGAATTAACATTTGAATCAGGGGGACTTCAGTGTCCTTTCTTTCTGTTTCAGCACACAGATACAGTAGGATATAAAGTCCATTCTAAAATATTTTTTCTCATTCAACTTATCTGGTCTAAATAATGTGAGAACCCTAACTACAAGAGCTTTAATTTATAGGAGTAGAACTAATATGGACATTCTGCCTCTTGTCTGAAAATTCTAATGTTACCAAAATAGTTCCTTTCTTTTTTAAAAAATGGTGGGTGTTCATCATTTCTTTTATTCCTATTGGTGGCAACAGCTCCATTTCTCAATATGTTAGGTAGGTTCCACATCATAGAGAATTTTTTGTTCTTGTAATGAAGGAGCAGATGTCTAAAATCTTCTCTCTGTGTCTGAAATGAGAAACAGAATCTGAAATGCCTCCTTGACCCTTCTTGTCTACTTAATCAGACATCTGTTGTCAGTGACCCAGCTACTGCTGAAAGAAAGTTACAGTTTTCTTTTCTTCCACAAATGTTTGTTACATCTTGAGTCAGGCCAGTTGTTAGAGGCCTATGAAAGAGGAAACTGATTTTATGGTCTGAGGCATTGAACTTTCTGAAAGAAACAGCCACTAATCTCTCTCCCTCTCCCTTTGGAGCTGGAAAATGTTGAAAAGTGTAGCAGGCAGGAGCACAATAGAATGAAATGTGACTCTTTCCTGGGTGAATATTGTAAGAAAGCTTAAAGAGATTTGTGAAATGCTAGAGTTGTGTGCCTCATTCTATGGTATCTATTGTACTTATTCATTGGTAAATGGTTAATCAGTGAGGGTAAATATGTGCTGCTGCCACAGATCTTGAAACAGTCACTTTTTGAGATTACAACTCCCAGATCTTCTACTTTGGTGATTTGGGCAGTTGAAATGCAAACAAGAAATTTTTCAAATCTCTGCTTCTGTGAAGTAGAGGTTTCTTTTTATTTCTGAGTCTATTTAATTTCTAATGTGTTACTGTAAGAGCATGTAAAAGAAGGATTTTCCTTCTGAGCATTTATGGCACTATTAGTTTATAAAATTATAAATTATGATCAACACTTTACAGTAGTGATATTAACTAGGGAGTGGATCTATGTTTGTTAGCTATACCTTGGCATCACACACACATGGGTGCCTTCCTACATATACCCTACATAGATTTGTTAATCTCTATGCATTACATGATCTTCATTGTGATGAATTCATTGACTATATCAATTTCATGAGATGGCAAATTGGTTTGTGGGGCTAAAGATGTCAAATAAAATAGCTGAGTTTTCATTTGCCTATGAAAATACCCATTTTTGCAACTTGCAAAACTGGAAATAGGTCAAAATCCATTTTCCTTGGAAATCTATATTTTTCTGAGACTTCCAATGCAAGCTGATGGAAAAAAATTGACACAAAACCATGTATGAATTTGAAATATAACAGCAAACATTAGCTTTGTTTACCCAGAGAGATATCATCATACAGGAAAAGAAATCTGGGTATGGCGTATCATTACATCTTTTTGTTCTTGATCTCTGATAGGCCAAGTTCACTCAGGTATGCTTTTGCCCTTTCTTCCTTGACTTTCATCAGTAGTGTCTCAGAGCTTATTTTCTGCTAGTAACAGGGAGTCATTAAGATGAATGCAACTAAACATGTGCATGTGACAAACCAGAAGTTATTTATTCATTATCCTGGAATATCTGTCCCACCTTAACCTTTCCTTACAATCCATTAACATGCTGTCTCAAGGGAAATAAGGTGATTTCAAACATAGGTTGTGTGTCTCTGTAAGAATATGGTCAGGACAGAGTGAGTCTCCTGATCAGGTCAGAGTCAGTATAAAACAGAAGAGGAGGTTATATCAAGGATTCTCTTTAAACATACAACATGATTAAACTGACTCTTCTTCCCAGTTTAGTTGTTTTCTATGAAGTCTCACAATTCTTTTTCATACCTCAGTCAAACCATAACTCCATCTGCCTTTTATGTTGCTAATGGAGTTTACATTTTATTTCCTAGACTTTATGACTCTTTGAGCCTATATGGCCAAGGAGAAGGAATGGCCTCTGCCTTCATGGATATCCCTCCATATCATCTTAACTGAGAACTATAACAACATATTGACTAAACATAGGCCTATGACTCCAACACCATCATTTTTCTTTCTTTCTTTCTCCTGTTTGATTTTTAAGACCTTTGCCTGATGAAGAAGCCAGTGGAGTATCAAAAGTTTGCATCATGTATTCTGTGCATTTTGATTGGGCCAATAATGGCATTGCTGTTTTGTGGATTTATTGTACTATTCATCCAACTTTTTTTTCCTCTTTCTTCACTCAGCCCTTCTCCATAAAATTCTCCTCAAATCCTTCAGAATATTACATTTAATTTTCTTGGCTAAAGCCAGAAGTAGATGGACTCCAGTTTTATCCATTTCAGTGTATATGTGGAAATATGCACAAAAAGGATATTAGTCAGTTGGGGGGTGCATTAAAATGTTTTTTAAAATGCATACTTCAGGAGAAGAATTTTTCAAAGCATATCCAATTTTCTGTATGGGAAGAAAAAAAAATACAATCTGGTGTGGAACTGGGACACAGGATTTATTTGATGACAGGAAAATAAGAAATACTAGGCCTTTACAGACTGCCAGAAATAGTGCACATTAAATTGAAGCACTGCCCTGGCTTAGTGCTAGGGAGTCATGGGAACTGTATTTTTTTCTGAGACATTGAGCCTTCTCTGTCAGAGAGCTCTGGTGCCACAATAAATTACAGTTCCCATGATTCCCTAGCACTGAGCCAGGGCAGTGCCTCAATTTAATGTGCACTATTTCTGGCAGTCTGCTTAGGCCCACTGTTAAGTTGGAGATTACAAATTTTCCCATCCTTGTGTCATGTGTGAAATATTAGGCTTGGCCTAGATAGTGCAGCCCCTTTCTAGTCACAGGAGCACTGTTTTTGAACAGCATTTTATAATTCTGTCAATATATGTGGGGGGAAACCCCACCTACACAGAGGATTTTTTTAATGACATGCACATGTTTAATAAATAAGTTTTTAATACACTTATTTATTTATTTTTAAAAAAGATTATGCAATCAAAGTTTTTAAATTGATTCACAGAGCCTCAGCAATAGCATTTTATCATTATTCAATTATTTTTCTTCTTCCTCTTTTACAAAATGCAGAGTGACATAGATTCTATTTTATTTTAATCTTTGGACTTTGGCACAGTGACCATTCTGCCTAACACAGTATTCACATATTTGAACTGTAGGTCATAAAGATTGTTTGTTCTCATTGTGCCTCAACCAAATGGGGACATTTGCATTGAGATACTTCTAGACAATTGTACTTGGGAGTGTCACTGTGTACATATTCCTCACCTGAATCACAGGATGTCCTTGACATAGCCACTCTGAATACGTGGAGGAAGAATACAAGTGATGATTGATAATTACTTTTCAATGTGTGGGTGAGAGAGTGAGAGAGAGAAAGAGGGAGAAGGAGAGAGAAAGATAAAGAGAGAAAGATGCTGAGACTGACACTGTGTGTCACTGGTAGAGATTGAAAGGATATTCAAAAATATTTGAGAATCAAAAATTGTTTGTTGATCTACAACAGGAATGAAGAGACTTGATACAAGAACCTGTGTTGAATAAGGGCTATTTTATTGGCTGATTAAACTATGGACCTTACCACACGGGGGTCTAAAGTGCTCGCATCCCCATGT
>CM034708.1:123738147-123760661 GCA_020142125.1 Phrynosoma platyrhinos
TTGTTTAATTTCCAAACCACCTGATGCTTTACTTTCATCAATCCTTTGTGGAATTAGAAGTCATTATACAAATGCAAACATGTGCCTTTATGGCAAAGCAGGCTGTCATTTTAAGAAGTGGATACCCATAATTTTATGCTTGTGGTTAGACTCACTCATATGGGCATCTCCCTCTATTCCAGTGCTGAGTAAAACTAAAACAGTTTAATATATCACACACTTTAGAAATACAACAAAATGCAATGAAAACAAGTAATTAAATGGCAACATCAATTTTACAAAAATCATTAAGGCTATATCTGCACTGGAGAACTAATCCAGTTTGACATTATTTTAACTGCTATAGCTCAATGTTCTGGAATTCTGGCAATTGTTGTTTTGTGAAATGTTTAGTCTTCTGTCAGAGAGCACTGGTGCCACAAGAAACTACAGTGCCCAGAATTTCACAGCATTGAGCCATGGCATTTAAAGTGTGGATGTAGCCCTAACCACTAAACTCACTTTGGGCAACAGAGTACATTAATGATTGGAGATGTGCCTGAATAAAGAAAGAAGGCTTCAACTGGTGGTAGATGCAGCAGACATTGGAAGCTCATTCTTTCTCTGTGGAGAGTTCACTCCACAACAGAGAAGACCCTCCTCTGTATTACAACTTACCAAACATTGCTAGGCTGTGGCATAGTAAGCAAAGCATCTCCCATAGATGGTGAAAAGTAGTAAGTCTATATGGAAGATGGTGGTATCCTACTAACCTAGAACAGTGTTACTCAAAGTGGTGGTCCATGGACCAATGCCAGTCCTCCATATCAGATAGCTAGAGCACTACTAACAGAGTTCTGCCTTTGTTGGACAAAGCCCAACAACTTTTCCCTTGCTATTCCAGTGGCTAGCATTAAATTAGGATGTGTATGGCAGGACTGAGATTTTAATTTGATTGTGCAAGTGATCTTTTAAAAGGGACTTTTCTCCATAAATTAGGAAACAGCAACTAAGCAGGTGAAAAACAACAACAACCAATTTGCATGTCTGCTATATATCTCCAAATTCCAGCTGCATTTTCATTCCATTGTTTGTATCAGGTGATATCCTATATAGAAATTTGTGTGCATTTTTGCACCCATTTTTTCCAACTGTAAGTTATTTCCATTCATATTTTCCCAAATGACTGAAGAAGAGTTAGGGCCCAAAATACATAGACCAAATAAGAGAGTTTCTGGCTCCTTCAGGGTGTGGTGTTCAAATGATGCATGACCCCAAAGCTGTCAGAAGCCACTCTGGCACCGCAATCCAGTTCTTTGGACTACATCAAATAGGAGTGGATTAAATCCTACTCCTGGTAGTGCCGGTTTGGGACAGTGGCAGCAGCCCACTTTGGGTAGCAGGCTGTCCAGTCACCACTGTCCTGTCTCAATTGTGGCTGGAGCAGCCTCCAGCCACTCCTTCCAGGTCACCTGTTCCAGGCCATAGTAACAGTGTTCACCAGATGTTACTGGACTGTGACTCCCATCATACCTAGCTAGCATAGTCATAGTGAGGCATTATGAGAATTTTAGTCTAAAAACATCTGGAAAATCACAGTTGCCCATCCCTGAATTAAGCATGTGTGTCTGTGTGTGTCAATTTTATATATATTTAACCATTCACATTTTTATGTATGCACACAGAGGTGAGAGCCCCCATATGTGTGCTAGATCCTTGCCCTTCTTGTCTTATCAAGTGAGCCAGATGGGGACTTGCTGAGTGGGGAAGGGGGCAGTCAGTATCTCCTTACAGAAAGGTAGAGTTCTAACTTGCTAAAGGAGACAGTTGTGATGCCTTTCTAGAAAAAAGCCATCCCTGAAATCCTCTGTAATGTATAATTATTCAACCTACCATTTGCGGGGGCAAGTTATTGGAGCCTCCCAGCTCCAAGGTTCCTAGATGAAATGGATTATCTAAGTCCATTTCAATCTGGTTTCTGGCCTGGTTATAGGACAAAGACAGCTTTGGTCACCTTGGTTGATGATCTGCAGAGGAAAAAGGACAGGAGGAGAGTGTCCCTGTTGGTTTTGCTGGACCAACCTCTGAAAGATACTTTTCAGTAGTTTTCAGTACAATTGACCAGGATATCCTTCTGGGCCAACTTGCTGGGATGGAACTTGAAGACACTGTTTTACAGTGGCTCCATTCCTTCCTTGAGAGGTGAACACAGACAATGGTTTGCAGGATTCTTTTGGCCTGTGGGGTCCCTCAGGTTTTTGCTTTGTCACCCATGCTATTTAACATCTACATGAAATCTCTAGTAGAAGTCATCCAGAATTGTGGTATGTGATACAGTCAATATGGAGATGAAACCCAACTCTACTAATTTTTTTCCATCATAATCCAAGGAGGCTGTCCTGGCCCTAAATCATTGTCTGTCATCAGTAATGAACTGGGTAAAGGCAAACAAATGGAAACTTAATCCAGACAAGGCAGAAGTGCTCTTGGTCAATCATAAAGCAGATTAGGGAATGGGGGTTCAATGAGGTCACACTCCCTCCTCGAGACACAGGTCCTGCAGTTTGGATGCACTCTTGGATTCAGCTTTGAACCTGGAGATTCAGGTTGCTGTCATGGCCAGGTGTTCTTTTCATATTTAAAGTTTGTGCACCAACTGCATCCTTTCCTTTAGATGTCAGATCTGGCCGAGATACATGCCTTAGTAACATCCTGTTTGGACTACTGTAACACTTTCTACTTGGGGCTGCCTTTGAAGTGTGTTGAAAAACTTCAGCTGGTCTAAAGAGCTGTGGCCAGACTGTTAAGTGGGACAGGTTACAGAGACCATACTACACTCCCGCTGAAACAGCTTCACTGGCTGCCAATTTCCAGGAACAATTCAGGAGTGCTGGTTATGCCCTATAGAGCCCTGTATGACTATCTGGTATATCATATCTTTTTGTATGTGACAGAACAGACTTGGAGATCATCATGAGATGCCCTTCTCTTAGTTCCACCACCATCGCAAGCATAGTTGTTGGGGACATAAGAGAGGGCCTTTTGGTGGCTGCCCTCTCTTTGTTTTCCTCCCCTTGACAGGTTAAAATCAGTCAGGTTTTTAAAACAGAAAGTTTTTAGAGAGCAAACTAGGTATATGTTTTAACACATGGTATTGTTTTAACTGTACTGTTTTAAAGCACTTTTTTATCTTTTTAATCACATTTTATTTTTTTAACTTGAAAGTTATTGTTTTAACACTTTAAATAGTTTAACTATATTGTAATGTTCACTTTTGCTATGTTTTTAATTGTATTGTTATTTTCCCAGTTTGGAGGGGATAATAATAATAATAATAATAATAATAATAATAATAGTAAATAGAAAATAGAAAATAGAGAATATTTTATTTCCCTGAAGTACATACCAGCTTCAGAGATGTGAGAATTTCTGAGACAAGATTATTTGGTTTTGCAGTGATTCACAGGAGGTGGAAAAATTCTCATGGAGAATCTCAGCTCCAGCAAAATTATTTCCCATTCTAGCTAACTCACTCTGAATTGGGTATCCTCACAGGTGCAGGGTGATCAGACATCCTCCTTTTCCAGGACATGTCCTTTGTTTCAACCTTCTGCCCAGGAGGAATTTGAAAATATTCTCTGTTTAAGCATGAATTTTTATCTATATTAGTGTGTTTAACTTTTATTTTGTAATGTCCTAGATTTTTCTTGAATGTCCTTTGCAGTGCCTTGTCCTCCTTTGTGGTTAGGACATCTGGTCACAGATATACATCTGGTCACGGCTGTATATCTGTCTTTTTACTGGTCCTAGTCTTTACAAGAAACCTGACCACTACCACCATGCAATGCTAAAGCTCATTTTATTCAAAAAGCAACTCTCCGTCTCCTTAGGCAACTCCTAGTCATGGTCTTGAGAAGTTGCCCACTTGAAACCACTTGGCAGAGTTTCTGCCTCTATTCTCATGCTAAGAGACGGAATGACTCTTTATTACTCAGTTTAATATTTGTCCCCAAGTCTACTCACTTTAGATGTAAAGTGCCCCAGGCTTTTTGAAGACTGAAAAAGGGGTGGGGGAAGATGAAGAGACAAGCCCCCCAAATTTTCAGGAATGTGGTAAGTCAATAGTTTCTAAATCACTATTTGTTAAGCATAATTTTTCCTGCAGCCTCTCCATACTGTTTCAAGGCCCAGTTTCGATTGAAACTGTCTCTTACAGAGTTTGTAGGCTGAAATGGGGATGGGGAGGTGGGAGGTAGGAGGAAGAAGAAAGGCAGGCTGCATCAGGACAGTCTCATAGTTTCATCAAAGTTTTTCCTGTTGAAACTGTAATACAAATGGTTTATATGTATGTAAACAATCTAGGTGGGTGGTCATGCTGGTCTGAAAAGATAAACAATATGATTTTAACCCAGAGATTAAAGTAGGCTGTGTAGAATACATTTACAGCCATGGTGGGACTCATACCTCTCCCATTGTCACTGATCTGCAGCTTCCAACAATCCTCATTATTGGGTATGCTGGCTAGGGATACTTGCAGTCTAACAATATCTGGAGGCTGTAATTCAATAATCCAACCAATATCATCTGCTTCCCAAACCTGATTTGTACCATATGGTTAGGTACCTTGGTAGTCGACCCTGTTTAGCCCTGGGAGACTGCCAACAAATATCTGGTGCTTTAGGCTGTATTTCAGAGGAAGTAACTGGCAAACCCACGTCTGAGTATTTCTTGATAAGAAAACCCTATGAAATTCATGAGGTTGCCATATGTCAACACACACACACATGCCCATGATTTCCATACAACATGCCCCATCTAAGAGCACTTATGGTACAGCACCTTTACAGTGCAATTGGTTGAATGTTAGGGCTGGCTCACTGAAAGTATGATTGAAGATGCATGCCCAGTTTGGGGCTATTAATCTAATCTGGTATTTGAGAATTAAAAATATGAAAAGATTTATTCCTGATGGAGAGGTTCTGAAAGTTTTTATGCATTTTTTTGGGTGGTGGTATTTTTTTCCTTTTGCATTTCAATACTACCTTTGTTGCAATTGTTTTGCAAATGCTTTTCCACAAAATTGTAGTATTTGATTTTTGTGCAAAAGGGAAAAAGAGAGCAAGAGAAAGCGAGACAGAGAGAGAAAAATATCTGAGAACTGCTGTCCTTTATTGTCCTGTATTGCTTCCTTTCCTGTTTAGAAGAAGTAACTGACATCACAATTAATAACAGGAAGGGAAGACTTTATAAAGTTTGCTGTCTCAACTAAAAAAATGTAATTCAACCATTTCCCCCTTCATTGTGAGAATGTTGTTGGAAAATGTGCCGTTTTTGAAGAGTATTCATTAACAGCTTTGAATTTATTTTGTGCAAAAACTGCATGGAATGTTTATATGCGCAGGCACAGAAAATGGCATTTTCTGCACAGAAAACTAGTTGCCCATGCAAAAAAGAGCATTTTGTTTCCTGAGCATAAAGTATAATCTTCTGCATAAAAAACAAACAAACCCACATTTGGTGCACTTTTTGCATAGAATTACTGCTGGATGGTGAAGATTCTCACCTGTATAGGATTCTCCTCATCAAGGTTTTCTGATACTTAATAAACATTTTATAGCATTATCCAAATACAGTAGTTTCAAATATTCTTTCCAAACTCTAATTAGGAATAGTTAGTAGTTCTCAATGAATGCGGCTATTAGGGGGCAGGGGGGGAGGAATGACCCCAGAGCTGATGGCAGGAAAGAGGGCAGGGACCACTTTTGTGCATATATCTAGAACATTATTGAGAAATGCCAGCCAAGCTATTCTTTAAATTTGGGAATGGGAAAACTTGTAGGCCTTTGGGCTCCAATTCCCATCAGTCCCAGCCAGCATGGAAAATTGTTCAAGTAAAATGAGTACTGTCATCCAATAGTATCTGGAGGACCACAGTTTCTCCATTTCTGTTTGTGTCCTTTGAGGACACATGTGTCCAGGTTATTCAGCTTCTGACATTGGTAACCTGCTTTGGTTTTCACTACTTACCTGTACAATTAAGTGCATGATTACCTCTCAGAGATTAGGCTGACCGATGATGAAACCAAAATTTACAGTGCTTAAGATCAGAGCAAAATACATGAGCAAGCCACTTCTGTGAATTATCCATCAGCAAAGCTGAATGCTCCAAAGGCAGCATTCCTGGCCAAATTCTGTTTGCTAAGGGACTGTTTAGTCTGCCATGCAAGAGCTGTTTTAAGAAATATTTTTTAAACTTTAGTTTTGGTAGTGGGAGCTGATACATGAGTTTGAGATTCTTTTGTTATTAGCAAAGGCTAGATGCATAAGAGATGTTAAATCTATTTCTATTTAAAATGTGTTTTAGGACATCAAAGTAGCTGATTAAATAAAAGAGAATGGGTTTAAGTAGGAATATAATTCTAAATTTCTGTAGAATCTGTTGGGTAGTGACAGCAATAGGTGAAAACCTTTCCACTAAACCTAGGTTTGTAATTGGACTGAAAATTGAATCTTATTTTCATAACTCTCAGAACAACTATTCCAAGAACAATTGGGTGCCACTAAAAGTACAATGGGGTTTAGGCCCCAAGCTCTCCTGGGTGAGGATCTTAAGTCATTCCATCCACTCATGAGTCTCAAAACTCCCCTGCTGCTTTTTGACTGCTTACATGGCTGCTCATCAAATTCTATCTGCTGAACTTCAGTGTTGCTATTTATTTTGTGAGGTACACATTTCCTATGAAATACATATTTCCCAGTTGTACTCAAAGGATGTGAAAATCTCTCTCTCAGGGTTATTGAAGTTCTAGATCCCACCTTTATAATGAGGCTATTGTATTTTGGCCACATCATGAGGAGGCATTAATAAGCATAAAAGACAATAGTAAAGGTAAAAGACAACAAAAAGAGAGGGAGACCATATGCCAGATGGTTGGACTCAATCAGAGAGGCCATGAGCCTGCAGGACCTGACCAGAGCAGTGGGGGACTGGGGATCTTGGAGAAGACTTATCCACAGGGTCGCTATGATCGAGGTCAACTTAAGAGCAGTTAATAACAAGGACAAGAGCAATGTCCTTTATTTCCTCAAATCATTATGTAAGTGTCAGATATGATGAGGAGCACTTTTTCTCATAGAGAGTGTCAGGAGATTTTTTTAAAAATACAATTTTTGTTGAGGTTGCAGTTAACAACAAAATTCTTTCCCAGCTATGCAGCTTGCATCTACTTGCATAACTTCTTCTGTGGTATCTACAAGCAGTCCTTCATATCCACGGATTTTCTAAATTCATGGATTCAAGCATCCATAGTTTGGCATCTACTTGCTACTAATCTACAATCATAGAGTTGGAAGATACCTCAAGGGTCATCCAGTCTAACCCCCTGCCATGCAGGAATACACAATCAAAGTTCCCATGACAGATGGCCATCAACCTCTGCTTAAAGACCTCAAAAGAAGGAGACTCCACCACAATCCTAGATAGCATATTCCACTGTTGAATAGCTATTACTGCAAAAGTTCTAAATGAGCAAAATGCGCAAGCTAGGAGGTGCTACAACTGTTTGCTTTTCTCTCTGTCTCTTCCCCTTCTGAACTGGGTACAAACTACTTTCATATTATGAACTCAGTTTGGAGCATGTGACGTAAGCTGAGGAAATGGGGGAGGAGTGGGCAGGAGAGGATAGGAGAGAGCAAATGGGACATTTTAAAAGCAGCTGAAAAAGTATGACAGCTGAGAATTAATTGGTGCTGTCCTTGCCAAATTAGGGCAGACTGAAGGTGTGCATCTTTCAAGTATGTGCATAATATTTTTGTTGTTATATGTTACTATTTTTAAAGTACATAATATTATGCATCATCAGAAGAGGATAGAGCTGGTGAGCTTATGGCATAGAGGCAATATGATTTCTAAATTACTCTCAAATGCTCTGCTTGAGATAGGCCTTTTAGTTGATCTAACAATGAGTCAGGAAGGCCTTGTGAGAGCATACCAAAATATGCTAGTGAGAAGAAGACAGGCTTTTCTGCATGGCAGTGCCAAAGCCTATTTTTATTCGTATGATGCTATAGGTTCTCTCTATTACTGACAGTAGCAGCATGTGGAAAACTCAGGGGAGGGTAAAAGTACTTAGTTACCTTTAGTGGCTATTCAATAATAGCATGAGGACAAACCAGAAAGTGGTTGTACAATTTCTTTGCTATCTGTGTTATATTAGAGGGCCACTGAAACTACAGTAACTAGATCTGCCTGAAAGGAATAGCTGGTTTTAGGTTGGCAAAGTCACCCCTTGCTGTGTGCCAGTTGCAGGAGAGTCTTCCAAATGAGCACAATGAGTGTTGTGTGACATTACTGCATATTCTGGTAGATCAGTAGCATTCCTGATCTGTAAGTACGTAAGTCGTCTTTGTTGCCAAACCTCATTGTTCAGACTTAAAAAGAAAAAAGAAAATGGGTGAGATCGCCCTGGAACCATCATGATAAGGCAATCACAGACTTCCTCACATTACTTCCTCATATTACTTGTGGGATTCATTCACATGATTTCTACATATTCTGGAACTGGCTCCCACTCCAGAGTATGACTGCCAAAAAGGTTTTCACATGGCAAGTCAATGTTCTAAGTCTGCTTTTCTGTTAAGCATTAAGGATGACAAAGAAACTTAAGCAGAAAAGTAAAATTCCAGTAGACAAGAACAAAGAATAATTTATTTATTTATTTATTTATATCCCGCCCCTGTGCAAAGCAATTGCAAAGAATAAACTTGAGCACTCTGAAAAATAACAAGGCTTAAAGATAATGACAAATAAATTTAACTGTATCTTTTAGAAGGATGAGACTGTCACTCTCAAGTTTATCAATATCAAGAAGAAAATTAGCATATCTGAAGAAGAAAATTAGTATATCCCAATTTTGTATCAGCATAAATTGGACAAAAGCAAATGTGTATTTTGACATCTTTCCAGGGAAATCAACATCTTCTGCATGCTGTAATAGAATATAACTAATTATTCAGACAGCAAATGTAAAAAGAATACATACCCATTTTCATGCCTCTTAAGTTTTCTATGAATGCACTTTGATTTTAAACCTTTCATATTTTAATGGGAGCATATTTCTGCTGATTGCTGAATGCGAAACCATTTATTTCAGTTCTTGTGTTTAATTATACAGTCTTTCTTTGTTGCTCAGATCAGTTGGCTGGCACTTCTAGTCTTTTCTAAGTGGTTGGTCTACTGAAGATCTTGCCTAAGTGTTGACTTGTCCATTTTGTTCACACAGTCAAGGCATTTGGGAACTTGGATCATAAAAGGATTATTGTTACAGATTTCCCATCACCAGCATATGGCTACACCTTTTAGATCTAGTGCCAAATGTAACCAGCATCTCTAAATATTTAGTGCAATTTAGCTGTCGCAAAAAAACATTGTGATGGTGGTTCCTGGAACAAATATATAATATTTTCCAGCCTTCACTTGCATGATTGAGGGCTCACAGATCCTGACTCATGACTTGCCAGATCTTAATGTAAATTACTTTCCAGAAACATTTCTTCTTGTAGTCCTTGTCCATGCTACCACTTTGAAACTGGTAGTGGAACCAGTTCTGCAACTGAAAATGCACAAGATGTCTGAAAGTACAATACCCTTCTGCTAGTGGAAAGACACCATTGGATACTGGCCTATGCTGCAAAAGTCTTATAAGAATATTGTAATACATTAGTTCTGAATTCAAGGTTAAAAATGTACAGAATTCTGGTTTCAGGGCTAAAATCATATTGTCTTGTTGTAAACTAGTGAATGTAAATAAGCTAACAATACAAGGTGCTGAGTTAATGGGGAGCTGAGGTTCCCAATTCAGTAGTGCAGTGAATCCACTTTGGATTTTATTCAAGACTTTACAGGAACTATCCAAGGTGCTAAACCTATTTTGGAACCAAACTGAACCACCATGTCACTAGCATGGAAGCCACTCCCCCCCCCCTTTGTGTTGGCTCCATTGGAATAATTGCCGTTCTAGTACTAATCAAATCCTAAAATGTTCTTTCCTCCAGGCTAGCAACAGATTAATAATTATTTTCCAGGGTCTATCTGACTCTGGAGGAACTACCTTTCTGGTAGTTGAGCTACTAAATGTTGTGGGTTGGGTATAAGGGGATTGAAAGAGGATGACAACAAGTCCTCACCAGATCTATTCTGTATATTTGTCATCTTTTCTTTTCTTATAAGATCTTAGAGTTAAGAGGACAACTTGATCCTGTGGAGCAGGAGCCAATTCCAGGGCTATACATACAGAAATATGTATAAAAGGGTCCTTATTGAACCAAATTTATCTTGAGAATTTAAAATATAAATAATTTAAAAACACACTCTTATCCAATAACAGAAACCACTGAATCGTACAGGCACTTCAAATGTTATTAAATGCTGCATTTATCTTGCAATATAATGCCAGCTAGCTGAATCTGTAAACTGAATTAGTATGTAGATGACAGGAAGATATTAAGATTAAGTAATTGTTGCTGAATGCTATTATGCTCTTCTGAATACAAATTATGACTTTGAATCTGATTATTAAATCCTTCTACAGAGCATCACTTTCTAGTCTATGAGACCAATTACTGAGAAAGATAATACAGTTCTTATTATAGTTTACAGTGTTACCTTGTACTTTTATGTGTGGATGCAATACATGTGGTCCTCTGCCCATTAAACAGTGCTCCTACAGCCATTTCACTCATTTTCACAGGAAAGCCATTCAAACAGTCCTAGGTGGGTAATTCATCTAGTCAGCAAAACAGTTTAATTAAATGCAACTGCATGCTGGCAATCTCTTTTCATGAGTTTGTTGATTGACATGATAATGCAAAGGGACACATTTAAATAGGAGGGGGCAGGAATCAATGAATGGCAAAGGATAACTGTCTCAGCTACTATTTCTCTTCCACAAGTTCTTAGTTGCCTGAGCTGGGCTTATCTCTGGTCTGGGAGGTGGGAGAATGTTTGGAATGTTAGCTTAAAATTAATTAATTGAACATTAACTCCATAAGATTGATTTGTTATTGTTACTGTTAGTAATGCAAATTGCTCATTTATTGCAGTATCCAGTACATTGGCTATTACTCTTCAAATAAATAGTTGGCAATTTGCGCACCAGAGTTTATGTTCCATGCAAACCATTAATGTTCCATGAAGAGCATTGCCAGTCTCCAAATTAAGTTCCTGAGGCTTTAAATGCTTCTTCACTTTTTATCACTGATGAGATATGGAAAGAAGGAAGCAGAGTTCACTGTTTTGCCTTCAAAAATAAGGAACGTGGATCTTATTAATTTAAGTTTAAACCTAATTGTGGGGTCAGAATGGTAGGCACTGCCAAGCCCACCTGCATACACAAATTCTGCCTGTGAATAACTGAAATATACCAGCATGTTGAGAACCTGTAAGAGTACTTAGGACTCTGGCAAAGGGGTTGGAAGCTGCTTCCTTTCCCCCACTGCTAACACTGGGAGCTCAGTAATAGTGGGGGGACATGTGGATGCAAATCTGTCTCCCTGACTACTGAATAGGGGTGTGAGCTGCTTGACTATATTCTACTTATTTTTGCACACTGCAGATATAGATGTCAAAGGAGGGAGGTATTGAATACCTCCTGTTGCAAAATCTAAAAAGTCCATATACCAAAGGAAGCTAAAAGCAGTGAGAGTTCACCATTATAAAGTATAGCAGATGGAGGAGGGAGGTATTGAATACCTCCTGTTGCAAAATCTAAAAAGTCCATATACCAAAGGAAGCTAAAAGCAATGAGAGTTCACCATTATAAAGTATAGCAGATGAGCACTCTGGTATTAGGTCCTAAAGAACATGATTCAACAAGGTTGTTTCACTGAATGAATTGCATTCATGAGCAGCAATGAGTGAGGGTACTGATTCCTCATCTTCCCTTCATCATCCATGTGCCTTCAGAACCTTTTCCAATGGGCTAGAAAATATTCCTTTTCCAATGGACTAGGCAAAAACCCCAACAGGTTTTTAGTGGTGAAGGGTGCTGCTGATAGAAGGGAAAGAAAGTCTTGCTGTGCTTGTGGGCTTCCATTAGCATGCTGTTAGATTATTATTATTATTATTATTATTATTATTATTATTATTATTATTATTATTATCTAGGTCAATGCCTCCCAGGATAACACTAGACATGAAAACAGATTATAAATGCCACTCCAGGTTAGCATTAATAGCAAAAGAAATATGTCTTCCAACTTCCCTTTTTCCAGGAAAGAAAAGGTAACTAAGCTATTTATAACTAGGACAGAAGGTAACTTAGCTATTTATATATTTGTATGGTATGCACTCACCATTAACTGTGCTGGAATGGGCTGATGGAACTGAAGAAACATTCATTTCTTATCCCTCTGACATACTCAGATTAGATGCACCTTTAAGGCTTCATCTTTCAAGATAGTTTTTGAGCACAATCCAGTCAACTTAACTGATTTCACTCAAGTCAGAAAATGTAAGCAGTGGAATAATTGAGCAGTGCTCTGCAGGGAGGTCAGTGGAAGGCAGGGGTGGACAACTTAATGGAAGGGACATTGTCATGCATGCAGCAAAATACAGAAATCAATAATAGAAACACACATACACAGGACAGAGGAGAGAAGGAAGGAAGATGTTCATAGGTAGCAGTTAAGTTGCAACTAATTGCAGAGCCAGGTTGAGCCTTGATGTTTTAATAATGGCTTTATCAACTGCACCAATGTTTAACCATCTTCAACCTTCAGACACTCCACCCTCTCACTGTTGCACTATTTTCTGTTGACTCAATTGGCATACTGTATAGGAACCTCCTAACTTTATTTTAAAAGCAGGGAATAACCATTTAATTTGTAGACCAACCATAGTCTTTACCACCACTATCCAAATCCTTTGTGCCTCCTCTTTGAGATGGTTGCAAAACATGTGGCACTCAACTATTTTTGGACTGCAAGTCCCAGCAGCACTAGCCATAGCCAATAGTGAATAATAATGGGAGTTTCAGTCCAACAACATATAGAAGTCCATGTCGTCTTAGATTAAATGTTAAGACCACGGAGGTACAATACAGATGAAATGTAGTCCTGTTGGCAAAACCCTTTCCCTGATGGATGAAGGGAAGTGCCCCCCAGAATAACACCAGACATGAAAACAGATTAGAATTGCCACTCTAGGTTAACATTATCTTGAATAAGATGGAAGGTGATGCAATGCTTAAACTATTTTTTCTTGAATATAGGAATGGAATAAGCAAATATAAAAGCAAATAACTGATGGTAATCATCCTAAAATTACATAAAATGCTAATCTCCAATGTGACCAGCCTAGAACAATATGGAAACTCCTTTTCTGATCTCCATGCCAAAGCAAGAGCCTTTGTGACCCAGTGTTAAACTTTTGCAAGGCACTTTGTATGGGACTGTTGACACAGCAATTGCAGCTGCTACAGAACATGATAGCACATTGTTGGTGTTACAGAAGCTACTGTGGGATCATGATATCTGATCTTTGTGTGATCTATCTGTCTTGAACACTTGAGACTGAGGCTTTTACATATGATATCATTCTCTAAATGGATTATTTCCAGAATCAGTAATAAAAGCAGGTTTTCTTCTGTCCTCTGTTTCAAACACTTCAGAATGACAAAGGTGCCCCCAAAGAGCTGTAATAAGGAAAAGATACTATCAAAACTTTTTAGTCTAAAAGCTGATTCAGATCTAAATTGAAGAATCAATATCAGATCAGTGATTTACCAAATTTTATGCTTTTTGAATGTTTCTTTTTCATTTTTAAAGATAACAAGGTAGATTTAGAAGAGGGATTATAAGGGGCTTTTTATGTCTTTTACAAGAAAGGACTTATTTGTACCTCAGTTGACATAGGGATGCAGTGGCTCAAGTGGTTAAGATGCTGACTCTGTTGATTATAAGATTGGCAGGTGGCAGTTTGAGGCCCGGGTGCTTCATGATGGTGTGAGCTCCTGTCACTAGTCCCAGCTTCTGCCAACCTAGCAGTTCAAAAGCAAGAAGATAAATGGGCATCACTTTGGTGGGAAAGTAAATGGCATTCTGTGCAATCATGCTGGCCACATGAGTAATCTCTGACAATGCTGGCTCTTTGGCTTAGTAACGAAGATGAGCACCATCCCCTATGGTCGGACGCGACTTGACAACCTTGTCGATGGGGAATACCTTGACCTTGACATAGCCTCTGACAAAAAAGCTTCTTTTGACCAATTCTATTTTCACCTCACCTTTTTCACCAGCCCTCCTTTCCTTTTTGTCATCCATCTAGCAACATTAGCACTGGGAGGATAGTGAAAGAGGCCTGGCGAAACACAGACTTTCAGTGTCAGATTTGAGTTGCAAATCTGTGACAAAAAATGCAATCTGGGAAAGCATGGGATATTGTCTAGCCCAGGGGTAGGCAACCTAAGGCCCGGGGGCTGGATGCGGCTCCCTGAGGCCTTTGGTCCGGCCCAGGCCGGTCCTGCTGCCTCCACCGCCGCTAGCCATAATGATATTGATTATTGTTCTTGGGGTACTTGTTCTTGGGGTTTTCTTGGCAAAATCTCCACAGGGGTTTTGCCATGGCTTTTCTGGGGCTGAGACAGTGCACATGCATATATTTTTAACTTTTTTAAAATATATATATTTATTTTTATTTATTTATTTTTGGTGCTTCGCCCCCCCCCCCCCATTGTCTGAGGGACAGCAACCCGGCCCCCAGCTCAAAAAGGTTGCCTACCCCTGGTCTAGCCAATACTACTGTAGCTGTGTATGGCTGCCTAGAAAAGGCAAGGTAATCAGCAGCTGCCACCAGCATCTATGAGCAGAGAGAACAGGGGAAAGAAGATAGGCTTGCTTCACCATCTATCCACCAGAATGTTATAAAGAAGCATAGATTTATATGTTTGGCCACAAAAATGGAAATCATAAGAAAAGTGGAGGCTGGTGAAAGAAAAAGAAAAAATACTCCAGATTCATTTTGGAAGTAACTTTGAAGTAGTCTTGGGCAGGTTCAGAATGTTTCTATTTATTGATGCAAGGCTTATCTGACCTGGTTGTTTCATTATACATGTGCATATTGTTAGTTTTAGATAAAAAAAAAATGCTGAAACATATTTAACTTTTTTCCTGTGTGTGTGCATGTGTGTGTGGTGCAGGAACCTAATCCTATTTGCTCCATATTATTTCTATCTCTAGTACAAATGCTCTGGTAAAGAAGTAATGCCCAGTACACATCTACTTCATTAACCAAGGCACAACTGTATAGGCAACTGTACAGTAGTGGATGGCACACATACAGCACAATCTTAAATGGGGATAGGGAAAAATTTGTTTAGTATGGACGTTTAAGTGAACTGACTGCATTCTAGAGCTTGGAAGTTATGTTGGATTACATTTTCCAGAATGCTGGAGCCAACATAGCGTTGCTGTCTTGGGAATCTGGGCTCTATAGTACAAAAAGTGTTTTTCCTCCCAAACTCTGCCTAGGTCACACTTCACACTACTATACAGACAATATACCAATACAATTGTGTGAATATAATTATCCTTCATATGGCTTCCTTCCTTGATTTAATGGGGTTGTTCTTGGCTAAAAATGCTTTTTTTTTTTTTTTTACAATGCTCCTCCTGTTATACAAAATGAAAAATTTTGTGGAAAGCTAAATATGTTTTGATAAGAGGTGTTTAAAAACAGAAGCAACAGCAGCAGCAGCAGCAGCAACCACTTTCCTATCTCTAATGTCTGTTCTGCTTGGATACTCCGACAGAATATTTTTATAAAAAAATGGTAACAGGCTCCATTAAGAAGTCCATTAAGAAGCTATCTTGCAAAAATCGCAGTGATTTTTAAGAACACATTCACAGGTAGCTATACAGCCGTATTAATTCAGTAGTGCACAGCGTCCATTCATCTCAGGGGAGTTTGCACATCAGATTTCATAGTATAATGTACATCTGGGGAGGGGCACATGCAAAGTGGTTGTGTCATTACTTTCTTGGCTCCCACTAAGATTTTACCATTAAAATTATATCAGTTTTTTTTTAAAAAATAAAATCACCATTTCACTCCATTCACAATTCACAAGTCATTTCCTTTCTTGTTTCTTCATTTATAGATACCAAATAAAATTGAAATGTACGGATTATCTAGATTATACTTGGATTTTCTAAATAATCATATTCCTTTATGTGGGAGCAATACATCAACAGGATGATATCTAAAGACTTTAAGCCTTAATTTTGTGAGCAAAAGGGGGCAAACAAATATAGCCCATTAAGATTTTCAATGTCATCTTGTTGATTTATGGCTCCCACATAAAGGAATATGATTATATGGAAAGTTTTAGGTATGCAGCCTATTTATTTTAAAGAATGAAATAAACCCCTTCTCTCTCTCTCTCTCTTTTTCTCTCTCTCCCTCTATCTCATATTTTAATCTCTGATTTGGCCAGTCTTCTTTTAAAAAAAAGGATACAGCTAGTTTGAATAATCCCTGTTGTCCAAAGGAGAAAATATTGGTGTTTGGTTGCTTCCAAATTACATTTGTTCTAGATGGGGGTCACAGCAAAGCTTCTGAGAAGATAAACATTTAAACATCTCCCATTTGAACTGTAAAATATTTGGTTGGGAGAGTAAGCATGCCAAAAATGGCTTCTACACAAACCTAGTTCACTCATGTATGGTCACTGCAGCTTCAAGTTGTGACTTCAGTGCATGAACATGGGATGTGACAATTGTACATTATCTCACATCCCAGACAGCATCACATTTTCAGAGGAGAAAGTCCATATAAACAGCAAGGAAATACTAAGTAATCCACAACTAGGTGTGCATTCATTAGAGATGTAAAGACCTGGGTAGCAGGTGGAAATGTTTTTTTGTTCCCTACCCCCTAGTATTTTTCCCAGGCATTCACATCTCTATCCAGAAATCTTTCTTTAGGCATGTCACAGCACAACAATAATTGACTAAGGTATGACATAACTCCCAGCTGATCACAAGTGGCTTCCTATGAAAACAACTGCATTTCTATATTAATAATTTCTATGTTACCCAAAAGATCATAACACAACATAGTGTTATGTGGCAGTCTTTTCCTGCCATCAGGGGAAAACATTTTCTCAAAGTCAAAGTACTAGCAGTTCTAGCAGTTTTATGGCAGCATCTCCTCTGCAAAGCGAGTGGTTCCTAATTGTCAATCCAGCCCTAAGCCACATTGAAATACTTTGCTTTACAACAGGGATGGACTAGTTTTTGTTTTTTTTTTCAGGTACAGTACTCTGAAAACTGGGGCTAAGCTCCAAAGAAGCAGGGGATCTGAGCTGGCAGGATGGCAACCTCCCTGCTGGTCAAAGAGTCCTAGTCCTTTAACCCCATGAGCTCTGCCTCCATTACATGGCTGGTTCTCTTCCTTTTACATGGTTTTATCATTGGCAAGATGTAAAGACATGGGGAAATGACTGAGGGATTATTGATGTTAATGATGTCTTATTGCCAAAGGGTCTCGCGTTGATAAAAAAAATGCTTAAAGAATCTTATTCTTTCCCTTGACATGATGGTCCTTCATCCCATGCAAACATAAATAGATTAATAGATAAAAAGACACTTTAAAACAGTAATCATATTTTATGTACATTTGTCCTGCTTTACAACCACAAATTTGTGTTATAACTATCCTCGTTTCACCGTGTAGTGACATCTACTGGGCTGCAAAGTACTGCACACTTGCTGGTCATCTGAATGGATCAAACAGGGGCGAAGTACAAGAAGTAGATAATTCTTTTTTATGGTGAGAAAATCAAAAGCACATTCTTATTGTGGCCTTTAATTAGAGTGGTGCTAGTAAGACTTCACTTTGTAATACTACCCTGGTAACAGTGAAGGAGAAGACAAACACACACATGAGGTTTAATTTTTCTCAGACTTTCCTTTTCATGAATGAGTAATTTGTCCCATATTGTTGAGGCAGGCAATGATAAAGGCACAAACTGAAGTACTATAGGAAAGTGAATCAAGCATTGGGAATATGGGAAGGCATCTTTCCTGTCATACTTCAGTAATGCTAATACTTCATTGGCAAGCCAAGATATTTTTACTCCAGGGGAAGACAAAATGGCCGAGGAGACAACAGCTCTCATAACTGTGCTATGAACTAGATTTCTGATTTAGAGTGTAACTACAGATATATGAACTCCAGAGATTGATAGGGATACTGCATCTCCCCTTCTCTTTTCCTACTATCTTTAAGCCCCCTAGCACCTCTTTTCAATATCTTGTCCCATGCTTGGAAGGAGGGATCAGGCAAGGATTGATTTGCCTCTATCCATGTGCAAAGTTAATTCATTTTACTACTTGGTAAAAGAATGTGTAGTCTGGGTACTTTTAAAAGGACTATTTCACATTTTCTTGTCTTGGATAATGGTACAGCTCTTGGAACTGTTTGTTTAACAACCTACTAAACAAAATGGTTCTTACACTAAAATAAATGAGCAGAAGTGAGACCAGAGTCTGTATCCCTACTTGGTCATACAACTTGATTGGTTAACCTTGGTCAAGTCATATTGTCTCAGCCTCAGAGGAAGGCAATGGTAAACTTTCTCTTGCCAAGAAAACTCCATGATAGCTTCATGTTAGGGTCAATGTAAGACAGAAACGACTTGAAGGCGTGCACACACACACACACACACTTATAATTAGCCACAGTGTAGCTAAGGTCAGCAATAATGATATTTAGCACTACTTTCCTTTTCAATATTAAAATTATACTTCCATGCCCACATCTAGTGTTTCCATTTTAAGAAAGAAATCTACCTGGACTTCAGGGTTACTTGCATGTTTTGACCTAACATGGCTCAGATATTTTCATGGCTCTGTTTCTTCAGTCATTTAATATTTAACAAGAAATGCATATAAAGGAGCAAAATTAGAGATGCTCCAAAAGATATGTGATAAAGCTGCAGTTTTATGACCTCTTTAGATCGCCACACTGCTCAAATTAATCATGTATCATATTTACTAATAGCCTTATTTACTAATAGCCCTGGTGGCGCAGTGGTTAAATGCCCATACTGCAGCCACTCACTCATAGACCACAAGGTTGCAAGTTCAATACTAGCCAGGGCTACGGCTACACTCAGGCCTGCATCCTTCCGAGGTCGCTAAAATGAGTACCCAACTGTTGGGGGGCAATGAGCTTACAGTTGTAAACCGCTTAGATATCCCATAGCGCGATATGAAGCGGTATATGAATGAAGCTGCTTTGCTTTGCTTTATAAAAACACAGTATTAGGGTAAAATAAGACATTAACTCTAGCTTAAGGAAGAATGTGATCCTCCAGATCTTGTTGGACTTCAGAGTCTATCAGCCTCAGCCAACACAGACAATGGTAAAGGATTATGGGAGTTATAATCCAGAGGGCAACATGTTCCTGAGCCTTGCTTTTACCTTTATACTTAAGATTGACTGGATGTTCTTAGAATGATTTGTAGAAAAGGCTAGAGACATTCAGAGTTTTTGAAAGTATGGCTGGGTGCTGCAGTTCAAGTTCCCTTGGAAGCATGACTTTGAAGCCTGTAACTTGACCCTGAATTCTTGATTTGGTATTGATGGATGGTTTCATAGAAATCAGCAAAAGATACTCTGTACATGCTTGGCATCATTCATTCTTCTCCTTGTTCCAAGACAGGACCCTAGAATTCACAGCAGCAGGTTCTGGTCCTGAGCCCTGGCTCAGATGCAGCCCTTTATGACTGGGCATCTGGCCAAGGTGTTCAATTGCTGGGAGATGTGAATTGGACTGGAGCCATGTGCCAGGGAGAACAAAGCAGCTTGAGAACTTGCAGGAGGGGGTGCACTGCTTAAAATATTACTTGAATGCTCTATGGCTGATCTCAATTACTCTGAAGTTCTGCTTTCAAAGACTCGCCTGCCATTGCTGGAAGCTAAAATTGACATGTATTTGGAAATCATGACATAAAGGATTAGCCTTGAAATAATATGAGGATGAGGGCAGGCATGGAGAGAAACCCTGTCTTTGGAAATGATTTCCTTATGTTTTTTTCCCCATTGACAACAATGGGGGTTTCAGTGTCTGACAGATATGGAGACAGCTCTGGTGAAGCCTACACTTCTTCATCGGTGGGCTATTACACAGAAAAAGATAACAGGGATAGGAATGAACTTCCAGTGGGACTTAACTTTTCTAACTGTAGGTTTGCAGCTTAGCCTCATGCCTGCCTGAGTCTGCTTGAGATCAGTGTAAGACTCATTTCCTCCCTCCATCTTAGGGACATACACAGAAGTCCTTTACATAGGGACATCTATGTAAGCCTGCTGAGGGTCAGGTGGCAAGCTTTCCTTGGATTGTAACAACACAGTTTGAGTTGAAGAGGGCTTGCTGCTGTGTGCCTCCAAGCCCTATTTGACTTAGGTTAATCTATCATGGGGTTTTCTTGGCAAGCTTTCTTCAGAGGGCTTTACAACTGCCTTCAGTTGAGGTGAAGAAAGTGTGATTTGCCTATGGATTTCTATAGTTGAGCAGGGATTTGAACTTGGGACTGTTGGAGCCATAGCTTAACACTCAAACCACTACACCACAATGGCTTCAACACAATGGTAAAGAATGGCTACTCCATGTAAATGTGAATGGAATTAGGAATTACCCTAAAGGCACCAGATCTCACCTGATCTTGGAAACTCAGCCCTAGTTAATAGTTGGATGGGAGACTGCCAACAAATACCAGGTGCTGTGGGTTGTATTTCAGAGGAAGGAACTAGCAAAACCACCTCTGAGTATTCCTTGTCTATGGGAAAACCTATGAAAAATTCTTGGGGTTGCCACAAGTCAACAGAAGTCACATACCCAGCTTGGTCAAGTAAATTCCACTGTGACAAGTCACACTCTCTGAGCCTCAGAGAATGGCAATGGCAAACTCTCTCTGAAGAAAGTTGCCGTGAAAACTCCATGATAGGTTCGCCTTAAGGTTGACGAAGCACCCCACCTCACCACAAATATGCACATATACCTTATTGGATTTGGTTGGGTGTGATGCTCAGTAAATATCTATAAGATAGGGTTGCAACCCTGCACACCCTTTTGGGGAGGCAGGAAAGAAGAGAGCTGTTTCACTCTGTAGCACTTGTTGTGTGGCTTCAAATTATTCAAACCTATCATAGGGTTTTCTTGGCCAGTTTTTTCGGGGGGTGGGGTACCATTTTGCTATCCTCTGAGGCTGAGTGTGTGACTTGGCCAAGGTCACCTAGTGGGTTTCTATGGCCAAGCAAGGATTCAAGCTCTGCTCTTCCAGATTAGTCTAACATTTAAATCACCACAACATGCTGGCTCACCATAGTGGCATTTACATCTGAATAAAACATTCCAGGGAGGCGAGCCCTTCCTTGGCTTGAGGAGGGGTTGCACTGCAGAAACAATCTGAGTGGGTACCATTTTGATTGTCATGGCTCAATGCTATGGAATCCTGGGATTTGTAGTTTGTTGCACTCTGACTGTGAAACCTAAATGCCCCACTGAAGTTCCTAGAATTCTATAGCACTCAGCCATGACAGTTAAAGCACTGTCAGCCTGGATTGTTTCTACAGTGTGGATGCAGAAACCTCCCCCCTCTCCTGAATTACTGTTGAATGTAGAAACTCCCTTGTGAGGATGCAGTGTGGATGCAAAAACCACATCTGGATTATTGTGTGGGTGCAGAAAAACCTATTAAATTATTGTGTGGATGCAGAAACTACCTTGTGTTTGCATCCACACTGCATACACACAAGGAAGTTTCTGTGTCCACACAATAATTCAGGGGGGTTTTGCATCCACATTACAGACCCACAAGGGAGTGGATGCAGAAACCCTCTGGATTATTGTGTGGATGCAGAAACTCCCTTGTGGGGCTGTAATGTGGATGCAAAACCCCCCTGAATTATTGTGTGGATGCAGAAACTTCCTTGTGTGTATGCAGTGTGGATGCACAAACCCTCTGGATTATTGTGTGGAATCCAAACCCTCCTGAATTCTTGTGTGGATGCAGAAACTGCCTTGTGGGGCTGTAACAAGGGGGGTTCTGCATCCACACAATAACTCATTGGATTATTGTGTGGAAGCAGAAAAAAACCATTAAATTATTGTGTGGATGCAGGCAGAGACTCCCTTGTGAGGATGCAGTGTGGATGCAGAAACCCCCTGGATTATTTTGTGGGTGCAGAAACTCCCTTGTGGGTGTGTAATGTGGATGCAGAAACTCCTTGGATTATTGTGTAGATGCAGAAACCCTCTGGATTATTGTGTGGATGCAGAAACTCCCTCGTGTGGATGCACAAACCCTCTGGATTATTTTGTGGATGCAGAAACTTTCTTGTGGGGCTGTAATGTGAATGCAGAAACTCCTTGGATTATTGTGTAGATGCAGAAACCCCCTGGATTATTGTGTGGATGCAGAAACTCTCTTGTGGGGCTGTAATGTGGATGCAGAAACCCTCTGGATTATTG
>CM034708.1:123762947-123779844 GCA_020142125.1 Phrynosoma platyrhinos
CATTGCCTTCCTTTGAGGCTGAGAGAGTGTGACTTGTCCAAGGTCACCAAAGTGGGTTTCCATGGCCAAGAAGGGATGGTCCTAGTCTAACATTCAAATCACCACACCATGCTGACTCTCTACATCATGCTAGGAAGTGCAGTACCCACGGTTTTAAGAGTAGATGCTGGGTGTACCCAGCTCTTTCATGTGAACTGACAGATGCTGATGTTGAACTGGGAAGAAGACATGTTACTGTGTAACAAATGGTCTGAATTTTGTGCATTTATACAGTCCAATTCTAAATATGCCTGCTCAGACGTAGGTCCCATTCAAGAGTGGAGCGTCACATCTGAACACCCCAAGAGACAAGTGGTCATATCTGGAAATGACTTGTGGCTGTGAGTTTCAGCTGCAAAAACTGAAATTGTGAAGCTTAGTGTGGGAGGTACCTGTCTGCACATGTCCACTCCTGCTCTATGGGTTCTTATTTTTTACATAAAGGAAGAAGGCTATTTTTTAAAGGAATAAAGGTATATAATATAATAATCTGTACCATGTATTCTTTCCTTTCTGGATTTATGGTCTTATGTAACAATTGTACCAGTGATTGTATGCGTTCAGGTAAATCCATAAAACTCATTCACATTTTTCATTGAATTAATATTGACCAAACTTCAAATGTGGATTAATAAATAAGATAGTCATCCCTCCATATCCATGGATTCAAACATCCACAGTTTGAAAATATTTTTAAAATGTATACATTCCAAATAGCAAACCTTGATTTTGCCATTTCTATAAGAGACATGATCTTACTATGCCATTGTATTCAATGGGTCTTGAGTAACCACAGATTTTGGTATCCACAGGGGATCCTGGAATCAAACCCCAGTGGATACCAAGGGTCCACTGTAGTTTTACTCACTTACTGCATTTTTTGGCTCTTGCAACCATGTATTGTACACTGATACCTTTTATATTTGTTACTTGTCTTTGATGAATGGTTCCACTGTTCAATTTTCATTGGTAAGGAAACACAGTTACTACTTTAGACACAATGTTCAATCTTTAGTTAAGCTGTGCAAGTACAGATCATGTTGCTGACGCCACAACAAGCTTCAAATTCTCCTAGAGACAAAACCAGTATAAAATGTCCCTCTATTGCATGATGATCATGCTGTACAAAAACTGAGAGGGCAGACCTGGGTCTCCGTTTGTGTCAGTGACGCATCTTAATGTTGGCTTCATAGGAGTGAGTGCATTCAGTGTTGGTTTTGTGGCACACACAATCATCTCCTCCCAGGTATTTGCAAAAGGTGGTATGCACACCAAGAATTTTCTCATGTTGTCTCCAGCCTTTTGGGATGGAGACCCATCCAGAAATATGCAAGGATGTAAAGGGGTGTGTGTGTGAAGGCTCCTCTCAAATGAGAATTCTGCCCTCCTTAATGAAATTTTCTTTCACTTCCCAAATTTCTAGCATTGCAGAGAATGAGACACTGAAAATCATTCACACCTAGAAGTCATATATTTGCTGTGTTCACCTTCCCTTGGTAACTGTGCCTGCCCTTTTCTTGGGATGCCTAAATGATATTCCTAAAGGCTCAACATAATGTTTAAGTTATTGCAATGCTATAACTTTATTAAGGGGACAGAATTCATATGGGGGGGATGCCTTCATTTCCCCCTCTCTCCTCAAGCTACCCCTGGATTTAGGTACTTTGCTACATAGCATTTTCCTGTTCTTAGTTTTATACATGGCTCAGAGTGATTATTCTTAGTTTTATACATGGCTTAGAGTGATTATTATGCATATACTTGGGATATGTGAAAAATGTATTTTAAAAGTTTTGTTTTAAAATAAAGAAATAAAATGAATGGATTTGCCCCATTCTGCAATCTCCCAGATGAGACATAGAACTAGATGCAGTTTGCAGTTGTAGATGAATGTATCTCTGGGACTCTGTTGAATTCTGTGAAATAAAAGGAATGTGATCAGGAACAGTAAATATGCATGAGAAACAATGTTGCAGAATAGACATGGAAATAAGGAAAAAAAAAAGTCTGAAGAAATGAACTTGATGTTCCCAGTGGATACTTGAAGCCAACTCTTTTACATTTTAGAAAGAGTACAGTAAAGACAGAGGTCTAAAAATATCAAGACGTTTTCATTCATGAAACCTTATCTCTTGTCCTTGCTTTGCTCTGCCTTGACATTTAACATAATTATTTTCCAGCAGGTGGGAATCATCCTTATTGAAATAAACTGAGCCTAATCCTTACTGCAGGCCTTCCTCAGTCAACACTTCCCTTGCAATCTCTTTTTACTGCAGGCCCTGCCAGTCTTTTTTCATATTTTAGAAAAGAATGGTGAAAGCCATACCTTTTAGTGGATTTCACAACCCTGCACTGTAATATTGACATTGTATCTGGCCAAATGGGTAAAATTGTAATAAACCCTCTCTTTCTGTCTCATTTTGTTTAGGATTCATATCTTGGATATTAAGTTTCGCATCTGAAGATAATGACATTTCTAAGACTCCAAGTGTTGATTGGGGTGTTTATTTGCTCTTGGAGTGTAAAAGGATCTTCGCAGCCTCAGGCCAGAGTATTCTTAACATTCAATGGTAAGAAAGCAGATAAACATTCCAAGGCAAATGTTATTGCAGAACATTGTCTTCTTTCCACTTACACCAGTAACTAAGCAATAAATAAAATTATGTCTTCATCATCCTAAGCCGCCTTGCTTGCAGTTCTAGCATTAGAATTCTAGGGTTTGTTTTGGGTCCCATCTTAGCAATGTTTATAAAACAGGCTTTATTATTTAGATTAAAATGTGCAATGTTCCTTGACTTTTCGAAATCTAAATGCTTAGCCAGAGTGCACTTGTTACAAGTTCTCACTGCATGTATAATGAAAATGCCTTCAAAAAATGTTAATAGCCATTTTTCACATGGCCAGCAGAGTGGCTTTTAATATGATGAACTTCTTATGTGTGGAACACACAAGTTCTTGCAAGTGGCATACTTATTTTCCACAAGCCTGTTATACTTTTAAGCCATGTTTACAGTTGATTCCCAAGAAAGTATTGTTGTTTATCCACAATAGGTCTCACCTCTTAAATACTAGCTGCCCTGCTATAGAAAAAATATATAGGAGTGCTCAGCTAGGTCAGGTGGGAGTTGTCTTTTGATACTTTCACCTGTGTTCAGTTTTTGCTGTCTTGGGATGTTTATGTTGAGATTAGTGTTTAAAACTAGTCCCTTCTCGAGAATGCATCCATGTATATACCCTCTTGTTTTTGCAAGTCTTTGAAGGACACAGGGCAATAAGTACTATTCAAAACATTTACCTCCCCTTGACTTGCATGCTTGGGATATAAATAAACCCGAGTGTCTTGATGTGGAAGAACATACATATTGTTTGAATGCTTTTAAAAAATTAACATGAAGTGCAATCTGTGTATAAAATCTGCATGTTTCAGGAGCATATGCATTTATTTTGACTGTGAAGGGTTAAATGTGCCTTCTGTGAATGTCAAGGAAGTAGTTGTTCTAAAATAAATGAATAAAGGATCTGAAGTTGCATCACTTTTCATGAGTTAATTTTTAAATGTGGCAAGCCAGACAGCGTCTGAATAGAGTATCAGCTGGGTCAGGTGAACCTTGGGTCTAATTTTGTGTCAGACACTAGTTATTTCATGCTAGTGTTTAGTCTGAACTGGAAACCAATGGGGTGTATCTGATAGGAACTAGTGTACTGGTACAGCTGAAGAGTGATTATAAATTGTGCACCAAGCATGTATGATATTGGGAAGCAGGCAGCAGCATTCTTACCCATGCTTGGAGTTTGGGCATAGCACTGTAAGAGGAGTGGTTATGCTTATATATTTTGTGAAGGCAACAATAGATCATATCAGTGATTTTCTTCCTCTTCCACGAGAGTACAGTTTTTCAGCAGCATTTTTACTTGCAGACTTCATTCAATTAAATTTGCTTGGGCAAAAAAGCACAAGTGTTTTTTTGGTTTTGAAAACTTGTTCAAAAAGCAGTATTTCTGTGCAGGAGACAGTGTATTTTGTCCCCAAATAATCTCTCTGCAGAACAAATACTTGCATTCTTCCACAAATTGATTTTTTTCTGGGGCGTCATGGGGGGGGGAGGGGACACCCCACTGGGTGATGGTAGACTGGTGAGGTGGTACACCTGGTGGGACTGGCAGTGGCATCACTAGGGGAGTGCAGCATGTGTGGATCGGGTGGTGTCACCTGGTGGGGTGGTACCCCCGTGATGGGGATTGTCTTCTAAGTCTGGCATGGTGATTGTGTGTGGGTGTGTATGCAGCTGCCTTCCAAGTCTGGGAGGACTTCAGGCTGGGGGGATGACTTCAGAGCCTTCTGAGTCCCACGTGGCAGCTGGAGGGCAGTCTGGCTGGGTGAAATGGAGGGGGGCAAGGCAGTTCACACACACCCCGCAGTGGGGTACACCAACCTGAGTGATGCCACTGGGGAGTGGTGTAGTTGCTGGTGTAGTGATAAAGGCATTGCCTACCTTTCTCACTTACCTATCTGCCATGCCGGACCAGGAATGGGTTGTTGGGAGGCCTTAGCATCACCACCCCCATCAGCAGCTTCTGGTGTGAGTGAGTGGGGTGGGGTGTTGCTTTCTTTTCTATGTGTGGCCAGACCTGAAACAGCCCATCAGGAGGCCATGGCATCCCCTTCCTCCACATCAGCAGCCACTGGTGGAGTGGTACGGTACCTTCCATTCCTGTGAGCAGCCACACCAGACTTGGAGTGGGTTTCTGGGAGACTACAGATGGAGGGATGTACTGATTCTGGCTTCCCCACTACCATGGCTCTCTTGGCCAAAGGAGCCAAGGCATTGGGAAAACATGAACAAGAAACCACATATTCTCTTCCATCTCCTTTTACAGCCTTGTTGGCTTTGCCATTCTGCATCACAGTAGCCCCTCCAAACACCTGCACTACATGACACCAGCCTTAGTGACACCATTGATTTTTTCAAATGAATTCCTGAATTGGAACAAATCTTGAGACTGTTCTCCTTCTATGGCAGGATTTTTGGAGTGCTGGGACATCCTTTTTTCCAATGAGGATGTAAAGAGTATTCTTCATGTCCCTGCACTATAAGGGATGCAAATGAACTCTCTGTCTTGGCTCTTTTGGTTCATATTGTTGTATATACTGAATAGACCCGAAAGCCTGCTGTTGATTTTTTGTTATCTACCCACTTAACTGCTTGATGTGTAGCTCAGTGTTAACCCTAGAAGCATTCTCTTTCTGGAAGGTCTCTGACAGTATCTTGGCTGTGTTCCAGCATAGGCTGAGGATCCTGTGTGTCATTCTGGCTGTCACTTTTTTCTGTAAGAGGCTCTTTTGGCAATGGTTGGGTTTCTTTGAGAATAAAGTATTAGGACAGGCAATCTACATATCCCTTTCATAGATGTATTTTTCCAGTGTCTGTAAATAATTATAAGATTCAGGCATATTTTTTTTTTAAAAAGCACAAATTGCCAAATGCATGTAACAACCCATGTGGCTGACAATCCAAACTACTACTTAAGTGGAATGACTATGTGAGTCATTGAGTCACTAAGCTTGTAAAGGAAAAAAACTCAAAGGTAATAAGTGGGATAAAAAAGAAACACCAGAGGAATCAATGGAATAAGCCTTTCTGTCAATCAGTGCATTCAGTCCTCCAGTTTTTAATTACTGCTGTTTGCTCTCCTGTTGCTACAGTCATCCAACTGTGTAGAAACTGTCTTATTTGTTTTATTATCCTTTGCTTAAAATTGCTATCATAGTCGACTCTTTAGAAGCTATACATATAATGAAAAGTATGGATTAAATATGGCAATGTCATTTATAGCAAATATTCATCACCACTCTCTTAAAACAAAAGTGTTAAGCTGATTTATAACCAAAAGAAGATAACACTGCAATTCTATACACATTTATTTATTTGGAATATTTATACCCCACTCTTCAGTAACAAAGACTCTCAGAGTGGCTTACACATTATTAATTTCACAGCTCTCTGCCCTCATACAGTCTAAATAAGACACGATCCACAAGGAAAAGGAAATGTCACTTATATAGGACTATTGAACATAGTTGGTAAACATGTATAGGATTCTGGTGTGGTTGATTGAAAGAATATCATCCGAAAAAGAGGAAGACAAAACAACATAAAATTCAAAAATACAACACGCAAGAAAATAAAGAGTTTTAAACTTCAGTTGAGATTGTAATCCTAAATGTACTTCTAGCAGAAATTTAGTTTCAAATTCAGGGGAAAAAAAAGTAGTCTTCTGATGTGTAGCAATTAGCATTGTACTGTAGTAAATTATGATCATTATTTAGTAATGGAGTGGTCTTTTGGGCTTCCCTGGCAGGCTGGTTCCCAAGTTACAGTTCAAATATACCCAATGCCCTGTGTTTGCTTGTGTTAGAGTTTATTTTAGGAAGAGGAAGAATCTAAGCAAGGCATTTCTGACAGAGTGTAAAATGCAGGGAAAGATGCATAGGAAAAAGACATGCTTGCCAATATACACTCTCCCTGACAGGTTATTGTTTGGTTTTAGATGTAATAGTTAAATTTCATCTACTTTGCATTAATTTTATAGCCATTAAGCGTGGTTTAAATGAAGTCTGGGTCCATAACACCCTCACCTGTTTGGTTCATTTTCCAGAGCTTGGAAAAGTTACTTTTGGGGGACTACATTTCCAAACCCCACCAGCTGTTTTGACTAGTTACGATGTTCTCTGGGGAACTCAGGGAAGTTTGGTAAACAAAAATACAAAATTTCCCAAGCTCTCCCATTTGTCATTTAATAGAGACTGAGGTCCGAAACACACTGCAGAATAATCAATTTTGAGACTGCTTTAAGTGCCTTGGCTCAGTGCTAGGGAATCTTGGGAATTGTACATTATTGTGTCCCCAGAGCTTTCTGACAGAGAAGGCTAAATGTCTCATGAAACTACATTTCCCAGGATTCCCTAGCACTGAGCCAAGGCAGTTAAAGTGGTCTCAAACTGGATTATTTCTATGGTGTGCTTTGGACCTGAGAAGATTTATTGATGAAGTTGCTTAGGGTTTCGTTATGCCTCTACTTTCAGTATGAACCCTAAGATTGAATCTGTATCACTAGTCATTTAGCTGCATCAAGATAACCCTTTAACCTATGGTAATTTAACCCAAGTGAGTTTCATGGCTCAGTGGATGACTAGAACTCAGCGTTCCAAGGTTCTACAGCTGCACTCTAACCACAGGACTATACATGTTTTTCAGAGGTCATTGAGCTTTAATTCCAAGTATCCATTTGTTCATATTTGATACTTAGTCCAGTGTTAGCTATCCACTGACACTTTAGGAATCATTTGGAAATGTGTGTACAGTGAGCCCTCCACATTCATAGAATCATAGAGTTGGAAGAGATCACAAGGGCCATCCAGTCCAACCCCCTGCCATGCAGGAACTCCCAATCAAAGCATCCCCGACAGATGGCCATCCAGCCATTCATTGGGGTTAGGGGGTGCAGGACCCCTGGGAAAGTGGGGAAAATGAGAAAAACATTGCTCTAGAAATATTTAGGTCCAGTATTATTTTCTGGTCAACATCAGCTGGAGGTTGACCACAGAATCATGCTGAAGACCTACAAACACTTAGAGAAGTGTTTTCTCTTGGTCTTCTAGCATAACTCTGTTGTCAGTAGCACCCAGCAGAATCACACTGGAAGACCTAAAGATTCCTAGAGAGACTATATCAATCAAATCTGTGAATAATCAAATCCACAAAAGTCAAAGCCACAAATGTGGAGGGCTGACTGTATGTGCTTCTGGGGGCATAGGTATAGTGGTGTTGTTCTGAATGAATATAGACATGTTTTTTAAGTGGTTCATGTCTGATAACCAAATTATATTTGGCTAGTTTTCTGGTCCTTCTGCAGACATGAAACACACTAGCACCCTCACTCAGGCCCATGTTCCCTCTACCAAAAAGAGAGATTTGGCTGTTTATTGTGTGTTGAAACAGACTTGTAGTCTTACGTATGCACAGCTGTGATGTAGAAATGCCCAGTGATTGATCGGTGAGATACAGCAATTTTAATAACGAGTGATTTTTGAGGATGACATTTAGCTGCTCATTCATGTTCTAGGATGTTGTGGAAAGGAAACCATACCTGCAAAAACTGGCAATAGTTTATTTGGCAGAAGATATCCCATTCATATGTGCGCAAAGGCTTCTAAAATACAGCAGCATTAGCTGGCGTAGATGATCAGATGTAGAAGCACTGTGAGTCAGCCTTATAAAACCACCCCATACAGCTTTGAACTAGCATGAGCTTCAGTATGGATGGATTGAAAGCTGTAGCACATGGAATCAAATATCTGAAAACATAAAGGACATTCAGTGCAATGGAAAAGTAAGAACTTATGTTGTAGTGTTTGTATGTTTCTTTTGCAGTGAGGGGTTACTGCTCTTTTATACTTTGTCCAAAGAAGGTGAGCAAGCAAAGAAAGACAGGGAGGCAATGAAGTAAAAAGCATGTCTTATTATCTCCCAAACATTCAGGAAAAGGGACCTCTTTTCTGTGAGTTGATTTTCTCTTAACAGCTCAATAAATTTAGCAGAGCTATTAGTGGTGTTCAAAGATTTCTCCTGAATGTGATTAAGTCTTTTGCATGAAAATGTCAGTCTGTGAGCAATTTCTCCTACATTTTCAAGAATAGGAGAGGAGCATCTTTAAATAGTTTAAGTAAGATGCTTTTAACAGTTCTATGAAAGCCTTTCTGAAGGAAATATGTTCAGTGTTTTCTGGAATGCAAGTGGCAAGTGGTCCCTGTAAAATGAAAATTCTTTAATTCTGAAAGGGTCTGTAATCCAGATGGTGAAAAGACCTTTTAGACTTAACAAATTCATTGTGTTCTGTAATCACTTCCCAAGTGTATAGTATAATCTAAATCCCTAGCCTTTTCCTTTGTCTGATTCTGATTTGTTTTTGTTTTTTAAAAGCAGAAATGTGATGAGCCTACTGTTATTCACATGATCAGTTCTCCTGGAATGAGAGAGATTGTGGGCTGATCTACACCTTATATACAGGCTTTGTAAAATGTTGGCATGGGGTTATGCTCCATAAATGCAGCTAAAACAGCTCTACAGTGATGGTAACATACAGTTGAGGTTCCAGCTAGTTGTTGCAAATTGTTGTTTGTTCCCAAGGGAGTGGAAGAACAATGTGTTTCATTATAAAGTATTACAGAGGCAGGGTTGTAGAGTCAGTAGTAGGTTTTTGTTGTTGTTAACTGTCTTCACATCAGTCTCTACCCATAGGTAGGAAACATCAAATATAGGTTGAGGAGTTGGGTATGTTTAGCCCAGGGAACAGAAGATTAAGAGGTGTCATGATAGCCATGTTTAAAATTTTGAAGCGATGTTCCTGATTCATGTCCTAAGCAGCATGCCTTTAGGGTTTTATTTTGCTTTATTTCACTTTTTTGTGCATTTCCCGAACTCGACTGGTGTGAGTGAAGTATTGAAAAGTATAAAACAAAAGAAAGAAAAGAAAGAAAAGAAAGAGAAAATAAATAAATAAAAGAAATCAGGGTTTCGAGTAATAGTGAGGGGGAGGGGAGGCAGGGTAGAGTAGGGGACACTGACACCATGGGACTTGCAATTGCACAACTGTTCTGGGTCATTCATGGGTTTTCTCCATGAAAAGTCATGGTTTGGGTACAGAGGAGCTACAGGTCACAGGTGTCATTGTGCGCTGAGTATCGCTAAAGCCACTTTTTCCCCAGTGTAATAACAGTTTAAAAGCTGTGTGTAGTAATCATAGGATGTGGGGCAATGGATTCCAACTACAGGAAAAGAGATGCCACCTAAACATCAGGAAAAACTGTCTGATGGCAAGTTAGATAGTGGAATATACTGGCTTAGAGTGTGGTGTAGTCTCCTCCTTTGGAGGTTTTTAAACAGAAGCTGGATGGCTATTTCTTGGGAATACGTTGATTGTGCCTTCCCACATGGCAGGGTGTTGAACTGGATGGCCCTTGTGGTTTCTTCCAGTTCTAGGATTATATGATTCTGATATCAAAGCATGAAGTCCTGTCCCCCCCCCCCCCCCCGGCTTGGGCAATGAACTCTCATATATTAACTGAGTGGGTGAGGGAGGGAGGACACTGTTTCTGCTAGCCTCTCTATTAGCTTTAGTACAAGCACCAGTATGATCTTTGGTCACCATCTTTCAGCAAACAGGTGAGTATAACTCTTTTGTGCTATTATGAACTCATGGTAAATCAGGGTTCCCAGTGATAAGGAGGAGCCCTAGATGTGTCACCTTTTCTCTTTAATGTTGAATGGAAGTGGCCAGTGGAACAAATATCAGCATGCATGGAGTCAATGGACAAAACTCAGAACTCCATAGGACACAGCCATGGCAGTTACAGTTGAATCACAGTCCTGTAATTGTGTCATTTGAAGGGGGTCCAGTCATGGGTTGGATCTGTCAATGTATAGCAGAATGAACATGGGCCTTCAAAGCACATGGAGGTTGAAGTGAAGTTGTTGGTCTATATTCTTGCACCTCATATATGTGCACACATACTCAGACTACTACACAAAAGAGGGTGCTCAGATCGTGCTTAGATCAGAGTTGGCAAATGGAAGGCCCTCCATATATAGGACTACAATTGATATAATTCCATATCCTTGCTTGTTGGCTGTGAGCAGTGGAGGTTGCAGTTCTAACAGCACCTGGAGGAAGAGTCACATATTCTCCACTGCTGGCTTAGATCATTAGAGTCATACAATGCAAGATGCATTGTTTCAGCTGGCCTTAGATATCTGCTGAATGGCACGTGACTTTCCAATCTAAGTAGTGTTTTGCTCACATGGAGATTGTGTTGCCTTCTTGCCCCTGTGTTCACCTCTAAACTGCCAGTCTAGATGCTGAAGGAGCTTTCTGAGCATTAGCTAAGGGATTCCTGTTAAATAAATATTCTACACAATTATTTCAGAATGAGCAGGTCCAAGGTTTGCTGCTGCGGTAAGGATCACAAATCCATGAAACCCTTGAGATGGATGAGGGTTCTTTTCAGTTAGTTTAAATAAATCAGAATTTCCCCAAATTCACGAAGTGTGAATATGGTGAAAAAACAAAACTCGCCTCTCCCTGAAGTTCAGTGCCTCTTCTCTTGAGCTGAGGAGGAGGCACTAAACTTGAGTTGAGGGGAGGAACCAGCCTGCAGATAGCCCTCCCGTAACATCTGAACTGAGATCAGAAACAGAAGATGCAGGCCAAGACTAACATCTTTAATTTTTTCTCCCTGTTTGCCTGATGAAATAGCCAGTGTGACTTTGAAAGCTTGCAACATGTAGTTGTGCATTTTGGTTGGCCCAATAAAGGTATAATTGTTTGGATGTTTTTTGGATTTGCTGTATGGCCAACACGGCTACACCTAGATGTTTTCTTGAGTTGGTTTGCCTCCAAGCTCTGAGAAGTCATATTTTGGATTGCAAACCTGCAGACTATCTTAGCCAGTATGGCCATTGTCTGTGAGGTTCATGGTTTTGTAGTCTAGATTGCAACTTTTCCTAGCTGACTTAATTTTTATTAAATCCAGACTTCATATGAAATAGGGATGTAATGAGATATGATGTGGTTATAGAAACATCCCCCAAAGCCTCTTTGTATAATTGCGCCTTACTGACTGCTAAAAACATTTTGAGACCTCCAAAAGTGATTCTTTCATATTTCTTAGGGTTGCAGGAAGCATTTTCTAATTTTGATTTGAGATGTTTCACACACAGGTCTTTGTTATTTTTTTCTTCCTAGGAAATGGTTAACAATTGCCAGATCAGGTCTAAATATATTCAAGTATTTTATGAGGTTATCCCCCTCAGATAAGTAAACATTAGACCAAACCAGCTTTTTTATTTTTAATGCTGCAGGTTGTGAATTAAATATATATTGAACTGTAAAGAGCTTGCCTGGATTGCACCCAGTATTTGTAATTTCCAAATTACCTACTCACTTCATTAAAAACAATTAGCAGAAAAAAGTCACTTGAACAAGAAAGCATTTTTTCTAAGTGTCAACATTTTGAAAAGGTTTAATATAACCCCCATGGATCTTTTTTTTTTTTTTAAATTTGCCCTTGAGATACTTTCTTTTATCTCCTCAGCAACAGTAATACAGCTTGTTTCCAAACAATCCCTCATTGTAATGCTAATGTTGCTCCACAGTTCATAAAACATTCATTCATTATATGGGGCATTTTGTGTTGATGACAATCTAGTAGCCAGTAGAGGCTTTTCTTTGCTAAAAGGTCAGGGGGAGATTTGTAATGGTCAGGCTTGGTGGTTTTTTTTTTTTTTTTTTTTTTTGAAAAAAAGTTATTTTGAAAGGAAATCAGAATGTTTAGGGAGTATTATTGTTGAACACTTTTTAAAAACTTTGGCAATTTTTTCCAGCAATTGGAATACCATGCAATATTTTCAAAAGTATATTGGAATGGGCATCGATTTCACTGTTAACTAGGAAAACTATTAAAAACAGTTTTATATGAAAAGGAAGTGTTTTTAGGCTCTAGTTCTGTTACCATTTCTTTCTTTATTCTTTATTTCCTTATCCTGTTACTCTTTTTCTACTGTTGCTGCTGTTACACTCAAATATTATGAGTGTAGATTTTTCAGAATGATTTGCTATTTTTTTATTGAAATTTTTCATAAGTTATCTTTTATTTATCTTAATTTAACAGGATGTTAAACTCTAACCACACTCCATTCAGTTCAACAGAAAATTTTCCTTAAAAAAAATACAAAACACAACATGGTCCTGAAATAACTACCACTAGGTAAATTGCTTTTGTCAGTGCACTCAACCAACTTGCTATTTTTAAAACTATATACATTGTAAAGGTGTAACTGAATCTAGCTAAACGATTGGCCTGTAAAGCAGATAAATTATTTTACAAAGTTTACTCTGTTTTCATGGGGTAACCCTGTCTCTACATATATCTGCACTATATATATAGCTTAGATCTTAGAAAGAAGAAGCAGATTTCTCTTTGCGGAATCGAATAATCCTACCTCTTTTCTCCAACTGTCGCTGCCTAATTCCGAACCTAGAAAGAGGTAATGAATTAACATTAAAAAGGCCTAAATATCCTAAGGCACCAAATCATGTCTGATATTGTCAGCTAAGCAGGGTCAACCGTGGTTAGTACTTAGACGGGAGATCACCAATGAATCAGGTGCTGTAGGCTATATTACAGAGGAATTTGAAGGCGTGCACATAAACACACACGTACACACAGACACATTAAAATGTTAAAATGATTTTGAAATGTTATGAAAACATGATCAAATTAATCTGTAAATTGGATCTTTAAATTGTAAAATGTAAAAAAAAAGCCGTGTAAGATTAACAAAAATTGCTATAAATGAAGTTAGGTAATGAGAACTGTTAATCATTGCCACTAAATAATATCATTGGCTTTTAACTGCTCATTTGAAATATTTTTTTTAGATGTTAATGAATGAAAAAAGATGTTAACGAATCTCAGGCAATAGATTATTTTTAATCAACTATTTCCAAGCATTTCTAAAACTATTTCCAAGTTTGCCAAATGTCAGGTTATAAAACTGTGTAGCAGCATCTGGTGGAATGAGAAACATCCAATGTGAGGAATAGTAATCACAATTCTGAGAATGTTCTTTCTCCCTTCTATTCATGAAGGTCGATTTCTGGATCCAGCCCATGATCATCCTGATCTCATTAGGGTTGATAGGGCAATGGGTTTACATCATGTTTCAGTAAGAACAGCAGGGAAACATTATTATCCTGCCTCAAAGCTTGGGAACCTGTTGTCCTTCTACTGTTGCAGAACCCCAGTTGTTGTTAGGTCAAGCTAGACTCACCAATAATGAGGAATGATGGGAGTATCAGCATCTGGAAGACCACGGTTTCTTCAAAACTCTCCAGTTCTATGTCGCAATCCATAGAAACCCTGGGCAGGTCACATTCTCTCAGCCTCAGAGGAAGGCAAAGAAAATCCACTCTGAACAAATCTTGCCAAGAAAATGCTGAGATGGCTTTACCTTAGGGTGGTCACAAGTCAGAAACAACTTAAAGGCACATCACCACAACAACAATCATATTAATGTGTAAGATGGGGAAAAGGCAGAGTGTAAATAAAGTTAATCAATATTGTTGCCATCATCATTGTCAACAAACCTGCTCATGGAAATGCACTCCTAGAAATTAATTTATGTCCTTATGAACTGGGATTATTTCCATACAATGCTTGTTCCTCAATGAGAATCATGTATTGCAAACTAGGCTCTAGAAACCCATAAGGAAACAAAAATATGCTTTAACTATGCTTCTACAGGTTAAGAGAACAGGAGTGTTTCTGTACCTTGGTCTCAGCATTTTGTGCCTAAGTGGTGGTGGTGGTGGTGTTATATGTCTTCAAGTTATTTCTGATTCATGCTGACCCTAAAGCAAAACTATTGTGGCATTTTCTTGGCATGATTTGCTCAGAGGAGGTTTGCCTTTGCTTTCTGTAAAGCTGAGAGAGTGTGACTTGCCCAAGGTCTCCCCAGTGTCTGAGCAGAGATTCAGACTCCGGTCTCCACTAAATGCTCAAACCACTAAATTGTTTTGGCTCTTATGTCTGTCCTTACACTATCTGGTCCTGGAAGCATTTTTGCTTCCCTCCATGGGATGGGAGCTTGTAGATTCATTCCAGAGAGTTGCCATAGTTCTCTAGATTCCCTTGAAAAAGTCTAATGTGAAGAGAGCTTTAATTACTGAAGAAACAAGTATCCTGGTTACTTTCCACAGTTTTTCATTTCCTTATCCGAGATGTTAAGCATTGCAGGGAAAACCCATGCTGACATTGGTAAATAGCCTGTTCTTTTTCCCTTTTAAAGTAGAAAGGGAAAGGTCAGAGGCGTTCCTAATATCCAAACACTGTTACTACACTGTGAACATTGGTTATAAATGCCTCACAGCAGGACATTTCACGGCAACATTCTGGGCACAGAAGCCTACATGCTGGAAGAGTTTGAAGCCCATTTTAACCACTTCCACAGAAGCCATTGTGAATGTATCCAAGAAAAACAGCTGCATGTGACAAATAGTACATTCTTTCAGTTGGCATTGTAAACTAGCATCAGTTTACAAGAAGGAATCAGAGTACAGATACAGCACAGCCTTCAGGTAGGAACTGTCTTTAATGGCTTGAAAGCCTCTCCCAGAGGCCTGTTTACATTGTTTGCAAACCAGATTAACCAGATAATGCCACAATTAAAGTTTGCAGTAGCTGTGAAAAACAGGGATGTGCAAATCTGACAGATTTCATTTTCTCCCACTTTTTAAATCTGTCTCAACTTTATAAGAATTTTGCAGATTTTGGAAGGAACTTGTCATGAGCAAACCAATGAAATTCTTAACTGTCTGAACTAGGGCCTATTCACACCACACAATTATAATTGTAGTACTATGATTCCACTATTAACTACCATGCCATGTAGCTGTTAATAATAAGGACCCTCTCAGACAGAAGAGGTAGCACCCCTAATTCATCAGTTGCTAAGTATTCAATAAATTGTGATTGTATAGTCAACCCTATATGTCAGGTTTTTTTTGTTTTGGGGGTTTGGGGTTTTTTTGTTTTTGTTTTTGTTGTTTTTTGCATATTTGACTTTTGAAAAAATCTCAAGTGTGTCCTATTGAATTTGCAAAAACATTGTAAAGTTAGATGATCCAGTGTTTTAGGGTAGTCATTTTATTTTATTTTCAAGATGGGATTCTGTACTAGTTCTCAAAAAGTATTATTGCTGCTGTACTAAAATCTAACCTTTGAATTAACTATATGTATCAGAAACATCTTGTTACAATAGTTTAGTATAGTCTCATTGATAACTTCATTTAAAAACAAATGAAGAAAAAACCCAAAACATAATGAAGTTTTTAGGCTGGAATCTAAGAAAAGAAATGATACTTATTATATAATATTCAAGGTCTCTTTAGCCTATATTTCTAGAACAGCACACTTCTTTCTCTCCATAGTATATATTGTGTGCTATAAACTTGTTCCCATGTGGAAATTTCTTTTGAAATAGAAGGGTTTTGTTTTGTTTTGGTAAAAAATCACAGTTGGGATTACAGTTAAAAAAACATGTTGTAAAAATTCAGCTTCCTCCTTGCTATCCTTCCACCAGCAAGTGAAAATGTTTTTATTTAAACAAGGTTTTAGGAGTTGACTGCAGTTGCCTTTTAATATGTGCTGTTGTGTTGATTTTTATCTTCCATTTTTTAATAGTTTTAATTCTGTAGATTTTTGAAACTGTGCATTTAAAAATAAAAATAGCATTTTTATTTATTTATTTATTTATTTATTTCGATGTTTTATTGATATTTCTCTGTACATTTGTACCTATGTTTACATCTGCAAGGTGCCTTGAGTCCCTGTGTTGGGAAAAGTGGGATATAAATGAATTAATAACAACAACAATATTAGAAGGGAAAATGAAAAGGTCTACTATTTAACTGGCTAAAGTAGGTATCAAATAAGTTTTCTTGTGGATAATGATCTGTAAATTGGGAACCACGACTGATAAGATCCTTTCCCCTGTTTGCCACTTGTCTTTCTGAGGATGGTAGTGTGGCGAATAGACTGTCCAGCTGGCCAATCAGGAGGCAGCTGAGGGCCAACCAATAGAATTCAAGCTGGGAACACATGATTTTTTTTTCCAAGCCGACACTTGGGGAGAGCAGTTGGGGATTCGGGAGAGTTAAGCCAGAGAGAAAGAGAGATGCATTTCTGTAGGCAGTTAAATAAGATTACCCAAACTGACACCTATCCTATGCCTAGATCTGA
>CM034708.1:123787895-123799408 GCA_020142125.1 Phrynosoma platyrhinos
AGCTTCAATCTGTTTTTCCTCATCCAGCCCATTACTGCCTGAAGACATACATTGAGAGAGGAGACGAGATCAGAATTCAAGACCAATGAATGAGACATGGAGAAATAAATCTGGGTGTCATCAGCATACTGATAACATCCATCTCCATAACTCCATATAATCTCACCCAGCGGCTTCATATAGATCAGGGGTAGGCAACCTTTTTGAGCCGGGGGCCGGGTTGCTGTCCCTCAGACAATTAACGGGCCGAAGCACCAAAAATAAATAAATAAATAAATAAATAAATAAATAAATAAAAATTAAAATTAAAAAAGAATTTAAAAAATTAAAAAAATGCATGCACACTCTCTCAGCCCCAGAAAAGCCATGGCAAAACCCCTGTGAAGATTTTGCCAAGAAAACCCCAAGAACAAGTAATAACAACAATAATCAATATCATCATGGGGGGGCGGCGGCGGTGGGGGGGGCGGCGGCGGCAGGACCGGTTTGGGGCCGGTCCAAAGGCCTTGCTGGGCCGCATCCGGCCCCCGGGCCTTAGGTTGCCTACCCCTGATATAGATGTTAAATAACATCAGGAACAGAACAGCACCTTGTGCAACACCACAGGTGAGCTCTCTTTTAGTCGAGCAGCTGTCCCCGAGCAGCACCCTCTGGGACCTACCCAAGAGGAAGGACCGGAACCACTCCAATGCAGTGCCTCCGATATCCAAACCCCTCAGGCGGTCCAAGAAAATGCCATGATCTATTGTATCAAAAGCCACTGAGTGGTCTAAGAGCAACAACAGGGTCACACTATCCCGTCGATGCTCAGACACAGATCGTTGGTCAAGGCAAGCCTGTCCTGAAGCCAGTTGAAATGGGTCTAGATAATTGGTTTCATCCAAGACAGCTTGGAGTTGAAGAGCAACTGCCCTCTCGATCACTTTGCTCAAGAATCTTAATAAAGAGACTGGACTGTAGTTGTTCATATCCAGGGGGTCCAGGGAAGTTTTTTTCAGAAGCAGCTTAACAGCCACTTCCTTCAAACAAGATGGAATATGTCCTTCCCTGAAGGATGCGTTGATGATGTCCATAAGGAATCTCCTCCATGCATCCCCCTCCCTGGACCGCCAGCCATGATGGGCAAGGGTCGAGAGGGCAAGTTGTTTTCCTCACACTACCAAGGAGCTTGTCCATGTTGTCAGTACTCACAGATTGCAGCTGATCCAGTATAATTACATTGGTGGAGTCGCTGGACACCTCGTCTATGATTTCTGTTGAAACCCTGGCGTCTAAGTCGGCTCTTATCTGAGAGATTTTATCCGCAAAGAAGTTGTTAAATGCGTCACAGCAGGCCGTCGTCAGGTTAAGTAAGGGATTTGGCACAGGAGGTACCTGCATCATCTCCCTCACCACCCTAAACAGCTCTGCTGGATGGGACTCTGCAGACACAATACATACAGAGGAGAAGGATCTCTGCACTGCATGTATTGCCTCCCGATAGGACCACAGATGGTTCCTGTGGTGAGTTCTGTCAGATAGGAGCTCAGTCTTCTGCCATTTGCGCTCTAGTCGTTGTCCAACCCGCTTCATTTTCCTAAGCCCTGGTGTATACCAAGGCTTACGGTTTGGAGTGGGGTGGCAAGGATGCTTGGGAGCAATTGTGTCGATAGCCTTGGTAAGATCGATGTTCCAGGTATTAACCAAAGCGTCGACAGGGTTGCCAGCATTTCCAGCCATCAAACCTCCAAGGCTTTCTGGAATCCAGTTGGTTCCATTAGCCTTTGAGGGTGGACCGTTCTAATAGGTTCACCACCCCTGATGGGGCGGATCGAGGCTCTCAGTTTCGTCTTGACCAGGAAATGATCCGTCCATAATAAAGCTGAGGTGCTTATAACCTCTGCCCACAAATATTCCTGTTCTGTACTAAAGACCTCAACGAAGGTATGACCCATGCAATGTGTGGGCCCAACGACCAATTGGGATAGGGCCATGTTAGTCATGGTTTCCATGAACTCCTGAGCTGCACCTGTTAAACTGGTCTCGAGCGGAATGTTGAAGTCTCCCAAAACTAAAAGTCTGGGAGACTCCAACAGCAGCTCTGAGACCAGCTGTATCAGCTCAGTTAGGGAATCTGCTAGATCAGGGGTAGGCAACCTGTCCCCTTTAAGGGCCGAGGGACTTCAGCTCCCAGAAGCCTCAGCCATGTTGGCCAATAGTCCCATGTTGGCCAATAGCTCCTGGGATTCTGGGAGCTGAAGTCCCTCGGCCCTTAAATGGGAAAGGTTGCCTACCCCTGTGTTAGATAATAGGGTGGTCAGTATACTAGCAGAATCCCCAAACTATCCCTGGTCCTCAGGCTAAGGTACATACACTCAAAGTGGACTGTGTTCCGGACAGGTATCCTGGTCAAAGTCAGGTTGTTCTTGTAAACCAGAGCCACTCCGCCCCCCGCCCCCGCCCACTTCCCCTTCTAAAATTTAATCTAAATGCAGTTTCTGAACACATTTCATGTACTAGCCTAGGTGTTAAGAAAACAATGATAACTCAGTTTAAGTTGTAGATTGGCAGCTAGAAGAAACAGATGTGATTTTAAAAAGCTGTGGAAACCCACCAGATCGATTAGGAATAGGTTCATAGCAGTAGTGAGTTTTAGATTCTCAAAAAGAAGGAAAGTTCACAATGTTCATATTTTACCTACAATTCTAGGCCCATTTCTTATTATCATACTGTATGTAGAATACCATGTTAACATTCATAATTCTGTGCTCTCTGTTCTTTTCAGTTTTTTATTGGTTCCCATTTGGATTGTGTTTCTTTCATGCCATCCGTTTATTGCATTTATATTTCATGAGTTGTTAAAAGAATAATCATTCAAAAAACTATCCCTTCTTTCACATAGATTAAGCAGTTTTCTTGGGATTTTTCTCTCTCTGCATGGCTCTGTGGTTAACATTCTCATTATCTCTCACAATTTTGAATAATGTTTATAGTGGCATAGCTTACACAAGTAGCAGAACAAGCTGGCTGATGGGGATACAGTTTGGCAAATATTTTCCTCCTTTGAATCTCTGCATAAATCTTACTGCTACTCTGATCATAGCCCTGCTGAAATGAACTGGGGAACTAGATCCATTAATTTTGTGGTTTTAATCAGAATTTAACCCTACTAGATAGAGTTGGATGAGTTTTCTCTAGCTGTAAAAATTCTATGGTCTTTTTGCTGCAGTTAGATCAACACTGGTCTCCTATGGTTGTAGTAGAAATGCCCCATCTTTTTCTTTCTCTGGGGATGGTGGGGGGGGTACATATGATTTTCATCAAGTTGATGGACCATGGAAATCCAGGCAAAATGTAATTCCAAGCCACAATCCAGAGAACTCTGCACAATTGGCTCCATAAATCCAACTGTGCTTTTTGCTTCACTTTCTATAGAGATCAATAGAATCCCACAGCAAACTGATTTTGAAACTTAAGGGAAGTTCAGAGAACAGTTAATCATGTGGCTTTGATTTAGTTGCTCCCTACAAAAAGTGCAAAACTCTACTGAACATGCAACAGTTATTGAATGTGCCTGAAGTCTTCATTTTGATTTTGAATTAAGTCATCTTGGAAGAAAAGAGACAAAAGAAAAAGGATCTACATTTTAAAAGATAGCTACAACCTGAAGTCTTAGGGCAGGGGTAGGCAACCTAAGGCCCGGGGGCCAGATGCGGCCCCTTGAGGCCTTTGGACCGGCCCCAGGCCAGTCCTGCCACCTCCGCTGCCCCCCACTGCCACCCGCCATGATGATATTGATTATTGTTGTTATTACTTGTTCTTGGGGTTTTCTTGGCAAAATCTCCACAGGGGTTTTGCCATCATGGCTTTTATGGGGCTGAGAGAGTGTGCATGCATATATTTTTTAATTTTTAATTAAAAAATATTTTTATTTATTTATTTGTTTGTTTGTTTGTGGTGCTTTGGCCCCCCAATTGTCTGAGGGACAGCAACTCGGCCCCCAGCTCAAAAAGGTTGCCTACCCCTGTCTTAGGGCCTGTACAGACTGCCAGAAATAATCCAGTTTGAGACCACTTCAACTGTCCTGGCTCAATGCTAGTGAATCATGGGAACTGTAATTTATTGTGGCACCAGAGCTCTCTGACAGAGAAGGCTCAATGTCTCAGAAAAAAAATACAATTCCCATGATTCCCTAGCATTGAGCCAGGACAGTTAAAGTGGTCTCAAGCTGGATTATTTCTGGCAGTCTGTATAGGCCTGCAGATATTTAGGACCATGGCATGGAATGAATTCATGACTAATTGATAAGCAGGGAAGCTCATCGTACATATTAAATTCTTCCCCATCTGAATTCCTTTCCCACTTTAAAAGTTCTCTATTGCCATTGGTTTTGGAGCAGTTCTAAAATATTTGCAAAACTTTCTTTTTTATTTTTGGACTTGGTTCCTCCTGGTGCATGTGTGCAGTTTGACACCATTTTCCATTGCATCCTCCTCTCATTTGTTACAGATGTGCACAACAATTTTGCTGGGTTTGCTGGGACAGAATCATTCCAGCCTGAGATTCCCAGACCAAAACCTGAGGTCAGGTGGTGGGTGATTGTGATATTAAAGGGATGGGCCCTTGAGATGTCATAGATTGTGTCCTTGTGATGTTACGGAGGCAAAGCAAGCAAGGTCTAAGAGGTGAGCTAGAACTTTCTCAGTCAAGTAACTGTGGAAAGGGGCATGAAAGCAATGCATCCAGAATTTGGATAATACTCAGCTAACCATGTAATATGTGAACAGGGATAGCAGGGTAGGGGAAAACCATTTTTCACAGACAGGCAGCAAAATGTGCACAGTAAGTTCAGCAGTTCCTGTAGTTTCCTCCTCAAGCTTGTATTCCCTTGTGGCTTTTCCTACACCACACATGACACACAGGCCCTACATACCTTAACCTCCTCCATCTCGTTTTTTTAGCTGCTTGTAAAATATTTCTCTTCTCTTCCCTATTTTATCTCTCTGTCCACAATTTACTCAGTTGCTGCAAAATGAGTTCATAGTAAAAATGCAGGTTGTACTCAATTTGCTCAGCAGGGTGGAGAGGACAGGACATGATGGAATCCTACCCTTCCCAGTAGTCTCAAGTAAAAGCAGACTGCTTCAATGTCATAGCTTGTTCGTTCTTCTTCACTAAACACCTCTGCCATCTTGACCACACTCTGATGTTGCTTGCCCATATGTATCTTGGTTTTTATCAGTGCAATGTTAGAGGGTTTGTAATGCTTACCACCAGCTTCCCCACCCCCAGCCCCACACTGTTGCTTCCAGGACTTGTATGAAAAGGAGGCCAATGACTCCACTCTTTGCTTTGCTCCAAACAGCAGGATAGGTCTAAGAGTGTGAAACCACTGCTCCCCCCCAAGTCCCCTTCCTTCACTCCTTTTTTATGCACTAATGTTATGCAAACATAGCACAAATATAAACACTTTCATGCTTAGCCAGAAAGTTCTAGTACCAAATGTGAATAGGTAGAAATTAGTACCACTAAGACTATAAATTCCTGGGATGGTCCATCCTATAACCTATGTTTCTATGGAATACACTATGACTTTTGACTCCGTGATTTACCACATGTCCTATGAATCAACAGGTTTGAATTACTGCTATTTACACTGCTGCTATTGATCTGTGTTTCAGCATTTTTGCTAACAGGATAAAGATAAGGACTTTTGTAGGATTTCAGTACTGTTATTTCACTACAATTATTTCAGAATTTTGAAAATTAAGAACTGTTCTGTGAACTTTTAATGATATATTTCTTCAAGAATTTACTAAATTCAATTAACTGATTTATCACAGTGTTTTTCAGTTCTTTCCTATACATATAATTTTTACTTTATACATTGTATACCTGTCTGCTGTTGATCAGTAGCCTTCATATATTGTGGGTTTTTTTGGTGGTTCATAGCGGTGTTTGCCTACTCTTTAAAGCAGGATTTGGAATTGTGTGATTCCAACTCTCAAAGCTCTGGAGTGCACATGTATGTATGCACAAAGATACACACACACAGGGAGAGAGGCATGTTTGTACATACACACACACATGTACCATCAGACTTCTGTACCCATATGGACCTCCTCCGTGTAGATACAAAAACAAAAGGGGGGGACCACAAGACTCATTGTCTCTATTGGTGGCACCATTGGGGACAATGGGGCTTGCCATCTGGGGATGCTTAAATCCATGGATAGCAAGCCTGTGGATAATAAGTCTCCACTGTATGTATGTATTTGTGTGTGCACATTTGTGTGTGTGTGTGTACACACACACATGCATTTACAGGCTTCCTCCCGTTTTGCGGGGGTTCCGATTCAGACCCCCGCCCCGAATCCAGAAAAATGCAAACATTCAAGTTGCCATTGGTTACAATGGACATGTACGCGCCATTCTATCCTTCCCTGCTTGCCATCTTCAAAGGACCAAGACTGCAGATTCCAAGTCTGTGAATGGGGAGGGATGACTCTGTGTGTGTGTGTGTGTGTTTGTGTGTGTGTTTGCCTAAAACACAATTTTTTCAGCCAGAAAATCCACACATAGTTCTAATTTAAAATGCTTTAAAATGCTCTTAGGAGGCTTTAAAAACTGGTCTTGGAAAGTGGAATCCAAATGCAAAAAACAAAAATAAACATTTTTTTTTTAAATTCAAACCAAACCCTCTCTCATATTAGGTTTGAAAGGTGACTGGGACATCGTTTCCATTTACTTTTTGGAACAGCTGAAAATGGGATAGTGAGTCTCTCCAGGCTCCAGAGCATGTCCATCTCTGTTTTAAAGCCACCTCACACAAAGCATGAGAACCAGCATGGTGTAGTCATTTGAACGTTGAACTGTGACTTTGGAAAGCAGAGTTTGAATCCCTACTCAGCCATGGAAAACCACTTGACCATGGGCAAGTCACCATATCACCCTCAGATGAAGGTAGAGGCAACCCCCCCAACAAATCTTGCTAAGAAAACACCATTACCTTAGGGTTGCCATAAATCAGAAATGTCTGAAATACACACAAAAACAGCACATAAAGTAATCAAAAGTCTTCCCTCAACAGTGCTACTTGCTTAACAGTTATCTCTTTAATCAGAAGTATGGAAGAACATGTCAACTCCAGCAGTGCCCAACAGACTTCACTTCTCTGTGCACAACTATATATGCACAGTGCATTGTTCAAAATTTGCTTAATCAGATGCACCACTTTTGTATGGCATTTTAATTGATGCCAAAGGAATTTGTGCTGATTATATTTCTTTTAACTTCCCATACAGGTTATTAACATGAAAACTATATTACAGTAGTTCCATAGACAAAGCTAATTTCAGAATATATGACAGCATGATAATTATGTAGTTACAATAATGGAACAGTATGGGAGACATCTGCTCATCTCTGAATGAAATCAGGTATTCTTGTTCAAATTTAATGACTTTAAACAAGATTCAACTGCTGAAAAGTTCACATAAATTTCCCTTAGTTTCCCAATGTTGTAACTGCCTGATTTTTTAAGAAGAAAAATCCTAGTGAAAATTTTAAAATTATTACTTTTTGTTGCCATTTTCTAGTGACATAGTACTGCTACTACTATTATAATATAATAATACTAGTCTGTTGAGTAAATACTGTCCGCTTGAGAAAAGACTTTGCCTGTTCATGATGCACATCTGATGATCAGTATAATACATGAAATCATTGTTTGCACACTCATTGCTTGGAGACTGGAATCATTTGTGTAATCAATCTAGGACAATAAGAGTGTGAAGAAGCAAAGAAAAAAACAACAACCCATAAGTCTGACACCAATCGAAAGAGAGAACAAAGTCAGTGAAAGGGGTTTTAGGGGACTTTTGTAAACACATATACATAGCTAGATTTCTAAGTATCAGTTGTATTTAGCATTAAAAGTTAAAAAGGAATGCAGTAGCACCTTTGATATTAACTGGTGTATTCCAGCATAAGCTTTCTTGGACTGCAGTCCATATCATCAGGGCCAGATAGAACAAAATGTAAGAACATTTGCTTGACGTCCTGGTTCTTGCCACACTTTAACTTTTAAAAGTTAAAAGAGAAAGTTCTGTATTGTGGAAAACACCTTGCTTGTCCTGTCCCCCTAATTTCAGTCAGAGGAAGAATGGATGAAATTCTTTGGGAATATAGTCTCATAGGTAAAGTGGGCTTTTAGAGATGATCTGAACTGATTTATTTTTTTAGGGCTTTAAAACCTTGAGCTATGCTTAAACATAAATTGGAGACCAGTGCTGTTCTTTTACATAGGTGCTACACATACACATTGAAAACTACCACTTTAACTTTCCTGTTTGTCCTTATGTTTCCTTATGACCTTCATTGTGCCAAAAGAACCCAAACCAAACCAAAAACAAACCTACCATTTTAGACTGAAGACTGTAGATACACTTTCCTAGGACTTAACCACATTCAACTCAATGGGACATCTTTTTTTCATTGCTATGTGTAAGATCACACTACTAGTGGATAATGCATAGTGTTGGTGACCATGTTTGACTAGACATTTTCACCTTATTGTGTCCTGGTTTTAACAACCCTAAATCTGCTAATAAAGGACATTTGTGAGATTTTTGCTCTTAACTCTGTCCAAAATAGTTTCTGGCCATGCAAGGTTTCTGACAGATTTTTCATCATTCTCTTGTAGTTATTTCAACCTAACTCACTGGTGTCATTTTAGTAATGTGAATGGCCTTTTTTGGAATCAATGCAGGAAGATGTATAGCATTTTCAGAAATCAAAATGTCAACTTAGTAGGAAACAATGTAAGCCCTGTTATTCAATGAAATGGCATTTGCAGTTTTTATTCATATGAACCCAATTAAATTGTTTTCAAGGCAAAGACTGGCAGTCCTTCAAAAAGTCACTTTCAGAGGCCTGATAAGGACTTAGTTGGCATGGAAAACTTGATCCTACGTTTAGATTTTTGTGTGGTGGGTTAATCTGCTATGTTTTAAGCAGTTTCTGTTATAAAACCACTTCCTACCACTAGCAAGAATACTTATAATTGTTTCCAATACACCATTTTGTTATGCCACATTCAGCCAAGACTAAAGGCTATTAACTTGTCAGGACTTTAGCTTAGTCTTTTGAATTCAAAAGATGTATCTGGATTTAGTGAAATAAATCCTGTTTATGCTTTATAATGAAAAAGCATGCATGCATAATATAAAATGTGTTACAGTTTAAAGTGCTAATCATGCAATAGCTGCTGTACATTTGTAACATGATAGACAGCATTTAAGAGCCACAAACTTTCTGCTGCGGGTCTGAAGAGTTGATCTGAGCTGTATCTTAGAAGCACTGTGATGGGTATCCTAATGGTGTTAAGCTATGCTGTGGATCTCCCTTTAATTCTTAATCATATTCTAAAGGTAAAGGTAATCCTTTGACATGAATGTCTAGTCATAACTGACTGTAGGGGGTAGTGCTCAGCTCCATTACTAAGCCGAAGAGTCAGCATTGTCTGAGGACTACTCCAGCATGACTGCACCAAATACTGTTACCTTCTCACTGAAGTGGTACTTATTTATCTACTTGCATTTGCATGCTTTCAAACTGATAGGTTGGCAGAAGCTGGGACTAGAAACAGAAGCTCACCCCATCATGTGCCACTTGGGCCTTGAACTGCCAACCTTCCGATTTTCTGATTGTCAGAATTGGTGTCTTAACCACTAAGCCACCACATTCTACCTTGCAAGAAAACAGAGAGAGAGCTGAAATGCTGCTGTGGTATACAGGTAGAAGGGTGATAGCATTTATTCAGTTTATTGAATTAATCTATTTGAAGCATTTTGATTATCTAAAGATATTCTTTGTAATCTCCTTCTAGCTGGGCTTCCCCTCTCTCATCTTTGCCCTTTAATTTCTATCTAACATTCAGCCACTGCATCATTACTTCCGCTTGCTGTTTTGACCATGTTTCCCCTTTGCTATCTTCTCTTCACTGGCTCCCCTTCCCCTTCTGTATCCAATATAAGCTTCGGTTGCTAACTTTTCAAAGCCCCCTTTACTTATCTGAACTTCTTTCTCCTTACATTCCCATCCGTACCCTCTGTTCTAGTACTCAAGGCCTGCTGTCTCAACCTAGGATCTCCACTGCTCCATCCCGGATTCACCCCTTCTTGATTGCTGCTTCTCACTCCTGGAAACTTCTTCCCCCTCAAACATGTGTCATTACTTCTTTGTCCATTTTTAAATCCAAGTTAAAGACCACCTTGTTCAGGGAGGCATTCCCAGGCACTGTCTGATATACATTTACTTTTTCTGTCATTTGGTTAGACAGTAGATGCTGCTAATTAATTGTTGTAATTGTTTTTTTTGTTTTAATTGACTTTTATTATTTTACCTATTGTTTTGTATTTAGATTGTATGCCTTTGACAGGTTTTTATTCTATTTTATGCTTGATTGTCTCTTTGTACAGTGCTGTTTACATTGACAGCACTTTAGAAATAAACTTTAATAATAATAATACTCTTTAATCAACAAGTAAATGGATTAAATGATATATATATATATTATAAAATATAAAAATCTCATGCTAACTAAAAGCGAATAAAGAATGCTTGTGACTTATATGCATCATCTAAAAGCAAACTGAAATTTCAGAACTATGTATACACATTTATTCAATTGATACAAACTCATTCTAGACTACTTGAACCAAGTAGCCATCCTAATCAGAAGGTTTATTAGTCAGAAAGAGGGTTAAGAGTGAATGAACAGGAGGAATTCTGTGTGCTAATCTTACTATTTATAAGTTACTTTGTTACATATTTGGCCTCTTATCATAATGCACAGGTTTCTGTGTCCTGATGTGTTGTGCTGGAAATTTGATTAGGATGAAAATCACCTCACAATGATTCAGAAAATTTAATTCATACCGTATTTTCCAGCGTATAAGACGACCCCCAACATTTCCAGCTAAAATATAGAGTTTGGGATATACTCGCCATATAAGATGACCCCTCTTTCCAACACACACCAAATAATTTTTTTAAAAAAAGAACCCATGAGATTTGATTTCAATCTAGTAATTTTAATTCAAATGCTCGTGGCATGCAGGTACTTAGCAGGAAAAACTGTCACTTATAAACGCAACGAACTACAGATTCCATGTCCCCTAGCATTTATTTCTGCAGTGTGTTTTGGACCTTACTTTTTAAAAAATATTCCAGATTTAAATGCTGCTTTAAAAATTATTTCCATCTCCCAGCTATGAGATGGTTGGGGGAAAATGAGAAAGTGTTGGGGGGAAGGACCGGCAATATATTGGGTGATGCATTCTGGGATATGTACAATCTGAAGCCAAGGAAGTTGACTGACATGTCACACACTCTCAGCCTCAGAGGATGGTAATGGCAACCCCCATTTGAAGAAACATGTCAAGATAACCCCATGATAAGGTTGCCTTAGGGTCACTATAAGACGGAAAGGAATTGAAGACACACAAGAACAACAAAAAAGTCTGCAATTG
>CM034708.1:123799508-123853855 GCA_020142125.1 Phrynosoma platyrhinos
CAGCCCAGCCCAGCCCAGCAAGGGAGGAAGGGAGAAACACCTCACCTCTTCCTGCTTCCTACTCCTCCTCTTCTCAGAGGCCATGCCAGCAATGCCTCTGCCTCCTGCTCCTCCCTGATTTTCCTGAGGGTGTGTCCCAGCCTGGTGAATTGAGAGGGAGAAGGAAGACAAAATGGCCACTGCACTGAGAAGGGAGACAAAATGGCTGCCGGGTGCCGGCGTATAAGACGACCCCTGACTTTTGGGAAGCTTTTCTGGGGCTAAAAAGTCATCTTATATGCTGGAAAATACAGTATTTCTCATTGTAACCAGCAATTGCTATTACCCAAATTGTTAAATAGAATTGCTCAATACATTGAAGATGGCAGAAAGTGGCTGAGGCTAAATCCAATAGTTAGTCCTGACTATAGAATAGGTCTTTTTTATAAATTGTAACTTGGTAAATCAGTATACACGTATCCCTCCCCATTCATGGACTTGGAGTATGCAGGTTCACTCCTTCATGGACAGCAAGTGGGGAGAGACAAAATGGCATGCACACCCAGGAGTGCATACCCATTTTAACCAATGGGCTTTGAATATTTGTGGTTTTTTCAATTCATGGATGAACGGATGCCTCACGAATCGGGAAGGACATCTGTATATGTAAATTCCACTGATTTGTTTTTTAGGGCTCTTGGTACAACTAATAATTAGATTTAGCTGTTGATCCCATCATTGTAACAATTTGCAAGCATAGTATGAACTAACACACCATACTGAGGCCAGGGAGTCCATACCAATAGAAATAATGCAAGGATAATGTGGAAAGGGAAAGCATCATGTATGCTGTCTTGTGTTCAAAGAAGGAAAGATGGACTCTAAATGTAACTCATATGGTAGTGTTATAGGGGGAAGGAATTCACATAAAGGCATTGGCTATTTGTCCTGAAAAGCCAACAGCAAGGCTGATAGTCAAGGCAAGGGAAAATCCCAAATGAAGTCCTAGTTACCAATCTGAAGGGTCAGCCAGTGGTGGGTCAAACATGGTCCAAAGGTTGAGGGTTCCAGAGAAGTGAAGAGTCGAGGGTTCAGGCCAAGAAACAAGGAGAACCAGAGACAGAGGCTTTTGCCAGGAGGCTAAGATAATCTCTGGCATCGAGGCAGTACTTCCAAACCTGCTTAAATCCCCGAGCTGCCAGAGTTCAACTGGGGCTGATCACCTTGTTTACCTTGGCTTTTTTTCATAAAGCCTCCTCAAGCGCCGAAAGCCCACCCTTTCTGCCCAATGCTGACTGAAGATAGGCACAGTCCCTCAATCCTCCTCCGTGTCCGATGGTTCTGCTGTCAGGAGGCTTGGCTGCAGAGTGACCTCCTGAGACACCCCAGGCTCTGCTGGAGGCTCCACAGAAGTTGGCAAAGCAGGGCTGTTAGGGATGGTCTAGGGCTTCTCCACTGTAGGCTCAGGGCCTGGAGGAAGTTCTGGCTCGTCCTTCTTGTCCCCGTCCAGGCAGGGCATGCTCCTATCAACCTCCCTCTCCCCCAAAGGAGGCTGAGGCCAGTTGAGGAAGTGGTAATGGAAGGTCCGGACCAGATGAGGACCATGGACATCAGCAGCACCTTTCCAGGAACACTCCTTCAGGCCATACCCAACCCAATCAACAAGATACTTGAGATGATCCCGACGATGGGGAATCCAAGATCTGGGCCATCTCAAATTCCTGTTCCCCATTGACCAGGATCGGGTTAGGCAGTGGGGCCGAGCCAGCATGGTGTCAGACCCCCATGGCTGGGAGCAATAGGGACCCATGGAAAACAGGGTGAATCCTCCACATTCAAGGAAGTTGGAGCCAGAAGGCCACCAGATTGATCTGGGCCATGATCTTGTAGGGTCCCACAAACCAGGCATCCAACTTCCAACACGGGCGCTGAAGAGTAAGGTGCCACATCAACAGCCAGACTGGATCCCCAACCCACAAAGGAGCACCTTCCTGGCATCACTGATCCGTTCCCTTCTTATATGCCTCCTTCGAAACCTCAAGCTCTTCCTGCAACAGGGACTGTGCGGCCTGGAGTTCCTGGAGCCACTGATCCGTTGCAGGGACTGATGAGGCAGGGGCAACAGCAGGAAACCCTTGAGGATGAAACCCCCAGTGGCAAAGAAAGGAGTCTGCTGGGTCGAGGCATGGACCAAGTTGTTGTAGGCAATCTTGGCCAACGGAAGCAGGTTGGCCCAGTTCTTCTGATGGTAACTGGAGTAGCACTGTAGGTACTGCTCCAGAGTCCTGGCAGTGCACTCCATGTGCCCATCAAACTGGGGGTGATGAGCCAAGGACAGGTATGGTGTAACGTCCAGTAGACACAGCAGACTGGTCGAGAAATGGGTGGTGAACTACGCGCCACGATCCAAGATCACTCCCTTGGGAAGGCCATGGAGCCAGAAGACATGCTGGATGAACATCCAGGCCATCTCCTTCACTGTAGTACAGGGCACAAAATGGGACATCTTCGAAAAGAGGTCCACCACCACCCAAATGGTGGTATAGCCAGCAGACATGGGCAGGTCCGTTATAAAGTCCATGGACACTACCTTCCAAGGCCTGCAGGGTGTTGGTAAGAGCAGTAACTTGGCCACCTCAGCCTGAACACAACACCACCAAAATGCCTAGATGAGGAGGTGCAGTGTTTTGTAGAAACCAAAATGTCCTGCTGGCTTGCTGTCATGACACAACCTCAAGATCTCCGCCCAACAAGAACCAGCTGACACATACAAGTGGCCTCGATGGTAGAGGAGGCCCTCCTGGAATGTGAAGAGAGAAGCGTTCCCTCTGAAGCATGCTGGGCCACCAGCGGGTCCCAGCTCTGGAGGTCATAGATCCGGTCCAGTTTCTCTTTGGAAGCAGTGAAGTTCTCCAGGTGCAGAAGTTGGCAAAGCAGGGCCACCAGGGTTGGGCTGGGGCTCCTCTGCTATAGGCTCAGGGCCCAGAGGAAGTTCTGGCTCATCTTCCTCATCCCCGTCCAGGAAGGGCATGACACTAAAGGGGAGAGCAGACAGGCGGCTGTTGGCCGCCCAAAGAAGCAGAGTTATGGGACCATTGCTAATACATGCAGTGGCCCCAATACACCTTTCTGCCAGACCTAGAAAGAGCGTGAAAATGCCGCTTTGTGCCATCTGCAAAGCCCCTAAGTCTAGTAGTGAGAGAGTAGTTCTAACCCCCTAATCACTATAAACTGCTCAGGGAGACTGACACACAAGGACTGCTGAGAAGTTCTTCAGGGACCATTAACCTATACTCGACCTGATCAGTGGTAATTAGGGATGTAGATCTTTATACATATCATTCCTTCATGCAACAACAGATCATTTTGATATTTTTCTTCATGGTGTGAAAAAGCTATTAAAATGTAGTTTTCAAGGTGTAGTTTTTATTTTATTAAATTAAAATTCACAAACAAATAAACTTACAATTCAAACATTAATTCCTCCCTTCTTATAAACCATACTATTAAGACAATTACTTATAATAATTCATCATTCATATCAGAACACTAATATTAGTTACTGTCTTTTGGATCTTCTTTTCCTCCCAGTTTTGAGTGACCTTTTCCTCCAGTTGTTACTTAATTAATTAAAAAGGAAGAGAGAAAAGTTTTCAAGGACTATTAGTGGTTCAAGACTTCCTGTGACATGGATATGCAAAAAAATGCTGATTCCACACAAACAAGTGCAGATTTGTGTGTGTGTGTGTGTGCGCGCAGAAATGTCCCAAAATGTGAAGATTCATTTTGTGGGGGAATTCTCTTTGTTAGGGTTTCCTAATGTTTGATAAGCTCTCCTTCATCTATTGATTAAAAGTTTTCAAATATTTTCTCCTACCCTAGTGGAAATCTCTTTCCTTTCAGGAAGTGGTAGGTTAAACTGCTTGTTATCCATATTGTTCATCAACAGCAAACATGAGCAGTTGTGGCCTACAATGACACAACATAGCAAATTTTGAGAGATTATGGGAGTTGCTGTCCAGAAACATCTGAAAGACTGCGCCTTTCCTACATGCAGGTTACCTTATAACCCTTGTCAGCGCATTGTCTTCAAGATCTGTCTGAACAAAAGTTATTGTCCTTCTGTCCTCTCATCCCAGCTGAGGGAGATGTTTGAAATGCCTCTTCATTTTCACCTAATTGGTTCATTTTCCAGGTCCACGTCTATCTTGCTGAAAAAGCTGTTAAGTATCTATGGATCTAGCCAAATTGTATCAATTAAATTCAAGTCACAGAATATTCTACACTTAGAAAGAACACCATAGGAAAGCAAAAACATACCAGCCTAGTAGTCTTTTGAAGCTAACAGAAGGATTACAGTTAGCCCTCCATATTGGTGGGTTAGCCATCCATGGGTTGGAAAATGCACAGATGGCTCCTCCCCATTGTTGTTGATGGCATGTGCACTCGACACATGCCAATGGCATATTCACATGTTAGCATCCATTGACAATACTGGGACTTGAGATCCCACAATTTTTAGTGTCTCTGGGTGGAGTAGAATGGGTCCCCCACTAATATGGAGGGATGGCTGTATTTTCTAAAGAGCACCAAGTCAAAGCCCAATGTATTTGTCATCTCAGAAAAGAGGTATGTAGCTTTTTTAGAGAGTTAAATTTAGGCAAACTTGCTTTCAGATTCTAGAGGTTCAGCAATTACAATAGGCAGGAGAATTGAGGCAAGGTTATGATTGCTATGAAATATAGGTAACTTTTCTTAAAATTGCTTCACTTTAAAATAAGATCCATACAGCTGAATTGTAATCAATGCTTGTTGGTCAATGCAAACATCCCAAGAAGTTGTTAGGATACCAGTTGAGTTGTGTACAATCTGAGAGAAGATCCCTTACAATGATGTGGGCACCCACCTAATTGTTGTTGGACTGCAATTTCCAGCAGCCCTAAACAACACAGTGAGTGATGATGAAAGTTGGGTGTCCAGTAACACTTACCCCATGCTGCTTTAGAATATTCTACTGTATGTCAGGATAGGTACCATGGGAAGAGAGTAGCACTTCCATCTTCACTGACTGAAGGTGCTCTGTGATTCACACCAGGTCAACATGCTCATACAAGAGTAAAGGTGCTATTTCACATTCAATGACACCCACAGACTCAGTGATTTTCTAGAGGCCAACCATGAACCTCAGCACTGGAAGAGGGGCATAGTTAAGCCAGTGTGATTTAGTGGTTAGTGTGTGGGAATCGGACTTGGCAAGTCCAAATTTAAGTCCATAGTGGGTGGTGAAAGTATTTGAGTGACATGGGGCCTGTCACAGGCATGTTGTAAGTATGGAATAGAAAAAAAAAAGAGAGAGACATGTAACATGTAATAACTGGGGAATCACACAGTGGTTGTGGTTGTACAGGGACACTGTGCTTCAACAACTGTTGGTTGCAAGAGTGTGTTTTTTACACACTTGCATAAGAAGGTGCCAAGTATCTCTATATGCACATGGTACTCTGGTAATGAAATGTTAAGATCCATTTGTGTCTGATCCTGAGCCATAATTCCATAGTCTCTTCCACTGACCATGGCCAAAAGCATCTTCATCCTCTCTGAACTACCTAGTAAATATGCCAGCCTGAAAGTTTTCCTCTCTTCTCACCCAGCCTTTTTCCATTCTTCATTGTCTGTGCCCATGTTATCTACATTCTGGTAGATCAGGGGCCTTTCTAGGCTCAATTGCTGAAATGTTTCCAGAAACTGGCACTGGTATTTCGTTTCAGCTTTGTCACTGTCAGTGTTAGACCAGAGTAATGTTCCAACACGTTTCAGTACAGAAAGGATGATAAAATAAAACTAGCAAGAGTAGCTGAAAGTGAACAGAAATAAAAGATGTGTGAAACTGTAATCTGGAATGATGGATTGATTTGGAATCCCTCTATTCTAAGAAGGCTTATTCTCCATCTGGTGAACTGCATAGAACTATTTGCAATAAAAAGATATATTCATTTCCACAAGATCTTACTTAATCCTGAGGATATGGGTTTAAATCCTAGAGTCATTGAATAATATTAGCATGATACTCCCATTTGCCTTTGAAAGCTTTGTGGTAGAAAGTACTGAGCAGGTGTTACCTAATGTAATAAATACCAGTGAATCTGGAGTGAAAGTGTGCGAGAGAGTGCAAGGAAGAGAATCACAGAGATAGATCAGTTAGTTTTCAAAGCACTAGTAATCATAAAAGATAATGAAATAATGTACATTGTTGTCCCCACTTCCCAGTCAGCAAAGGAGTCAGGCAAGGATGTAACCACAATGGTTGAATCATTAACTTTTTTCTTTTCATTTCTTTTCTTTTTTCCCTTTTTCTCTTGTTTTTTGTTTTGTTTTTTTTGTAAAAGCAAATTGTTCATCAATGGCATCCATGGCTTAATCTTTCATATTCTCTTATAAATGAAACTTGAGACCAGTGTCCCTGCTTTTTCATGGCTCCTCTCCCCCCCCCCCCCCCCCCCCCCCCAGAGAAAGACTAGTGCCACATGGGCAGTAGGCTCACTGGCTGCTAAGAACAGAGCGTTTAAAGTTGTGGCTTGAACTTTGTTGAATTCCCTCCCCAGTAAAATAAAGCAAAGACTTTTAGGTGTTAAGTCAAGAAGTAGTTTTTTCTGTCAGTCTTGGTTGGGGTGTGATGCAGCTATATCCTTTGCTTTTATTGATTATATGATACTTTTATCTTGTTCGTAATTTGCTGTTCTCACTTTCTTCTAGAGTTTATGTGAGCTTTATATGGTCAATGGTATACAAATCTATACAAATAAATAAACAAAATATGCACTATTATCAAACTACACTAATAATATGAAATATTGTGATTGCTATCCTACATATTCACGTAAGCTGCATCCTGGCAGATGAGAACATACACTAATTGGTAAATTTCTTTTATACTATTTTGATGGATGTGGTGTGTGTGTGGAGCTTTATCTTCTTCATTATGTGTGTCCTTGAAAGCAGGATGAAGTGAAATGTAAGAAAGCATGAATAAAGAGAGGGTGGTAACACTGCAGAATTGTTAGATTATACATGGCAGATTTTGCAAGACTGTTGGAAACTTACCCACACTAACAAACCTGTATCCTTGAAATGCAGTAGGAAAGAAACCACAGAAAGAGAACCTTCTGCCAAATTTCCATTAGTGTCTGAGAATAGGGCTGTATATTATGCCCACTTCTGGCATTTTTCCTCCAGGTGGATGGAAACATGGTTTGGTTTCTGGTCTGCAAATTCTGTGAGGTTGTGGGCACCACAATTAAAGGATTGATGCAAAAATTATAATGAACAATTATAAAATTAGTTGTAACTTGGATACTGTGTATAATGAGAAGTGAAAACAGAGCTGTGAAATTGCTGACTACAGCAAAAGCATTTGACTGCATAGCATGTAAGGATATAGCTTGTTCTTAGAGGAATGGGAATAGCACTACATCTGATTATCTTGATGTGTAACCTGTACTCAGTACAAGAGGATGCACTCAGAACTGAATATATAGAAACAGAATGGTCCCCACTTGCCAGTCAGCAAAGGAGTCAGGCAAGGATGCATTCTACCACCCTTTTTATTCAAAATGTATGCAGAAAATATACACAGGGCAGGCTAAGAGGCAGGAGGAGTGAAGGTTGGAGGAAGAAACATTAATACCATTAACACAGGTAACACCATATTACTAGTGGAAAAAAACAAAGACTTGGAACAGTTACTAAAAGTCAAAGAAGAAAGTGCTAAGGTAGGTTTAATGCTGAATATTAAGAAAACAAAAATGACCATGGAAGAACTACATGAATTTATCCTAGTCATAACTGCTTTCATGACAAAATAGAAATAGTCTTTGATCAAACATTTGATCAGAATGGAGACAAGAAATCGAAAGAAGACTAGGAGAGCAGTTTGAAAGAACTAGACAAGAGCGTAAAATGCAAAGGGATAACACTGAATACTAAAGTTAGGATTGTCCAGACCACTGTATGCCCCATTATCAGGTACAGATGTGAGAGCTGAACAGCAAAGAAAGCAGACAGAAAGAAAATCAACTCATTTGAGATTTGGTACTGGAAAAGAGTGCTGAAGATACCATGAAAGGCCAAAAAGACAAACAAATCGGTCCTTGAATAGATGAAGCCTGAACTCTCCTTTGAAGCCAAGATGATGAAATTGAGGTTGTTGTACTTTGGCCATGCCATGAAAAAGAGAGACTCATTAGTAAAGGCAATGATGCTAGAAAAAGTGAGACAGTAGAAAGAGAGGAAGACTGAATAGCAGATGGCTAGACTCAATCAGGTCAACCATGGGCCTGAATCTGCAGGACCTAAGCAGAGAAGCAGAGGGTAGGGAGTCTTGGAGATGTTTCATCCACAGGTTTGCTGTGAGTTGAGGTTGCCTTGTTAACAACAACAATGAGTTCAGGACAGACCAAAGAAAACATTTCTTCATATTGCATATCATTGCACATAATAATGCTATTATACATATTTCTCAAACATGATGTTCTTCTGTCCATATTTTGTACAATGCTCTTGCATGCATATAGTGCTTAAAAATATGCTGCCTATTACATATTAACACCAGAAGTTTGCAGCTATGGATGTTCATTTCCCTTTTGGAGCTGAAAACCATGGCTAGGTAAAATTCCTAGTCACCAGTCCCCTTGCTTATTAAAGCGAGGTGAGATGGATGAGAGAGAAATGACTCCCATCTAAAAGGAATCCAGATAAAGATTACAAAGGAACCCGCTCTATATTGGCTGCATCCACACTGTAGAAATAATCCAGTTTGACCCCTCTTTAATTGTCATGACTTTATGCTGTGGAATTCTGGGGACTATAGTTTTATGAGACATTTAGCCTTCTTTCTCAGAGGGCTCTGGTACCACAAGAAACTATAATTCACAGAATTCTATCACACTGAGCCATGGCAATTAAAGTGGTGTCAAACTGGATTATTTGTGCAGTGGGATATTGTTAGCTAATGTGCTGATTATTTTAATTTGTGGAATACAATGAAATGCAATACAGGAAGCAAAGTATTTATAGGAAGGCCTTATGCTGGGAAAGAATGAAAATTTCTTTGTTGTCTGCTACTTTAGAGGAGGGGGAATTTTTCATTAGCTATTCATGCATGGAAATTTAAACTGTGTGGTTTGTCAAGGTCACAGAAACTGCCTATGTACTTGTAAATGCAAACTTCATACAGCAGATTTTATGTGTGCGTGTTTCCAAACATTTCAAACAATTTAGAGCCTTGGGGAAGCTCTTTAAAATTAACTTTCTCATCTTGTGGCTTCATGGGTCTATCCTTATATGCATCCATATATGGAAAGCATGGAAGGTTAGCCTTGGTTCATATTAAGAAAGATTGACATTTCACTCTGATTTTTAGAGTTAAGGCATCTTTAGTCAATGCCAGCATTTCTCCAAGATGCGATCAGTCTTAGATCTTTCTTTCTTCACCTTATATCCATATACAGTGTGTTGGAATATGATCAACTATTTTGTTTCTTCCCTTTGAAGAGTGGGTCCTTTTTGGTGTGTTATCCTTAAAAGAATGAAGCATTTTTAAAAAAGTTGTTCAAACTATAGCAAGAACTTGGTGTAAGGTTGTTTGAGGAATACAGTAATTGTGAATTCTGATCTAACCTCACCTGAACCTCTTAAACTATTGGGTCCAGATTGGAACATTTTTTTCTCTCGGTTTTCGCTCTTCCCAAATGGTCCAACACAATTCTTATCTCAAAGAACAGTATCAAATACAGAGTTCTTGCCTCTAAGAATGTTGCCAAAATAATTATTTTTAGGCATGCATTTTTGAAAGGAAATTCATTTGAAAAATGTCTATTTGAGATAAATGAAACATTTCTTTATTTAAAGTGGATCTTCTTTGTTTAAAAAAGTGGAAAGGAAGTGAATACAAAAGCTGTGTAAGCCACCTGTCTTTAACCTTGACCCATTAAAGTTAAACCAGAGTTATTGGCTTTAATGTCATTTTGTGTTATGTTAATGTCATAATGTGTTATGTTTTGTGAAATTTTATCTGTTAATAATTCACCATTTCTGTATTCGATATGATGACTATCAGAACTGTTATTGTATCAAATTGTTGTTGTGTGCCTTCAAATTGTTTATGCTATGATAACACTAAGGTGAACCTATCATGGAGTTTTCTTGACAAGATTTGTTCAGAGGGGTTTTCCTTTGCCTTTCTCTGAGGGTGAGAGCATTTGACTTACCCAAGGTCACCCACTGGGTTTCCATGGTTGAGTAGGGATTCAAACCCTGATCTGCAGATTCATACCCAGTGTTCAAACCACTACACCACACTAGCTCTCAAGCTCCTTCTGAATAATATTACAAGAACTGGCAGTTCTATCTTTCACTGTTGGCTATGGGACAGGGTCCTCCACTGTACCTGTAGGCAGCAAGTTAGCTCAGATGGTGCAGGGCAGGCCATATGGTGCAGTTCTCTTCACCAGTGTTTTGTTCTCACTTCTGGGCAGCAAGTTAGTACAGTGAATAATAATATTATTCTCCTTCTGAATAATAGAAATATTATTTTTTTGGGGGGGGGGAGAGAAATGTTATGGGGTCTCTTAAAATTAAGAAAGTTTAGGGCCTCAGCATATTTTGAGCCAGCCATGCCTAGTTTAAACAAATCGATGAGCTGATAAATTGTTCCTAAATTCTGCTTCTTTAGACTGCAGAGGGAAGAACTATCAGATGGAATGATTTTTCCTATAAAAAACAACTCCTTCATGTGCTGCCCTACATGTCAGGAAGAGAATTCTTTACAGTATGACCCTCTTATAATGCGAGTTCATGGTACTCAGTTTCGGTTATACATGAGTGAAAAAAATATATTATCTGTAGGTATTTTCTAGGTTCTCCAGCATGATTCCATGGTATGCGTCCACCAAACATTGTCCATAGAACTGTGCTGGAGGACCTAGAGATTCCTAGAGAGAAGACTTCTTTAAGCATTTCTAGATTCCCTAGCACAACTCTGTGGTCAGCCTATAGTGGAACCATACCTTGGAATCCTGCTGGAGGAGCTAAAAAAATGCCTAGAGGGAACATCTTGTCATTCATCACAGGTGAAAAAATAACATTCCAGATTATACACAAAAATTGTATTACATGAAGGGTTCTGGAATGGATCCCTTGCATAATATGGGATCCTTAAAAAGATTTTGCTTCATTTTATTAACTCCAGGGAGAAAGCACCATACTCAGGGCCCTTTTACACTATACAGCTATAGGGCTTTGTTGTTTGTTTGTTTGTTTGTTTGGATTTCCATCCTGCCTTTCCCCAAAAATGGGAGTCAATGCAGTTGTTGTGTGCTTTCAAAATGTGTCTGAATTATGCCAGTCTTAAGGTGAACCTCTCATGGTGTTTTCTTGGCCGAATTTGTTCAGAAGGGCTTTGCCTTTGCCTTTCTCTGAGGCTGAGAGAGTGTGACTTGCTCATAGTCACCTAGGGAGTTTCCATGGCTAAATGGGAATTCAAACTTGCTCTACAGAGCTGTTGTCCAACTCTCAAACCACTATACCACACTGGGTCTCATTATATAGACTCTTAAAAATATGAATATACATGCCATGTCCATATGTATGTATTTCACTATTTGTTTTGATGCTCTTCTACTAGAAATGGGTGGAGGATGTATATTGCAGCTTTTTAGTTAGTGGTGTGACTCAACTCTGGTCATCTGGAGAAGAGGTAGTGGCACCTGATGTGTTCTGTACCCTATTTTCTTTCTCACTAGTGTGAAAGGTGCAACTAGTTAAGGTTGTACTGGCAAGCTCAGGTTGCTTCTGAACATGCAGAGGTGGAGAAGTGCTTATACATAGCTTGTTCAGTACCACAGGAGAGGGAGGGGAAAAATTAGCAGAATCATGTGGTGCAGATGCCCTGCTATTTACATAGCAACATTTGGCAGTTAGTGGCAACATCTGTTATATGGTCAACCACTGCACTGGAGCAGCACAAAGGTAATCTGCACAGCTACCTCTTCATTGATGTCATTGCTCCTATATGAAAAACCACCCCATTCGGTTGAATTGACCAGATAGATCCCACACTGCCTCTGTCCTGCATACACAGTGGCTGACTGAATATGGATGGGGGTCACGAATGGTAAAGAAGCCCAGACAGGATCCTCCTGGTAATTTCACCCTTGAGAAAGAGATTTGTGAAAGTGAGTTTGAAGAGGCCTACATTGTTTTTGTCATTTCATTACTGATATTCATATGAACCTAACATTTATATTTTGTATAGATTTCAGCAAATTGCTGCCTTGATAGTAAAAGTGATAGGGAGTCTTTGTTAAGAATCAAAACCAATCTGCTCTCCTCTTTTGGCAAAATTCCCCTGAGCTAAGCAGAGCCAGCCAAGTATTTCTGACCACTGGTCTTTGGAAAGTGACTTTCACTGCCAACTATGGAAAGAGAAAAAGAAGAGAGCAAAAAGCTTGGTTGAGGTGACTGGTTTTTATGACTGTGCAGTGATGTTCACTGTGACAATTGGCCATGTACAGCATGCTCCTAAAAGGATTGGCTTGCCAGGTGTCCTATATTATAAGGGACATCGATTATTTGAGTGCTGGAAAGCTTTTCCTTTTGTATAAACTGAAAAAATAGCAACAAGTCCCATTGAGACATAGGGCCTTGACAAACGGGCTGCTGTGGGCTGCCCCGAGAAGCCAAGGATTGAGGCTGAGGCTGCCCCATGCTTTGGCCCCAATCCACCCTTTCAGCAGCTGGGAAAGGAGTGCTAAAGTAGTGCTCCTTTCCCAAGCCCCAGAAAGGGCTCCAGAAGAGCCATCACACAGCTCTTCCGCGTCTCTCCCAGCTCAGCCCGTGCAGAGGCTGGGCCGGAAGGATGTCATCGGAGCGCTCACCATGTGCAATGGTGGGTGCTCCAATGACGTCTTTGGGAATGGGTTGGGGTGTCTGGCGTCCGGCTGCCCCTCCCCTTCCATGGATCCAAGACTGCACTTTGCACCATCTGCAGAGCCCAATAGTTTGTACCTACATGACACCCAGTGATTTTTTTTGACAAAATGACAGCATAGGTGCAAGCTATCTGACAGACTATGGCCTAAACATATGGGCTGAAAAATGTGGTCTGTGGTTATGCCAGCACAATTCACACCAGGGCCACAGCAACCACATGTGCCCAACCTGATACGGGCTGTTGCCGTGGTTTTGAACCAGGCCAGCAAAAGGAGTGATATTTTACTGCTCCTTTTCAGCCTGATTCTTTGCCAATGATGTGGGTGCAGCATGGCTTTCCCGCCACATTTGGGATGTGTGTCATCTAAACACTTTGCCCCAAATATGACGAGAAACTGTGTCATTTGGCCCATCTGTTTTGGGCCTATATCTCACCATATGAACCTGCATGGACCTGGAGAGCAGTAAGAGAGGCACTTCTTTCAGTTCTACTGCCTTCACATGCACAATTGATGAGTAGACAAAATAGGGCCTTCTCAGGAGCTGCTTCTAGACTGTGGAACTTGATCCCTAGGGATGGTAGAACAGCATTCTCTTTGATGCCTTTGCTTTCATTAGGAAGCAAAGACTTTTTTTTTTTTATTCCAACAGGCTTTTAGAACTGAAGGTTTTTAAGGAGAAGACTTTAAATAAAGAGGGTGCTTAAAATACTTTTTAATGTATATTTTAAATTGTTTTAATATTATTAATAGTTTAATTCTATATAATGTTGGCTCCCCCTCCCCCCCATGTTTTTAACTATATTGTAAACCATTTTAATTTGAAAGCCTCCTTGATTCCCAATCAAGAGAAAAGAGCAGGATAAAAATAAAGCTAAAATGAGTAGGTAGGTAAGTAGGTAGACTTCCTGAAATACCCTAAAGGCACCTGATCTTGGAACCTAAGCTGGACCATCTCTGGCTAGTATTTGGATGAGAAACTTCCAATACTAAATGATGTAGGCTATATTTCAGAGGAAGGAACCAGAAAAACCATCTCTCAGTGTTTTTGAGTATCCTTTGTCTGAGAAAGCTCTATGAAATTCATGAGGTTGCCATAATTCAACAGGTGACTTGAAGGCACATACACACAAAGGTTGGTAGGTAGATAGATAGATAGATAGATAGATAGATAGATAGATATGAGAAGTGCTGCCCAACAGTGGAAGCATTTGAAAACCATTGATCTAAGTCATGCTTCTTTATTTCTTATTAGTTCACTCCTCATACCAATAAGATATTAGTGATGATGGTTTTTGAAAACGACATCAATAGATGTGTGTGGCATATGTCATATTCAGACCTATACAAGGGATCATTAGAACATGGATCACAAATAAAACTGTCCATAATACCATGCCTTAATACAATCTGCAAGCTGACTTGGAACACTATATATAGTTCATAATATCTAAAAAATGAATATTGAACAAGTAGAAAAGGTGGAAAAGGGTAGACAAAACTAATCTATCTCTCCCCACCAAATAGAAAGAAAGAAAAGATTACAACATTTTACAACATTTGAGTCTCATTAGGTTATAAAAAAGTGAAGCAAGAAGGGACACTCTAGTTGTACATAAAATTATACATGGTAAAAAAAGTTTCTTTCCTTCTCTTATAATTCTAGAATTTGAGATCATACAATTAAGTTGAATGGTGGGGGATTTGGAACATACAAAAGGGATATTTTTTTCACTCAGTGTGTAGTTAAACTCTTAGAATTTGTTGTCACAAATGTGGTGACAGCTACAAACTTAAATAACTTTAAAAGAGGCTTAGATAAATTCATGAAGGATAATGCTATTAATTGCTAGTTGTTTCTGGCCACATACTGTTTGCAGGGATCAGAGGCAGCATGCTTGTGAATTCCAGTTGCTGGGGTACATTCATTTTGTTGGGTTCCTTTGAGGCAAAGCAGATCAACCCACAATCCAGAGAATCACAGCAATGACCAATGTTAAACTCCCTACCCAACTTTCCCAAGACAGTAGCCTATATGAGTGTATGTGTGTGCACGCATGTGTACTGGCAGTCTGAAAACCACCACCACTCTGCCTTGAAAGCTAGCACAGTGTAGCATGGATAGTATATAATCATACCAATTCTACACCTTTATTCATGCCTAACTTTTCTCACCAAGGTACACACACACACGAAATACAGAACATTATTTTGACAGAATAATCTACATGATGCTATAGTATATCGCACACATTTAAAAGAAGAGGCTGTCTAAATACTTTTATTAGACAGTATTTAGATAGTATGCATTTTATTAGGCATTTCAAGAAAATGTGCAACACTATGAGACTGAATTTGCACCATGGAGGAACAAATTAACCGTGTTTACTAGGCTGAGTTGTGAAGGTTGATACATTGGAGGTCTAGAATATCACAAATGTAGGGATGAAGTGGTACATTTTTTTAATGTCTCTTAGACATTTTGAACCCATAATAGCATTTTGGTTTTTGTATCTGTCTGCATTTTGAAAACAGAAGTTTAGCTCAAAACACACTTAATGCCCCCCCTTTCCCTGTGTGAGAGGGTGTGCATGCATGTGTGACAGGAATATCTGTTATACATATTTTAGGAATGAGTGAAGGCTCAGCAATTTTGGGAGAGATTTCAAATCCAGTAGAGTTCAACTTCCTGAAATTGCACCTGAGCCCTAAGAGAACTATCTTGAATTGTCAGCATTATGTCTCACACTACATCTTAAAATAACATGCCTGTTTATCTGCACACTTGATCAGCCAAAAGATTTTTCTTTCCCTCAAGCCATTTGCAACTGATGGATGCATTCCATAAGACTTATATTTAATTCTGGCAATTACACATTGTCTTCAGCGAGGACATTCTCCCTCTCTCCTACATTCCTGCCAATCTGCCTTCTCTTCCTCCCTATCTGTCTGGGCATGAACCAGGAAGGAGTGCCAATTCATCATGACATATTTACAGTATGCTGCAAGATGATCTGAATGAGAAAATTTGGCTTGTAAACATTTTGGGGGATAGGCCTCTGCCTTTTTGCTTATGGAATTTATGTAACACAGGGATGGGCAGAAGACAGATCAGAATCTTTTCTTAGTTTTCTAGGTGATTTGCAGTATGTCAGCAAGATGTGTGACTCAATTATTTAATCATACTGCCAACATAAATCCTTCTCCTAAATGTTGCTGAAATCAAGAATGGTTCTGGGGCAGGGCAGAGGGACCCATAAGAAACGTGTGGGAAGAATGGAGCTTTTACAAATTCCAGTTCTAGTTCTGGTTGATGGGTCCCTTCAAGTTGACTTGGACTTTGCAGCCTTTGTTGTTGTGTGCCTTCAAGTCATTTCTGAACATACCATGGCAAGGTTTCCCTATCTGGCTTATCATAGCAGGATTGATGAGAAAGGGTTTGCCTTTTCCTTCCTCTGAGGCTGAGACTCTATGTAACTTGCTCAAGGTTACCCAGTGTGTTTCCATGGCTGAATGGGGATTCAGGCCTAATGAGTCTAACACTCATTATTCTGGTTCTTTATGGAATCATTATCTAAGAATTTTCTTGGCAAGATGTATTCTGATGGAGGTTGCCTTTGCCTTCATTGGAGACCAAGAAAGTGTGACTTACACAAGAGCACCCAGTGACATTTCATGGCTGAACAGGGATTCAGACTCTGGTCTCCTGAAGTCCTAGTATGGTATTCCAACCATTATCAGCCTAGGTTTGGCACTGGAAACAAACTCCTAGGGTGATTGCACGCTTACAGGCATCTTGTTCTGCACTTCTGTGTCTTATCTTCTTTCTCCATTTAGTAGACCACAAAGGTTCTAATGATGAGTGATTTACTCATTAAAATATTTGTATTCCTATCCTGTTTCTGAGCATTTGAGGGTGGCATGCAATAAAATACATTTAGAAATGATTAAAACAAGAAGGGTAGTTTAGAAAACTGAAAGTACACTAAATTGTTTAACACTTAAAACAATTTTAAAACCAGTTACAAGTTTAAAATAATTTAAGCCATAACATATGCATATACAATCAATTAGGCCCTGAAGGCTTTAACAATAAAAACCAGATCTCACAAGTCTTAAAATGTCTACCCACCCATGCTGTAAATTATAGTCTACAGTATGTAAGTAACATAAGTGCAATAGAAAATTGGTAATATACATTTGCCTTAGATTCCAGAAAAAATGTTAGAGGTGAGAATTATTTAGAATCATTGTCTGAATCAGATGCATTGTGGCTAGAAGTTGTGTATTCTGTACTTATAATGGCCTCTGTATAAAGATTTCTGTATAAATGTAAATCTTTTCCATTTGTGTTTGCCTGTTCAGTTAGGATCAATATTAGTGGACTTATGGAAAATTGCCACTGTGATTTGGTTTCAGCATAAGAGAGAGTTCTCAGAAGCATTAATGCTGTATAGGCTGAAAAAGGAGAGGCAGATCTGACAACGGACCTTCCCAAGGACTGCTCTTGTGATATATCAGTTTGGGACATGCAAGGGAAATTTAGGTGGTGACCTTTTGCCTGGATCTGTCTGAGCAGCCAAGTGATTTGGCAGAGACATGCTTCTGCATCTCTTAACTCCTTCAGTTTTCTGAGCTCACTGACATTTACGGGTAGCAAGAGAACTGCAAAATGATGCTGGACTGCTGCATTTCAGACACTGTATTATTTTTGGAAGGCCGTGAACTTTACAATGAAAGATGTGCCAAACTTGTTTGGGAAAGTATATTAGCTTCAGCCTTTTACTGTCTTATGTTTTCTGAAATAAGATTACCCTGTGTATATGTGTATGTGTGTGTGTCTTCAAGTTGCCTGTTGACTTATGATGTGCACACAGTTTTCTTAGCATTTTCTTAAGTAAGGAATACTGAGAGTTGGTTTTGCCAGTTCCTTCCTTTGAAATGTAACGTACAGCAACTAAGTACAAATCAGGGCCAACCCTTCTTAGCTTCCAAGATCAGATGGAAACTGGTGCCTTTCAGGAAGATGTTACTATGTTAGGTAACCAGGGCCATTTGAGGTCTTTGTGTATCTGTCCCTCTGTGTGTGATAGCTTGTCAGAATCTGCATTGAACCAAATTGGGATGAAGATTTTCACAACTATTTCCCTGTGTCTCTTTTTGGGCATTTCTTTTCTTTTCTTTTCTTTTTTTCTTCTCAAGAAGTCTAGTAGGATGTGAAATGTTGTTGGGGTAGATGGGTTAGCAGACGTTTCAAAAGGAATACATCACAGATTATTGTGCATGAGCCAAGCTTGACCTTTTTTTTTTCTACAGCTCCTAGAGTATTCCAGTTAGTGTGGCCAGTGGACAAGCTGGCTATGATAGCTGTAGAGCTGTTGCCACAAAAAATAAATTTGCCAAGTTCACACACTTGTATATATCAATGGTCCTGGAAAGAAAATACAGTCACCCCTCCATTCTCGCAGACTTGAGATTCATGTCCCTCACTTTTGTGTGATGGGCGAATGGAGGGGGATGAAATGGGGCACATGCCCATGGTGGGCACACCTCTATTCAAGCCAATGGGGCTTGAATACATGCCATTTTCCATTTTCACAGGGTGTTTGTATGTGTCCAGAATGGATCTCCCAGGAGAATGGAGGGAGGACTGTCATCTTTTATTTCTCATTTCAATATATATTATTGTACCTAATAACAGGTTTTCAAAAAGAATCTTTTAATTCCACAATTGCGTTTAAATTTAGTCTTGTACATGGAACTTCAAATGAGTCTTTTCATGTGAACTGTCATTCAGAGCAATTTATAACACTAAGACTAAAGAACAAGCAGGAAATATCCCTTCAAGTAAAAATAGGAAGCTGCGCTGTTGGCTGCAGCAGATTCAGAACCACAATGACTACAAACTACAGAAATTTATTTACTGTTCTATCTGTCTATCTATCTATTGTGTGAATTAGTGAGAATTAGTGAGAATTATTGTGTGAATTAGTTAGATCTCTTTTATAGGCTTTTTCTGAAACAGATTTTTTGCAGTAAATTTAGCACTGCACTAGTTTGGAGTCTTTTTTGATAGTGTGTTTTTCATTTCTCTATCAGTTTCAGAAAATCTAGGATGTCAGCCACTCCTGTATTGCCTTGGGGCCAGTAAACTCCCTGAGAGTGTATGTGCCCACACCATTGAGCTAAGAGTAGAGGAGGATAGATCAGAGTGCAGCATCAGCACCTGCAGAATGGTTGCTCTGATTGGACAGAATGGCTTGGCCAATTCTGGTACACATACTGTGAATCAGACCTATCTTTGCCTAGGCAATATAGTAGATAAAGGAAAATTAGTAGAAAAGTATTGATGCATTTGGTGAATAGTTAATCAATTGGTATGTTGATTCTGAATTTCCTGCTTAAATCAACTGCTAATTAAGCCCTAATGAAATTGACCCATCTTAAGGGCTGTTAATTAAGTAGCACCCTTTCGTAATAAACTTTTCAAATTAATTGGTTTAAATTAGTCCTACCACTTCAATAGATAAATGCCCTTTACCTGCCTTGTTTCTAGCTGAAGACTGGTCTATCAAAATGGATCTAGGGACACTGTCATAGAAAGTAAAATATCCTCCATGGACATTAATCTGAACATGTGTGTAAATATGTTTCACACACTCACTCACCATATCATTTTTTAATAAACAAACATATCAACCACATAAGAAGATAACAGATCTAATAAATAATAGAACTGGATACATTAAAACAAACAAGGGGGGTTATCTTTTGTAGCAATGTAAGAATCTTAAAATCTGTCACATTGCTGCTGGTGCCTGGTAACTTCCATATCAGCAGGGCAGTGAATCTGCTCCAAGTTTTAGTCTGAACTTTAAAGGAACTATCAAAAGAGCCAAACTCTATCCCACTTCCACCCCTTGCAGCTTGGATAGTTCAAACTGTTCTACAGCTTGGATAATCCAGACTGAAGCATGGAACAGATTTTATCACATCACAAAAAACAGAAGCCGTAAGCTGCCTACAAATGTTGAAGTTTTCCTATTTAAGACAGTTAAGATAGTGATGCCTTTTTCCTCTGACTTGTACATGTGGAGCAGAGAATCTAATGTCAAGCCCATCAGAACTGTTCCACACATTACAAGAGATTAGTGCACACCCTAGAGCAGGGTGGGGTCTGTATGACCCTCCAGATGTTGCTGAACTGCCTTTCCCAGAATATCTCACCATAGGCTATGTTGCTTAGGACAGTCCAACAACATCTGGAGGGCCCCACAATTCCCATCCCTAGGACATTCCCCATGATCAGTGCAACTTTCATAGGTTCCCTGGCAGAAATGTTGATGTGGAAATCTTTTCTCAAATGAAAAATATTTGGGAAGTAGTGCTCTGAAGCATGATATTTCCTGTAGGGACAGACTTCAGGGAGAGTTGTTGCTTTTTTTGGCTCACTTAAACAAATATAGACACACACCCTTCTCGCTATAGTCTTGCCTTAATTGTACTATATTTGTTGTTATGTACCTTCTAGTCAATTCCAGTATACTATCATAGGGTTTTCTTGGCAAGATTTATTCTTGGCAAGTTTGCTATTTCATTATCCTTAGGCTGAGACAGTGGTATGACTTGCCTAAGATCACCCAGTGGGTTTCCATGGCTGAGCAGGGATTCAAACCCTATTATCCTAGAGTCCTAGTCCAACACTCAAACCACTGCACCATGCAAGTTCATTCTTTTATGTTAGATAGCTGTAAATACTATAATGTATCCAACCCTCTCTGGGACATGGGAAGAGACTTTTTATACACAGAAAACTGAATTGGGCTCTAGCACAATTTAATCCCTGATGTGCTGATTTTCTATGCATAGGGTTTTTATTCTGAGTAAAAGGAAGCATTTACTAATGCATTCCAATAGTGGTGCAGTTCACGTTCAATCTGACCACATGACAGGCTGTTTAGTTTAATTTTATTCTCAGTTGTGCAAGGAATTATGATTATAATCTTTCTGAACTGTAAAAGCTTTGTGTAGTGGTAGGAGAGGCTCCATAAATGAAAAACTTGGACACTCCTAGTTTTAAACATCAGTACTGATCTGACATTCCTTTTAAGTCTTAATATCCTTTAAATACACTCCGTCCCACTTTGCCAATTAATCCTCTGTCCTCCTATATTTTCAGCAGCTTTTAAAATGTTGCAGTTTGTCTGTCTCTGCCATTCTCTTCTTTGTCCTCATCTTACTCAGTTGCTGTAAACTGAATTCAAAATGTGAAAGTAGTTTACTCTCAATTAACTCTGCTGGGGGGGGGAAGAGAGGAAGGGCAAAATCTTGTCCTTCCCACCAAGCTTAGGCAAAAGCAAATTTTTGAAGCCTTTCCTCCATTGGGTGTTCTTTTGCTATCTTGATCACACTCTGATGTTGCTTGTCCATACATGTCCCAGTTTTTTTCTGTGCAGTGTTGGAGGGTATGCTTTCCCATGTTTATTTCCCTACCTTACTGAGCAATCCAAGAAAGAATCTGAGGAAATTATCAGTAACTGTACATTTAGGTTACTAAGACACAGGAATAGAAACGGAAAAGCCAGATGCCTGTTGAATGCAAATTTGTGGGTTCTCTAACATTTCTAAAAGCAGCGGGTCCAACAAAGGCTAATAGGAACTTGACTAGCAACTTCACCTCTTCATGGAGTTCTTGTCAATTTAAATGTACCCATTCTGATAGTCATTAAAGAGAAATGCCATGTCAGTAAATCATGGCACTAATAATAAAAAGTTACTGTTAATGTATTTATTATTAAAGGGGTCCCCCTCCATTCATTGGCACTGAAGGAGAATTTTTGAAATAGCTTGATATGTCAAGGAGCAGGACTCAGATCATTAACATGCAATAAGTATGAATTGGTATATGCCATGGTGACACTACTATGGTGATTTTAGGGGTGAACTGGTTTGACCTTTCCTCCTTTTTTATTTCTACAGAAGAGAATAGCTTTGTTTGGTTTTGTTTGTTTGTGTTCTTCTTTTTACCAGAAAGGAGGCAGGCCAAGAAATCAGTTCTGGTTTGTAGTTCTGTGCAATAAACCCCTTTAAGCTAATATTTTAGGTTATTCCAAGTGTCCTAAATAAACAATATATTCATTTGAAAGTTGGGACAGGGAGGAACACAAAAAGTAAAGTCTCCAGTGTTCACTGGAAATATGAAGTTTCTTTCTAGAGATGGAAATAAGACAGGGCCTAATCAAATATATCCATCCATTGCACCTTCAAGGTATCTTTGCCTGTTATTTTATTTTATTTATATTGATGTTCTACTTTCTTCTTTGAAAGGTTGAACTTACATAGAGGAGTGAAAGTGAATTTCACGAAACCTTGCCCTATTTTGGAAATTGTTGAGAGGCTAGAAAATTAAGAGAGAAAGTTTGTCTAATTGGAATATGGATAACAAACAATACCCTTGCTCTGATTTAGCTTTAGCATGCCATCGTATAGACAAATAGGATTAGCCACACGGCATTAGAGACATTATCAGATAGAACTTTTTTGACATCAGTGACGTCTCTGTCTGGAGTGTCACTTGGTGCAGGAGGTGTGGCTTCTTTGAGGTGGGGCCAAAAGGACACTTGCACTGCTGCCACGAGCTACTCTACTCATGAGTAAAACAGTGTGTGGTAGGGGTGTGCTCGGCTGGGTGTCAACCCTCTTCTGGGGTGTCACCCAGTGAGCTCCGCATCCCCTAGTGACAGCACTGTTTGCCATCACTCTGTTTTATAATGCTAGCATGTAGTAAAATTCCTTTGGTTGATAATGGCAAAAACTTGTCATGCTGCCCAAATAATACCTGGTTAATTGGTGTGACCACTGGGTTACACAGGATTCTTCTTCTGATCTAAGCTAAACAGTTTGAAGTGTCTCTTCCTGCAGAAATCTCTCTCTAATCCTTGGTCATCCCACTGACCTAAGGGTCTCTACTATTAAGTGTTTTTAATATTCTTGGTAGCGTGTTCTTGATGTTATATATAAATCACTTCAGGCCACTCCTTTGTGAACAAGAAGGAAATAACTTTTACATGCAGATCTTACAATAGTATCTTTTTTGATAAGTGGTCCTCAAGGCTTGTGGTTCTCTCTCTCTCTCTCTCTCTCTCTCTATATATATATATATATATATATGAGCCCCCTTGAACTAGCTCTTTACCTCAAAAATAGTATAAGATACTCCTTTAATATCACTGGACTTCATTTGTCCTTTTGAAATCCTCCTTCCCTTACATAGGAATCTGAATCCTATTAAGTCTACACTCTTATCTTTAACTACATCTTTGGCAGATTATGGGGCTAAGCAGACGGGTGGCCCGGGGCCACCCCGGGAAGTTGAAGATCGGGGCCGAGGCATCCGCATCCCTCGGCCCCGCGGCGCAGCTTCACCACCCCAGGAAGGAGCACTAAAATAGCGCTCCTTCCACCAATCGCCGAAGGTGTGCCACAAAAGGCTGCCGGCGCACTTTCATCGGCTTTTCCGCTGCAGCGTGTGCGGACGTCGGTCATCGCCGGAGCACCAGCCGTGCGGAGGGCCGGCTGCTCCGACAACATCTTCGGGAAGGGGTTTGGGCACCCAGGGTGCAGCTGCCCCTCCCCTTCCTTGTCCTGAAGATGGCGCTTTGTGCCATCTGCTTCCCCCCATGACACACTCCTGCCTCTTAACAGCTCCTCCCCCTTTTTATAGCTGCTCATCAAGCAGGACCCCACCTTTTTGGCCAGCCTGTCTCTGATTGGCTGTTCTGAATATTTCAATCTGCAACTTTCTCTGCACAATAGGAATTGTCTCAGGAAGAAATCTGTTTTGTACCTTGCTGCAGATCAAGGGCAGGAGAGAAAAAGGATGTATGTGTTAGAGTTAACAACATAAATTCATTTTCAAAACCTTCAATTAATTCAAATTTCTTTTCTATCCCTAAGCAAGATGCTGTTGATGTGACTGTCTCAGTCCAAACCACAGTGTGTCTTCAGTGCTCACATACATGCTCAGTGTCTCCTTTGCCATTGAAATGGAAAATTAACTCAATGTTTGGCTTCCTTTGTGCATGGCATTTTGTTCAGTCCATTGAAACTAAAGGGACAGCCTAGGAAGTTGGTCTGTTTTGTACATTAAATCTCTTGTAGTCACAGCAAAAGTTTGGTTTGCAATAATGCTCTCAATTGTTGTGTTAGTATATTTGTACATATGCCATTTTAAGAACAACCTTTGTTTATCATATGAATGCCACAGCAGCATCAAGTTGTGAGAAACAGTGCAAAGTCCTCCCTGAAGAAACTGCTTCCTCCCCAAACTTACTTAATTACCATTTAATTTAACAAAAGAGTGATAAACATGGAAATCTACACCTGTATTTAGGTCTTTTTCCTTCCTTCATTATCCTCACCATACTTCCACTAGCACATTTAATCAACAACCATATGCTCAGCAGCCTCCAGGGAAGTGACTCCAGCTTGGAAATCAATATGTCATAAGTAGCTTGGTAGTAATGGATGCTTACAGCAGCAGGTTTCTCTGCTAATAACACAACAGGCAATAGCAGCTCATTTAGATGAAAGGGTCTTGTGGTTTCAATAGGCAACAAAAAGATGGATGTTCGTCAGGATTAATTTGAATTTGGGTAGCCACCTGGGCAGCTTTTGACCAGACTGGTTAGTTTTTGAATGCCTAGGTTTAATTATTTTTAATGATAAGTTAAAATTTTAAAAAATGGTAACCTTAACCAGAAGTGTAATTTGTTCTTTAGAAAGAAAGCAATTTAGCTTTGTTGGAGATACTATTATGAAATGCTTCCAGTTCACATTGCCTTTTTTCTTTTCCAATCTGTTCTCTTATGTTGTGGAGAAAGAAGTCATGATGTTCCATATGCTCAGATTTGGAATTGTCCTTGCTGACAGTGGCACTAGGCAGTTTTGGGTAGTGCAAAGATTCATAGGGCCATTTTCTTTTAATGAAAATGTCATATCTCAATCATTGAGGACATGCTTTGAATTTACAAGATCTCAGATTCCTTATTGCTAAAGAATTTTGAATAATGGGCCTCATAAATATTACATAGTTACTGTGCAATTATTCCACTTTAATTCCCATGGTTCCTTTGCATGGAATCCTGGAGTTTATAATTGGTGAGACGTTGGATTCTCTGGCTGGGAATTTAAATCCGCCTCCCTAAACTGCCAATACCTGGATTTCATTTAATGGAATCACAGAAATTAAAGTGGAATATTAGAGCAATAATTGTATAATGAATGGGTACCAGAACTCTAAAATTCCTTGAACTAAACTTCTTGACATATTTTTAGTCACTTTGTATTAAACTTGTTCAATGATGCCACTTGAAATGAATGAACCTCAGATACTCATATTATACTTTCAGAGTGAAATTAAAAATAACAAAAATGCATTCTAGCACATTTAATTTGTTTCTTTTAAAATGCTATACTTATAACCATGATGCCAATGTAGGACTAAAAGGGTAAGTATTTTATAAATGATAGAAAAAAGGTGTTTGCCTTTGTCATGCATTCACTTTATAGCCCCACTTAATTATTTGTTAAAATAAAATGTTTAGCTATTATTGAGTATTAAAGATACTTTATAACCTTTTTCATCTTATGATACAGTACAAGCTATCATAAGTAATCAAATTTCTAATCTTGTACAATGTTTTGGTTACAATAATAAAAGGCAGGGAAAACACTAAAAGCATCAACCAGCTTATTAATCCATTTTAAATGAAGATGTGATTATCTTCCTGAAGAATAAAGACGTGTAGCCTTAAAAATAGTTGATGTTGATTTTTTTCCCTAGTTAGTAGGGAGAACTGATTCAGTTCTGTAGCTCTTCAGTGAATGGATGGAGTTAAATTAATTTAAATACTTTCGCGAGATGGAAGGGATCATCGAGCCAGTCTTATTATTCTGTGTGGACTTTAATTTTAAATTATGTTTTAAATAATTGTTGATTTAATACTGTTTTAAGGGGGGAGGGAAGGGTCTTGTGTAAATATGTAAGCCGCCCTGATTGGGTATCCATTGGGCGGGGTAAAAATAAAATTTTATTATTATTTATTATTTTTATTAAATTTAGTGTGGTTGGTGAATCTCACAGAAATTGTTTTCTTGATGAGCGGACAAAGCCATAGTTCTTGAGGCATCTAGTATGAAAGGAAAATCCACTGGCCTAGCACTTGTTCTTAATATATTTTACTGGGAAGGAACTACAATTCCTTGAGTTGCTTAATCTCTCCCTGCAACACCAACTGCTAAGAATATTCATGAGGTTTCCATATCTAGTTTTTATGCACAGCAAAATTTTTAGTTAAGATGCTAATTTTATTTATTCTGCCTTTCTCCAACATGGAGCCCAAAACAGTATTAAGAGAACATGGGCAGGGGGCATGTTAACACAACCATTCCCCAGCTTATGGGCCAATTCCTTTCTTATTAGGAAGTTGTATATTATCTCTTTAAAAAAATCCAGATGCTGTTCCAAGCTACTGGTCTTCTTGTCAAAGGTACTGTTCCAAAATTCCAGTTGTTTTGTCAGTGGGACTTGTGTTGAAGTAAATTTGTAGTATAGAAAAAGAAAGGTGACCACATTTCAACAAAGGTGGGTTGCAGACTGCCAGAAATAGTGCAAATTGAGGCCACTTTTAGGGTTAGGGTTAGTGCTAGGGAAGCATGGGAATTGTTTTGTTCCTGAGACATTGAGCCTTCTCTGTCAGAGTGCTCTGGTGCCACAATAAAATACAGTTCCCATGATTCCCTTACCCTAACCCTAACCCTAAAAGTGGACTCAATTTGCACTATTTCTGGCAGTCTGCAACACCCTAAAGTCATCTTTCTTTATGTCCCGGCCAATTGAAAGTGATGTTAATTTTTCTGATATGGCAATATACCAGATTTTATGATCCAGCAACTTAACTAAATGGGAGATGTTTCCAAACCTTTTCCATTTCCATCTGGGTGTCTGTCATTGGTACACAGAGAAGATTTTTATACAAAAGCTTTGTCTGCATCAAAAATGGATAAGAGTGATGGTTTATCTCTCAGTTATGTGGTTTGGTTAGACATTAAACTTAGCTATTATCTTCATTGTCCAAGAAACATAGGAACAATGTGTCTTGGTGTTATTGGACCACTATGATTATGATCTCTTTTATTTTTTCCCTTTCATCATTTTTTTTCTGATGAGGTGATTGAAGTTTGGTAAAGCATGAGATTAACATTCCCTTGCTTTTTATACATGGTGTTCATTTCAGATATTCCTGGGAAGTGAATGTACATCACTTTACATCATATGTGGAGTAGGCTGGATAATTTCTGCCTAATGTAACTCACACTAATTACTTAAAGGAACATGTTTCTTTTTTCTTTTTTTGTACAAGATGAAGGTGCATTTGTAAGTTCAAGTATGTCTTGGCTATTTTTTGTATAGGGTTTTATTGTATAGGGAAGATTTGGTAATTTACAGATCTAAATTAAATATGTGTCCAGCTGGTAGTTCTGCCTCTGATCTGTCATCTTCTTTGTGGTTTGAGGGAACTAAAGATTATCCCAACAAAGGATTTTGGTGTAGTTGTGCTTGGCTTCCCCCATTCTGCCCTAGATGTCTGTCCTGTTTGTTTATTCCACAAGTTTTTAAACAGTTTGTTTTACAAATTATATTTAGGCCAGCTGTGCTGTATTTGTACTTTCTTACAGAGAACCTGCAGCATCTGGTTTACAAATTTACAGGGCACATCAAAGGATGTTGTAAGGCGAGCGAAAGCTTCCTCCGGCAAGAAACAAAAGCTGCTATATTTATTTCTGCGGCACATGTGTTTATAGTTGACATCAAAGAGGTGGGCTACCTTAGATCACATTTTTGTGCTTTGCTCTCAGTAATGCATGCATATACAGCAACCTTCCAACCCAAAATGAAATAAGTATGATATTTATTATGACTCACTCTGGGGTAATTTTGAGAAAGTTGGTTAATATAGCCATCATGTACCCCAATATCTTAATTATGTTTAAAAGGCCGAGCAGTTCCCTCAAGCCTCTCTCACACACAGATTTCTTCCTCCTTTAGTGCTATTTTCAGCCTTGCCTCTGAATGCATTGGACTTCAACAGTAAAACTCATTCTGAAGAAGATGTTAGGCTGAAGATACAAGCCCTGCCTTCAGGGTCACTGTCTATGTTGGCTTATAGGCATCTGTATCTGTGAGAACAAACTCCATTAAATAAAACACTGATTTTGAAATCATGTGAAGCAATGCAACAAAAAGAATGTATATTCACAAATGTACTCATCTAGTGATGAACAAACATGTGAATGTACTCAAACACCTGCTTTCTAAAAAGGTAAACAATTTGAATTGACAATTACAAAAGCAAAGCAGTGAAGATATAGTTGGTGGATATTTGATGGAGAGGCCTACTTCTGGTGCCATATGATGTTGGTTTGTGTGATAATGGTTTGTGTTGACATGCAAACACAATTTCACACTTACATGTGTGCATACCCACCTTGAGCATGGAGGCACTTTTTCTAATGCATACAACCCCTCTTAGGGAAGCCTTCCAGGAACTTTCCACTTATCCCGCCGCCTAGTCAATTTGTCACCGCCGGCTTTTCTTATTGAGTTATTGTTATTGTTGTCATTCCCGGAATAACAAATTCTACCCCCCCCCCCCGCCACCAGATAGTTTCTTCCGAGATGTCTACAGTTGCCGCTGTCTGTTCATGTTAGATGTTTATTGTTTTATTGTAATTGAGATTTTAATCTGTATAACGATTTAATATATTTTAAAGGGGGTTATTTTGTCATTGATTGTATGGGTGTATTCTTTTTAACTTGTAAGCCACTTAAGGAGGGGTATAAATAAAGTTTTATTATTATAATATTATTATTGTCTGTTTGTTTTAATTCTGTATGGTTTTAAATTTTAGCTGGTTTAATACTTTTTTAGGGGGGTCATAGGGGTTTGAATGTATCTGTACTTTTATTACTTGTGAGCCGGCCCGATTGAGCTCAGAGGGGTGGGTTATAAATTATTATTATTATTATTATTATTATTATTACAAGTCCTGGAAGTTTGTCATTTTCCACAATGTACATTTTGCTCACAAGACAGTTCAGATTTTGTTCCAACTGTAATGATTTCAATTTCCTCTGCTGTTGAAGCCCGGCTTATATTCATTACTGTCTGTAGTTCCTTTTGGGGTTGTCCATGTTGTCAGACAGAGTATAGCTGAGCCAGAAACTTTACTGTGTTCAATACTGCCAAAAATATAATAAAATAAAAACTGCATCTATAATCATGCATAGATTCAGATATATATGGAAAAAATTTAAATAATGGAAGTATAGTCTTCTGGACTATAGTGCAATGTTCTTATCTTTTAGCAATGTAAGAATTGCTTCCCTGTCATCCTGTATTCCAGGGTTGTGGAGAGCCTTTGGCCCTCCAGATGTTTTGAACATTTTTTTCACAGTTGCTTGCTGTTTGCCATCTTGGGTGGGACTTCCATGTCAAAACATGTGGAGGGTCAAAGTTTCCCTGTCTCTGTTGCATCCTGTTTCCACCAGTGATCATCTTTATATTTCTTCACATAATTCACAAACTGTTTGAGTGCACAAATACAGTATATATGATTTGTTTTTTTCTGTTCTATCCTTGTTCCAAATAGCCTAATTTAGAGTGGCAGCATGACTTCTCCCTTACATTTTAGCCTCATAATCATCCCCATCCATTGATATTCTTCTGCTCAGGGGGTTAAGGGAGGTTTCTCCAACTTTCCCTTCAAACAAAAGTTGCACTGGTAGCAGAGTATGGGACAGTGCATGGTAAATCAGACTTGAAAAGAAGGGAGAGAATATTTGAGAGGTCAGTCTTCAGAGGTTTGGGGGTCAAGTATATTTATGAAGTTATGCCAAACTTGGATTGACTCAGAAGTGAGCTACTTCCCAATTTTGATGAATAGTTCTACTTACGGTATTTCTGAGCTTTGCTGGATAAAAAAAAAATCTCTCTATTAACAAAACAAATTCTAACTGTTCATGTTCTATTTTGCCTTCCATCGTATTTATATTATCATGTAAACTATCTATCAGTAATTATTCTGCTCTTAAAGTATGGAAGGTATAATAGAAATGCACTATTTACTTGCATATCATTTTTTCTGCAGCTATTTTAATATTCCAAAACAGCTCAAAATGAATTATATGAAGGCTGCTACCCATATTTCCCCAACAGAATGTTCATTAAGTTTAAAAAGATGATACAAAAAAGCATTATGACATTTATTTTATGAATAATGTTCTTCAAAAAGGTTAAACATTAGACCAAGGGTAGGCAACCTAAGGCCTGGGGGCCGGATGTGGCCCCCTGAGGCCTTTGGACCGGCCCCGGGCTGGCCCTGCCACCACTGCTGCCGCCCCCCCGCTGCCACCGCCACCACCACCCGTCATGATGATATTGATTATTGTTGTTATTGTTCTTAGGGTTTTCTTGGCAAAATCTCCGGGGTTTTGCCATGGCTTTTCTGGGGCTGAGAGAGTGTGCATGCATATTTTTATTTTTTTAAATTTTTTTAATTTTAATTTTAATTTATTTATTTGTTTGTTTGTTTTTGGTGCTTCAGCCCCCCAGTTGTCTGAGGGACAGCAACCCGGCCCCCGGCTCAAAAAGGTTGCCTACCACTGCATTAGACATTACCACCAGATATTAATAAACTCTGCTCTTGCCAGTTCTGATACCTCCAGGAAAAACTGTGACTGATACACTGGTCTGAATTGTGCAAATACATTCCTGGCCACTGTTGAAGCCTGGATATCCAGGCTAAGAGTTGAGTTTAGCAGTACACCCAGCTTTAAGGGGAGAGTAACACCATATATCACAGGCAGAATCCCTATTTCCATGTCATGCCTTTCAGGTGACATGGATGATCACTGTCTTGTTGTTGTTGTTGTTGTGTGCTTTCAAGTCCTATCCAACTTATGGCAACCCCAAGGCAAACCTATAACAGGATTTCCTTGGCAAGATTTGTTCAGAGGAGGTTTGTCATTGCTTTCCCCATGGCTAAGACCATGTGATTTGCCCAAGGTCACTCAGTGGATTTCATGACCAAGCCAGGAATCAAACCCAGGTCTCCATAGTTGCAGTCCCAACCTTTATATCACTCTGGCTCCATCTCTGTCTTGCCTGGATTAAAACTTCAGGGTTTTTTCCCCCACCCTCATCCATTAATCCTAGCATTATTGTCTGTTCTGATTATTCATGCTTCTTATGATTCATGCTTCTCGTAGCCCAAATATGATAGCCTCCTTCTTTGGAAGTGTTAAAACAGAGACTGATAGCCATATATCAGGAGTGCTTCGTTTGGTATTCCTTCATGGCAGGAGATTGGAATGGATGGCCTATGTGGTCTCTTCCAATTCTATGATTTATGATTACATACACTTCCCTCTTCCCATTTTTTTTTTTGGGGGGGTTAGTCCACATCCATTTTGATCTGGCTTCAGGCCTGAGTGTGGCTGAGAGATGGAACTGGTGATCTTCATAGATGATCTGCACTGAGAAATGGATGGGGGGATTTGGTCCTACTGGATCTTTCAGAAGGTTTCAGTACTATTGGCCATGTTATCTTCCTAGGCCACTTGTCTGGCATGGGACTTGGGGAAACTATTTAACAGTGTTTCTTATCATTTTTGGAGGGACAAACTTAGATGCTAGATTATTCCATTTTGAAGGTCTGACCTTTGGCCTATGTTATACCTCAGACTCAGTTCTATCTCTGTGCTGTTCAACATATAAATGAAATCACTGGGGGATGTTACCTAGAGCAGAGGTAGGCAACCTTTCCCCTTTAAGGGCTGAGGGACTTCAGCTCCCAGAATCCCAGGAGCTATTGGCCAATATGGGACTATTGGCCAACATGACTGAGGCTTCTGGGAGCTGAAGTCCGTCGACCCTTAAAGAGGAAAGGTTGCCTACCCCTGATCTAGAGTTTTGGGGTTCAGTGTCACGAGAATGCTAATAATACCCAACTCTATCTCTCCTTTCCATCTAAGGAATGGCAAAGGCCCACATCAACTGGGACATCTACAGTCAGCCCTTCATATCCACAGCTTTTTTATCTATGGATTCAAGCATCTGTGGTTTGAAAACATTTTTAAAATATATAAAATTTAAAATGGCAAGCCTTCATTTTACCATTTTATATATGGGACACCATTTTACTATGGCACTTGAGCATCCATGGATTTTGATATCTGTGGGTGGTCCTGGAACCAAACCTCAGTGGATACCAAGGGCCCATTGTACTTGTTACTAATCTACGAGTTGGAAGAGACCTCAAGGGCCATCCAGTCAACCTCCTGCCATGCAGAAACACACAATCAAAGCACCCCTGTCAGATCACCATCCAACCTTTGTTTAAAAACTTCCAAAGAAGGAGACTCCACCACACTCCAAAGCTGTGTGTTCCATTGTTGAACAGCTCTAACTATTAGGAAGTTCTTCCTAAAATTTAGATGGAATCTTTTTGATATTGTTTGAATCCATTGCTCTGTTAGGATGTAACTATACCTTAGGCACATACATTAATAAAAGACTTAATCTTATTGAAGTTCCCAGCTAGACTAGAACTATTGAATGACTGAGATTTACCTAAATAACTCACTATTTAATAACGTATTCAATAGGTCTAATTTAGTTGGGACTACTAATTGGATTCTGGCCAGAATGTCCAAGAAATAAAAGATCCTTGCTTGAAATTGTCATCTGGAAAGTATATGTTCATATAAAGATAAAGCGATAAAATCCTCTGAGAATTAAGAAGTAGATTGATAGCATTTGTCTTTCCTCTTTATAATATTAGTCTTAATTTCCTGACATTGCTGAGAGCTGGTATCAACCATGCTGAATACAGGATTTTTCCAACAGAAGGTTATTCTAAGAATTTCTCCCCCTTAGAATATTTTTTAGGATAGTGGAACATGCTACGGAAAGCTGCCATTTGAACTTGCCCTTATTTGGAGCACGAGGATTAAGTGGTTTGATAATGACCTCCTAATTTATCTCTACTGTTTAAAGTATAGTTGCTTCATATCCAAATACAATAATGGCCAGAGCTCTTGTATATTTAATACTGACAAGTTTTTCAGCAGGAAAAAAACTGCTCATCCCTGCAGAATTGCAACACTAATTGTACTTCCTAGAGTTCATTATTTCTTTGTGTTACAGATTTAAGAATAGTTCCTTGCATGACATCTGGTTCCCCTTTAGTCATGTAATATGCTAAACAATTAGGTGTTTGTTTGTTATTGAGCTTGAGAGCTTGCATTACTTTCTTTCTCCCTTCTAAAGTAGTGCATTTTCATCAGATGCCATCTGGCCATTTTTAAAACCCAAATCTCAGACATAGTGCCTATGCCAAAAGACACACCACTAGAATAATGGGGGTGGGGAGCATAACATTGTACATGTGGGACAGAATTAGCCCTCTGCCTGTGATAAGAGAACAAACTTTAAATGGCACAAATTCAAGCTATTGGTAGCAAAGGAGATGTGTGTGCTGAAACTGAAGCCCTGTGGTTTTCTTCACATGCTGCTGGTTTGGATCAGAATCAGATGCAGTTTTCCAAGTTGACATGTATAGCCTATAGCCAAGAATCTGTTCTTGGAGCCAATCCTCCATTTCACAGAGAGAAGACAACGGGTGTGGCTGCTGGCAACTTTTCATTACCAAATGTGAATTGCTTTAAGGGCAGCTACTGACACTGTTCAGGCTTTGTAGCTGGAAGCTTCCCAAGCTGGCTAAGTAATGCCACTATATCAAAGGAATTAAAGGGAAAGTTGCCTGCTTCCCTTATATAGGGTAGATGTTGATTCATATCAGGACAGTCAGCCCTCCAAATCCATAGATTCTGCATCCACGTATTCAACCATTCACACAACTTGAAAAATGTATAAGAAGAAGAAGAAGCAAACCTTGATTTTGCCATTTTACATAATTTACTACAGGATTTGAGCATTCACAGATTTTGGTGGTCATATAAGCAAACCCCAGTGGATACCAAGGGCCCACTGTGTACTGGACAGGTTGGTCATCGGGGTTGGTCCTAATATCAGGTTGGGTGAAACAGTTCATTATGTGGAGGTGGAGTACCATTAATAAGCAGCCAATTGCCAATCATTTTTTTTTATCTATCTATGTTTAATCATTATCATTTTGGACAGTTAGCAAAACATTTTGGGCTTCCTGTGATAATCATCATGCTTCCTTTAGTGACAACCCAAGAAGACCACATCTGTGATGGATCCCCTCTTGCTCCAGAGTTCCAAGGCCTTGGGCTCCTGTCACTCACCTTGGCTCTTTTCCCCCTTGAACTGAGTACTTAGGCTTCAAGGGGATCCATTTATGGAGCAGTGGATGTGGCGTTCAGTGAATTCACAGTGGCAAAATGACTAGAATCTCTATCAAAACTTAATAGGAGCAGTCAGACATATTAAATAGCACATGTTAACCCCTGATTTAATAATTCACAACTCCCCAAAACCCTTCTCCCCAGTTGACTGTCCTATCTCTAGGCCATCTTTTCCCAATATGTTGGAGATAAGACTCAGATCCCTTCTCCCCCCGCCCTCTGCATTCCTTGAACTGTGATTGGCTGCCTCTAACCAGGCTAGAAATGAATTAGTACTTGGAAAAAGTTAGTTCTAATCTGCACTGAAGGAATAATGCCGCTTGACACCATTTTGACTGACATGGCTCAATGCTACGGAATTATGGGATTGGTAGTTTTATGAGATATTTTTCCTTCTATGTCAGAGCACTCTGGTGCCACAACAAATTCTAAGTCCCAGAATTCCATAGCATTAAGCCATGGCAGTTAAAGCGGTGTCAAACTGCATTAGCTCTGAAGTACAGATTAGACCTTAACTTTTAAAAGACTGCATTGTCAGAAATGTCAATTTCTGATCATGTTTTGAGAGTGCTGTGTGTTTTGCAACTGCTGCATTTTAATTAGAGTATTTACATAGTTCTGTCTCTGAATATTTCTAACAAAAGCCTTATGTTTACCAGAATTAGGATTGTGGAAATTATGTGGTAGCATTGTAAGGTTAGCAGAAAAGCTATAGGATTCATTTTCTCTTCTCGACATACTTCCTCATGCTCCATCATAATAGATCTAGATGAGGACTCACAGACATTTCAGAATAGCAATTTTTTTGTCTGATTGTTTTATGTCATCTGTTTGTTCTTGCTTTAGCGTTTCTTTAAACAGTTTTTGAAATCCCAGAGAAAAGGTGTGGCAGATAATTGTTTAAAATAAATAAATATATTTTAAAATAAATAAATATATGGTATGTGAATTGGTGTGATTTACTGAGAATCTTTGTGGGATGAAATGGAATTATGAACAAATGCCTAGATTTGTTGGCTTGATGCTAGCTTCCCCTTCTTCACAAACCTGAAAGTTTCTGTTTGTGTCCCAGGCCCATTATGTTTTGTTCTCAAAGGGCCAAAGCACATGGCAAAATAAAATGGTTTCCAGTTGCTTTGAAGGGGAGGCATTTAGATGATGCATGCCTCAAAAACGTCTGGAAATTGGACTGAAGCTGCACTCTGGGACTAAAAACTAGAGCAAAAGGAAGCAGGGATAATCTGACTCAAGGTGGAAAATGCACATCTTCGCGCCTGCATGTAAACATCCCAGTGCAACTGCAGGGCTGCGGTAAAGCAAAGAAATGAAGGTGTGATAACTCCAGTGGATGCAATTACAATATACACAACCCACAATCCAACGGGGGCGCATGGGGTGAAGGGGGCCTGTATGCATGGCCTCTATGATTGTGCTTTGTCAATGCATCACTTGCACACTGATGCCCTGTACTAGCACGTGTGACTGATCAAAGGGGTGGCCATGTAATGAGATGGTATCTGGGCAAACATGGGAGGTACTAAGCAATCACAGGCAGTGTGTTTGTGCAACAGTGCACACATATGGTGGGGAGGCAACAACAAAATACCCATCGGCATGGCTTAACACCGCACCATGTGGTCAGGCCATGTATATTTGGCTCACCTTGGGAGTGGGCTGTGTGGGCAGAGGGGGTAAAAGCAGGATCAAGCCACTTTTTCCTGCCTATCTGCTCCAGTCCAAAGATGAGTTTTCTTATCCTCATGCCACAGAAACTTGCTACATTGTCTGAGCTGAAAACAACAGATTAACATTGGTGGGAAATTTATAATTAGAATTTAGGCAGCTTCCCAACACTTACTGATACTGCTTTCATTTTGCAAAGTTAATTTTTATCCTACACAGTAATTGGGTATCTTTATGTTGCAGATGGTATCCTCGTATCTCTTTAGCAGCTGTTCAGATATGGCTGATAGTCAACAGCAACATAAGATCATAATTGTTCTGTCTTGGAAGCTCATCTCTTCTACTCCAGTTAGCATTTGGCATCATTCTGCTGGACACAATGAAGACAAGGATAAAGAGATATATTTACCGTAGTTGGTTTTACTTCTTTTCTTTGGCTCTTCTTAAGCATAGGGATGTATGTATTTCATACTGTGGTGTTTAGGATTTTCACATATGCAAAATAGACCTTGAGATCTGGACCCAGTTTTTTATTTCTGTGGAGCTACCCTTAGGGCTTCTTCCCATAATCGGATTACATTACACATGAGGAGCATGGATTTATGGGAGACATTAGTGACTGCAAACAGAAGAAACTGGCAGCCATTTCTGCAGCATCAGTTGTATATTTTTCTAGCCATTCACTACATGGAGAAGTTACATTATGGATGTTATAGGCTGGCTGAGGGATTCTGGGAGTTGTAGTCCAGGAAGGAACTTTTTCAAGATCTGGGAAAGCTGTGGATGTATCAAGGTATAATAGGGCAGTATATAGTAAAACTATATACTTTCAAGTAACCAGAACTGGGGTCTGAAAAGCTCAGAAGATCCAAATTCTGGCTGTACCTCTCTCCAACCACATTTCTCCAGATTATACTTGCCACTAGATGCTGCCATTATTACATTCATCCTGGCATCTGTTGTTAGCCCTATTCATTGAGATTTACAAGAAGCCTCTGACTTTGAACACACTGTTATTTGGCAACTTGCTCTTTCAACAATTGCAAATTAAACATAGGTTCCATTAATCTGACAAGGGATCCTCTCTGCTGTTCTTTTTGCATATGGAGGCTTGATTGGGATTGACTGTGCATGTGCACCAAGACTCCAAGCCACCTGAGAAACTTTTCAAGCAGTGTACATGGGCAATTCTAAGCAAGCCACCATAAGTCCCTCATGTTCCCTGCATAGGTTCTGCTTTTTGATCTGTTCCAGTTTCTGACAGATTGCTTATTATGACATATAAAAATACAGTAGCTTAAATGGTAGGTTAAAAATGTTATTTTAATGGAATGATGTTCACTTAGATCTGGGCTCTGCAAACTTACACATTATGGCCAGTTTATGGAATTCTCTGTTGAAAAAATGACATTTTTAAAAATAGCCTTTTTTTTTTTTTTTTTTTTTGTTCCCCATCCCGCTCCTTAACTTGTATCTCTAACCCAGGGACAATTAGCATTGGAAAAGGAAGGAAAAGTTGAGATGGATGTTAGATTTTACTATTCCCCAACTGTTTGGGGCCCTTGGTTTTCATGATTATCAAAGTGGAGAAGTATCACAAAGCTCAATCTGTTAGCATTCATAGCATTTTCTTTAGTCACCAATTCTACTTATTTGCAACTTTCTTTAGTATTTTTACCAATTAATCAATGTTTAGTGTGAATACTGATGTAAGGGATCTCAGTCTTGCCAAATTGTATTGCACAAAGCAGCAAATACATTTATTAAACTCAAGGGGGTTGCAGACTGCAAATTGAGTCCACTTTAAGGGTTAGGGTTAGTGCTAGGGAATCATGGGAATTGTTTTTTCCCCCCCCTGAACATTGAGCCTTCTCTGTCAGAGAGCTCTGGTGCCACAATAAAATACAGATCCCATGATTCCCTAACCCTAACCCTTAAAGTGGACTCAATTTGCACTATTTCTGGCAGTCTGCAACCCCCCTAAAAACACTTATTCAGGTTGTGTTTTCACATCTAAAATATATCATTGCTTTCAAATGCACATGATTTAGTAAAAGGGCAATGGTCAAAGACCAGCTGAACTAAGACTAGACTACCTGAAGCAGTGCTAAACCCAAACTTTTCCCAGCGTAGTGGTACTAAAAATTACTTAGGACTACCCCTGCCCTGAACTAACCTCCTGATATTATTATGTTTGTATCCTTGGAATGGAGAAGATTTGAATTTGGTTTAACTCTATTTGTCCTTCATTCTATCTTTTTCTGCCCCACCCTTTCATTTTTGACTCTTCTGTCTACAGATCTGCACCAACAATAGAGATTTTGGGGCAGATTGACTAATTCTCAAAGATTACAGACAGAGCAAAGGACTTTTCTGTCAGCAGAGGGCATGTCTTTAGACAGAAGATTTTTCTGATGATAAAAGATGTTAATCTAATTTTCTATAGTGAGTTCATTGTAGATTTAGGGCCTAAGCAGACTGCCAGAAATAGTGCACATTAAATTGAGGCACTGCCTTGGCTCAGTGCTAGGGAATCATGGGAACTGTAATTTATTGTGGCACCAGAGCTCTCTGACAGAGAAGGCTCAATGTCCCAGAAAATAATACAATTCCCATGACTCCCTAGCACTGAGCCAGGGCAGTGCCTCAATTTAATGTGCACTATTTCTGGCAGTCTGCTTAGACCTTTAGTCTTGTACTGTAATATACTAAGTAATTATTTCATTTCATTTCTATGCTGTCTTTCTCCCAGAAAGGGATTGAAGGTGGCTCACAGATAAAATTGTTAAAAAAAGTTCACAGTAAACATCTTAAAACAATATACTTTAGTAACATATTCATATAGAAGTATAAATATTTGTAAATTCCCTATTTCTATGTAGTTTTAAACAACCATCTTCTCAGCTTTAGTAGTAGGCTGTTCAGATGTTCTAGCTAATGAAAAAGAAAGTGGGTGGGGGGAATTACCATACTACTTTCCTAACAATTTCCCAAACCCTGTTGGGGAGTTAACATCTTAATTTAACATCTTAACTTAATTCTATGGGAATTAGAATTGGTCAGTTCCATAACATTTGTGTCCAGTAAGTGGCTGATGTTACTATACTACATAGAGGAGTTGGTAGAGTGACCAACGTACATCTGGACCATGAAAAATGAGACTAATGTTAATCAGGACTGATGTGCATCAGGATTGGAATACATTGGTCCTGTTGTGTATCGGGACACCAACTAGGGAGTGCTCATGTGCATCGAGAGAGCCTAATGCACATTTAGGACACTCTTGTTATGCATCTTCACAATTCACTAACAGAGTTTCTTGTCACTTTGCTATATAGGTAGGTATGCCTAAGGTTATATCACATAGACCATGATAGAAGATTCAGGCCAATATGAATGGAAGGTCTTTACTGTTGTTATTATGATGCTGTTAGGGGGGATGCAGACCGGCACATTAGGCCAGCCTGGGGGTGGAATTGGGGCAGGGCGACTGCATGCCACCCACCCTGACTCCACCCGATGCTACACTCCTGACCGCATGGCGTATGGCAGTGGTAGGCAACCTTTCCCCTTTAAGGACCGAAGGACTTCAGCTCCCAGAATCCCAGGAGCTATTGGCCAACATGGCTGAGGCTTCTAGGAGCTGAAGTCCCTCAGCCCTTAAAGGAAAAAGGTTGCCTACCCCTGGTGTATGGCATCAGGACACCCTCTTTGCGCAGCATGCATACACACTGTGCCAAAGAGGTGCAAAAGAGTCATGGCTTTTTGCCACCCCAAAAAGGAGTTGCACTTGCCCGCTCTTTTGGAAGCAGCAAAAAGGAAGATTGGGGTCACAGTATGTGGTTGCCACAGCCTCCATCTGCCACTCCCAGGGGCAGCTCTGTGCCCCCCTTTCAGGCCATCTGTATTGGCTTCTAGGAAGCTCATTTTGGCTTCTAGGAAGAATTCAAGCTTGATTTTCTCCTGAACCCATGTATTTGTTTTCTTGATATAAACTACACAAAATGCATATGTTATTATCAGACTCAAATCTGGCAATGGTCTAAAATTTAGTAAGTTTGGGAGTAAGTTTGATCAAGTAATGAAATATTTGGAATTTGTTCTGGGCTCATACTGCAATTCGTTTATAGCGGTTCAGGAGGTCTGTTTAGGAGGTTAAAATGTCTACTCGTTTACTGAATTACTGTAAGCCTAAAATGTATCATTTTGGGGGAGACTGTAAAATCAAAACCAATTGCTTTGTCAGATTTTGGATGTTATTTTTTATTGGTCTCACTGTATTACTTAATTGCTGCAAACATTTTATTTGCTGTTTGGGTGCAGTGTACAGTGTAATAAAAACCCAACGTACTTGTCATTATATCGTACTGTGGAATCAATGGAATTAGAATTACTGTGTATAAGGACACTTAAAAAAAATGGAGCCTTGCAAATTAATTAAAATCTGCTATTATATGGCTTGTAGTCATACATTAATCACAAACAAAATAATGTTAAGCATCCAGGAAGACTCGTATACATCCAAACAGTGTTAACAATTTCCCTACACTTAATACTGTGCAACAAATTTAAGTGGTCTGAGGCTCTAACTGGAAAATGCTACCAAATGACTCATTACTAGTGGTCTGTTTTCATAATGCAGTCAATTCATTATACTGATGTCTACCTAGAGGTAAACATGATGTAAGTAGAATGTAATGGAATTCTGGGACTGGACATCTAAAGACAAAAAATCAGTCTTAACCCATGGCTACCCTGTGGATGAGCCATCTCCAAGACTCCCTGTCATCCACTGCTCTGCTTAGTTTCTCTGTATTAAATTTGCATGTGGCATTTTTGTGTGGAAAATAGCATTTTCTACACAGGAAATAACATTGTTTTCTATGAGAAAATATTGCTTCCTGTAAAGCAAGTGCTGATTTTCTATGCAGAATTTAAAAAAAAAATGCAAAATAAGCCTCGAAATGTGAAGATTCTTTTAAATCCAAATTATTGAACATTTTTAGGCACAAGTGGAGAATGCTCCCATTGGACATGAAATGTGGCATCCTAAACATCTCAACTTCTCGAGTATGCATTTTATTGGGCTCATTCAAAATGTTTTAAGTATGTAAAATTTCTGAACATTTAAAAATATTTATTTAAACATTTAAAATATTTATTGCTTTCATTCTTATAGGCACAAAGCAAACTTTTAAATCATGCAAGTAGGATTGATGAAATGTTTTTTGCCAAACAAAATTTCCCTTAATCTTTTATATCCCCCTTCTTCCATTGTTTGGCAAAAGAAATCTTCTCACACTAATTAAATAGAACCAATGTATGCTTCATCTCCAAGATATGTTCATGTGATGTAAACAGGATATTTTTCACCCAACCTACACTTTTGCTTTTCGTAAAGATGATACTTCGCCTAGATTGGTCCACCACTGGGCGGTATATAAATAAAAATTATTATTATTATCTTTCACAGGAGGCAATTATGAGTATACGTATGCAGTGTAGAACCACATTCTAATTTAGCTATTAGGTCAAATAGCACTGTCTGATGAGTTTTAGACTCACTTGACACAATATTTCAGAAAAGGAAAACTCAACAGTATTTATACAATTCTGCCCATTATAATGATTCTCATAGCTTACTGATTTAGATACTTGATTTAGTGACAATATTTAACCATTATTTGACAAATCAATTGAAGAAGTTGTGTGTGTATTTGAAATACATCTTCTAATCTTTCGTTTCTTTATTTAGACATATCTCACCTTCAGATAGATTTCCAGGACAGCTTCAAATATTAAAGTGAAGATGCAATAAATATTTTTCAGCTTCAATCGTAAATGACCTCAGTAGGGAATAATGAGTAAAATCCACTGAAAATGACATAATTTATTTTTGTGTAAACATGCCCAGGATTGCACTGTTGAAAACAAAGTGCACTACAACAAAAAATATGTGCAGTCCATTTATAGCCTCATGAAGATGCAAATACTTAAAGGAGCACCTCTTCCCATATCTTTCTACCTATAGTTTCTGATATTCTGCCAAAGAGCTACATTATTCAACATATGTACATTACATAGTAACTAAGCAATGGTCTATCTTGGCAATATCACATCACCTATGGAATACCTTCCTTAAAGAGATTGCCTGATGCTTATGCAACAAAATGGTTGGCTGAAAGACAAAGGGTCCCTTATAAATGTGGCTATGAAGGTATACATGTCCTCTATTTCACACAAAATAAATACTACACACTTATAACTTGAGCCTCCTTCCCACAATTCATGTATTGCTTAGTGCTGAGGGCTCTCCTCTTCTATGCATTATGTATGCTATATTTGTTTATTTCACTTGTAATCATGTAAGTCCTTGATTAGATGAGCTGAGCTTATGCTATCCTGGCCCAGCTACTGCACCCAGGCTACCATGGGCATGGGAAGTTGTTTACATGCCAGTCCCTGTGCCAACCTGGGGACCCACTACTGGCACATGCCCAATATTTTTTTTGCAGCATTGATCCTTCTGAAAATTCCCCTGTCAACATGTCTGATGCAGAAATGGGGTGCCTGGCTGCACCATGAGGCCAGGCACTCCGTTTCCACATCAAACACAATGATGGGGGCTTCCTAGCAGGAGTGATTATGTAGAAAGGTAAGGTGCATGTTGGGGCTGTTTAAACAGCTGATGTTTGCCATCCAGGAAACTCCGTAGCAAATCTGGGCTCAAATTCTTTCATCTGATGGATGTCCATCAGGTTAAAAGCTAGAGGAGATTTTGATCTTTTGGGCTATGCTACAAAACCATATTTGTTTTGCAGTTAGTAATCAAAAGTTCAGCAGCTGTAGTGTGTGAAAAGATAGAAACTGCCTTTTATGGCGCTTTAACATTTGTGGGCACCAGGGGTAATCCATCCACTCTGACATGGAAATTCTGTAGACTCTGGAAAGAGATATGAATCTCAATAAATAAAATCTCCAGCAGCCAACTGTGTTGTTTGTTACAAAAATGCATGCCTGAATGGCCAACACTGGGACAGGGATGGGATACTACAGGAAAAAAAAAAAAAGCACAGGTAATTTGACCATTACCTTCTTCCAAGCAAGTGAATTTCATCATCATCATCATCATCATCATCATCATCATCATCACAACAACAGCAACAATGTTTGGGGGCAAATTCATAGTGTATGGCTTGTGAAGGCAAAAAGACAGATCCTTTTGAAAGAAGCAGATGGAAAAATTAGCACTTGTCAGATGCTGAAACAACATTCAGAAATCGGTAACACCATATGGGTTGCTGATGCTTTCAAAGTTTGGTGCTGGTGTCTGTTAACTGCAAATTATTTCAGATCAAAATTGCATTGGTAGTGTCCTCACCTTCTGCCATTGGAATAATAATCATAGAAATCATAGTATCAAGTAGCAATTTGCATTTTATGCATCTGTCAAGGGTGCAGATTATGCCTTTCCTCTCTGTTTTGACTTCTTGCCCAAATATGTATTTATTTAGAATATTTTTTCTTCACTCTTGGGGCTGAAAAGACTTTCAGGCCACCTTATGTTAAACCAATAAAAGCAAGAGTCCTTGCTCTCAGACTAGCTGTCAAAAAGGCACACCACCCACAAGGCAAATGAAATGGGGAAGGGTCGAAAGAAATTAGAATGGATCATCACAAACAATAGGAAAATGCAAAAGGATTAGCAGAGAGCAACTGTTGTCATAGTTGTCCAGGGTTAGTGCCTAATAACACTTGTCTATTGGTTAGTGTTTTTAGAGTAAAGTAACATTTCCATATCTACTAAAAGGGGGCTCAGAGATTGGGTTTGTGTGGAGACTACAAAAATATTTAGCCACATATTCCAAAAATTTGGTACTGGCTATAGATTTTTCACCTCTTGGTCATTGGCTTATGTCAGGGGTTCATCCTTTTGGGACTGATGGATACATTTGTAATGCTGAGCAAATGTTATGAAGGCCATCACAAGACAGATCATTCATTTAGCCCTGTGTACCTGTAATATTGTAGACATGGTGCAACGTGTTGTAGACTGCTCACTCAATTTCATAGATATATTTTGCATTAAACTATATTGTACATATTTTGGGTCTTTTTGGCTGCTTATCAGCTTCTGGGCCCAGTATAAGGTGTTGGTTATTACCTATCAGCTTCTGGGCCCAGTATAAAGTGTTGGTTATTACCTTTAAAGCCCTAAATGGCTTGGGTCCAGGCTACATCAGGGACCGCCTCTTCCCATATAATCCTCCCCATGATCTCCGATCCTCTGGGAGGAACTTCCTGCAGCCCCAAAAAGCTAGGCTTGTGGTGACCTCCTAGAGGGCTTTTTCTGTTGTTGCCCCTAAACTCTGGAACGACCTGCCAGACGAGATCTGCCAGTTGACATCATTAGATAGCTTCAAGAAAGCTGTCAAGACGGATCTCTTCCGGCAGGCCTTTCCAGACTAATTATCCTGGCTAGGACTTTGTGACTCCTGCATCCCTATCGTGGCCCCATCATATTGATGGATGGGGAATGCAGTAGAGACTGACCAGGGTACTGTAACCTCTTTAAGTATGTTATTAGTTTTATATTGTTTATGTTCTTATTTTATGTTTATTGTAACTTTTATTCATATGTTATTTAATGCTCTTTTAAGGGGATGGGTTGGTTTGGTTGAAATGATGTGGAGGTTTTTACTGTAAGCCACTTGGATTGTTGTCATTAAGCGGGATACAAATAATAATAATAATAATAATAATAATAATAATAATAATAATAATAATAATAATAATAATAATAATTATCCTCTATATGCAGAGGATATGCTTGTATGTTTGAGTATGCATCTTCAGATGAGAGCTAGGAAAGCCTTTACTTTTTAAATGTAATCAATTGCAGTTATAATTCCAATGTCCCAGAAGTAGTTAGTAATAATTATAGTTACATTTTTTTAAAAAAATCCCTTTGCTGTCCTTTTTCTCAAAAGCAACCAATAATTAATTTTCAGCAACCTTTTTAATAACAGATGAGTGCCACAAGGCACTAGTTAAAAAAAAAAAAAGCTCCCCTGTCCATTTTGTCATTGCTTCAACAACCAAAACAGAGCAGGAAGCAGTAGTTGGAACCAGCACCAGAACCATATGATATTCTTCCTCTGCAATTTAGAAGGGGCACATCGCTATAACTGACAGATACCATTATCTCACAAAAATCATAATGTAATATAATTAAACATTAATTATTGGGAGAAAATTAAATAGTGAAATTCAAGCTCCAGCTAGGATATATCAACAGTTGCAAGTGGTTGAACACTGCAGAGGAAGATCACCAGAACACAATATTGTTTAAATAGGCCATTAATAACTAACTAATTACATTTAACAGTTTGCTACCTTTGCGTTTCCAGTCTTGCTTAAATATTTTCCTCCTCACTTCTGATTAGAACATTTCCCATGAGGTTTTCAACAGAGCCTTTCTTTGTTCAGTGAACTCTCTCCAGATTGAAACACACCAAGACATAGTAATAGTACTGCTCCAACAGAATAAGTTCACACCTTCTGTATTTTACACTCAGTTCTTGTAACCACTTTTTAGCAATCATTCACTATTGGCAATGTACTAGGCAAATTTTGTTAACAGAAAACAAACTCCCATTGTAAGCGGCTGATAAGCCATATCTAAATTGGACCTATAATGAGGTGATTGAAATAGTTCTGTGCAGTATTTAAAATGTTATATTTAGACAAGATCAATGGCAAGTACTTTATGCAAAATGTGGTTTGAACAAAGAAAGTATTTCCAGGGACTTTTCTCCATTATATTCAAATTAAAAATTAGTTGAAATGTTGTGGCCACAATGTGTCATTTGGCTTCTGTACTCAGATCAGTTGGGAGCCATTTCTGTGATTCTCTGAGTTCCCTAAAGACAAATTGTAGAAGGGATTAGCAAAGATGCCACTTTTGTGGTATCTTTGCTTATACCACACACGCTTGCTTGCACCACACACACACACAAAAGTCAACTGACTGTACAACATACTTTAAGAAGACTTCTCTTCACAGATATAAATGAATCACAGTGCTGGGAAAAATATGTGGCATACTGATATGACAGTAGCAAAAACGTATGCTTGCTAGTAGGGATAGCTGGTAGCTCCACTGTTGAGTGGATTATTTAATCTGATTTAGGTTTTATTCCAAATTTTAAAGGAGTTACCCAAGGTTCTTAAATCTGTCTTCAAAAAAAGGTTTGGCCCCTTGGATGGCTAATAGTTTACATAGGCTGGGAAGCTATCCTCACCTCCTATTCTCTTCATGCCATATTTTCCTACCCAAAGTTAATTTTATTTCTAATATCAGAATATAGCTGGGAGGAGAGGTATATGGTAGGGGAAATGTTCAATAAACCCAGCTTAAGGCCTGGGAGTGGCAGATTGGGGCCGCAGCAACCACACACCTCAGCCCCAATCCTCCTCTTTGCCACCCCCAAAAGAGTGGGCAAATTCCGCTCCTTTTGGGGGTGGTTAAAAGCCGCCCTTAGAACCATGGCAGCGGCTGTTTTGCACCCCTTTGGAGCAGCATGTGCTCACGCTGTGCCAAAATGGCACCCTGACACCGTGCGCCATGTGGATGGTCACACGGCATTGGGGCAGAGTCAGGGCACCTGGTGCGGTCGCCCCACCCCAACTCCACCCCCAGGCTGGCCTAAAGCACCAGTCTGCATCCCCCCTCAGTTGCTTTACATGTCATTAGGTTACTTTAAAACTTGTTTTTTTCATGATGTAATGTTGTCAGCACTTCAAAAAAATTCTGTTTGGACTACAGTTTCCAGAATCCCCCAGCCCACATTTGGCCTGTAGCCTGTAGCTATGATATACATTTACTTTTTCTGTCATTTGGGGTAGACAGTGGATGTTGCTAATTAATTGTTGTAATAGCTTTTTTTTTTTTTTTGCTTTAATTGACTTTTATTATTTTACCTATTGTTTGTATTTTAGATTGTCCACCTTTGGCAGGTTTTTATTCTATTTTATGCTTGATTGTCTCTTTGTACAGCGCTGTGTACATTGACAGCGCTTTACAAATAAACTTTAATAATAATAATAATAATGTGACCTAGTGGATGTTGTATTTGGCCTCTAGAGCAGTGGTCCACAAACTTTTACTGGCTACATCTCCCTTTCTCTTGAGCAACAAGCCTAGAGCCGCCCCCCTTGCATATTTCTTGATATTAGGTCTACTCTTCTACTTTGTCACTGCTCCCGTTGCATCTGGTCACCCTAGGAGCAGCAATTTAAAAGCTTCTCACCCATGCCACCCTCCAGTAAAGGCCAGTGTGGGCAAGAGGCCTCTCGATTTCTGCTCAGTCAGTTGCTCAGTTGCTGCTCCCAGGTGCAAAGGAAGAAGTTTCTCTCTGGCAAGGAAGGACTCTCAATTCTTTTTCATTGGGGCAGAAATGCTCTGGACTGGAAACTGGTGCCAACAGGGAAAGGGAGAGATTTTAACTACATGAGCTGCTCCAAGGTGAAGGAATCTTTCCAAGAATTCACCCCAGATACTCCTCCATCTCCTTTACCAGAGACACATCTTTTCCAGCTTCAACTGTTTCCCATCCACAAACATTGCTTCTTCTGTTACCTCTTCTCTCACCCTGTCTAATGAAAGAAAACAGGAGCAGCAAAGCTTAAGTAGGGTCCCAAATTTGAAAGCTCTTTTTTACCACCACTTGTCACACACTGGCATGTGCTCTAACTCCTTACTCTAGTCAATCAACTCCTAGCACTTGTCCCACACTGGCTTGTGCTCTAACTCCTTTCTCTGGCCCATAATGGTGCCACTGTGAGCCATCGAACCAATGTCCTGCATCCAAGTCTTGCAAGAGTTTCCAGTGAAGGATGCAGCTAAGTGAGTGAGCTCATGTGGGCAGGCAGAGAGAGGGAGATGCCACCACTTGAAATGATCAGTGAGGCTGCATTGTGGCTTTAAGGGACCTGAAAAGACGTTTCATGCAACCTTCAACCCCACATTGTCACCTTCTCTTTCTTGCCTACCAATACTTGGACTGAAGGTCGCCCTGCCATCCCCCTTTCCCTTTTACTGCCACACTAGATCTTTCCACCACTCCCTGGAGGGATGTACCACCCACATTGGGAATCTCTAGAGCAGGGGTAGGCACTCTTTCCCCTTTAAGGGCCGAGGGAATTTCAGCTCCCAGAAGCTTCAGCATGTTGCCCAATAGTCCCATGTTGGCCAGTAGCTCCTGGGATTCTGGGAGCTGAAGTCCCTCGGCCCTTAAAGGGGAAAGGTTGCCTACCCCTGCTCTAGAGAGACACAAGTTTGGCTGAACTGTATTCTGTTGATTCTTCTGGTCTTCACAGACTTAGCAGTAATTATCCTTGGATATAAACTAAAATGTTTAATTTTAGACCCCATTTGACTGGGATATCCAAAGCAGCTTGTCAGTTTCACTGAATCTCAAACTTTTAATGCACCCTACAGTTTAAAAATGAAAACCCTAAAAGATACAAAAGGAAACTGGAGGGTGAGGAATAGAATGGGTTGAAAAGTAGAATTGCAAAATACTGAACTCAACAACAAAAATAGTTTGTTATGCAATGCCTATGGGGAAATGCTAAAGAAATGTATAAAACTATATTGAAGACACTTCAGAGAAAGACCAGTTGCAGTGATACTATGATGTCAATGCAAAATAGTTTTTTTTCTCTCTCCTCTACCAGCTCTCCTTGCCACTCCCTAACTGGCACTAGATCCTTTCCTAGACCTCTGGAACAGGAGTGAAGAGTGCAGGGGTAGGTGCAGATGAGAAGAGAAATCTTTCCCCTCCTGATCTGATTGAGAAAAACAGTTCTATCAGCAGATGCCCACCATTGAATGTAGGTTTTTTTAAAAAAAAAAAGAAAGAAAGAATGCAGCATTTTTCATGAAGTGCTTCTTTTAAGGCACTTTCCTTGGTTTTCCTGGGAAAGAAAACCACAGTTGTGTCTATAAAAGTTAATCCAAAGACTTAGACTGTTTAATGGCACTCCAAGTTAATGTCGCACTTTACACCTGAAGATCTGTGCTGTTTAAAACCAATGTTTATTAGCTTAACCCAGCAATAAACCTAACAGATAAACACTGTTGGGCCTCATGACAACTGTGGATCAGGATAAAATGGAAAGAAATGCTCAAAATTACACTAGCTAGGGAAAAGGAACTGTTTCAGGCTGTAATAAATAGAAACATGGTTGGCATGTTTTATCAGTTGCCTTGTGGAAGGTAGCATATATAAAAGGCCTATTCTTTCTTGTTGCATTCTAGAGAGCTTCTTAACTTCAGAGAATTCATTCCGCATTGATTGGTACCCAAAGGAACCCTTGTGTATGGAACTTTCAAACTGCATATAATTAGGGGCAAAGGTGGGGCAGACATTTTCCTGAAGGGATGCCATGAAAAGCAAATATAGATATCCTAATAATAACATTACAAGCAGTTGACACAGAGCCTGAAATTTGCATCTTGCAAGTAGCAATATTATTTGGAATTCATTACTCATAGGGACAACAAGCAACATTTTCTTTTAAGTGTTATACAATTATATTGACACATTATTTTGTAGTTTAGAGAGTATTGCTTCTTCATTACTTTCAACCTGTGAAATCTTTTAAATATCATTTTGGGATATTTGTGCCATTTTAAAGGTATTTTTTTTTTAAAAAAATAGCAAAAATAATGTGCCAGGAACATATTATTAATATGGTGCCTGATAAAGTAACAAGTAATATGGAGATGGGGGATTAGTTTTAGATTATTGCTATTTTTAACTCTGTTTTAAATTTTATATTTGCAATTTTTATATTTTGTATGGTTTTAATTGTACTATTTTAATTGTCGTTTTAATATGTTTTATGTATGTTGTTAGCCACCTTGGGTCCCACTTTGGGAGAAAGGCAGGATAAAAAAATAAAGAAAGAAAGAATAAATAAAGAATGCTATAAGTTATTTGCTTTAAAAAGAGACAGACAGACAGGAACAAAAGGCCTAAACGGACTGGCCACATGGTATCCTTCTCACAGTTTCCACTTGGGCAAGTCTCCAGGACAGCATGGCAATGGATGGGTGTTCACATGCCTGCTGGCTGCCATGCTGTGGATCTGTCACTGCTTCTCACACCTTCCCTGCATCACTGTCATGTCCTCTTTTAAGGTCCTCACTGTGGCCCATAAGGGTGGGAACATGGTGCCTGACTACATCCACATGGCAAGGCACCCCCTTCTAATGTCACAGGCTGTAATGGGGGCTTTCAGAGAGGACGTGATAGTGGTAGCAGGTAAGGGACATGCAGGCCTGTATGGTCTGCCAGTTGTTGCAGCAGATTTTCAGAGAAATTCCATCACAAATAGGCAGTCATTTTATATCAAATTATAGGCCTTTTGGACCAGAAACAAGCCAAACCCACTAGATCCATATCTGATCTACCTGATCCCAGCCCCAGGGCTAATGGCCTGCATCATCTGAACAGGATGATAGCAGGCTAGGGGGGACATGGACCTTTTGGCTTATGCATACATCCCCAGAGAGAAAGAGCGAGAAGGTACTAATAATAATGCAACAGATTTTTCAGTGTTCCAGATTTTACTCCAATATAATTTATTTTGAATGTGATCCTATGGTCTCTTATTTTTAAGTAATTTGTATTGAAATCAGTAGGGTTTGCCAACATGCATATGTGTTTAAGATTAATAATAATAATATAATAATAATATTTATTTATATCCCGCCCCTCTGCAGAGCAATCGGGGTGGCTTACAACATTAAAATTTACATAAAAATTTGTTAATACAATGTAAACATAACCTAAAAATCCCAAAACCCGCCTGCACCTTAAAAGGTAAGTTTTAAAAGGTAGACTAGGCCCGTTGGTGCTGGGCCTGTTGCCTCTCCCCCAGATGACATCGGATGGAATGGAGGGAGGGCTCGTCTTTTTATCCTAGTTCCAATGGTTCTGGGCCTAGTGTCTCTCCCCCATATGACATCGGATGGAACGGAGGGAGGGATCTTCTTCTTATTCTAGGCCCAATGGTGCTGGGCCTGGTGTCTCTCTTCCAGATGACATCGGAGGAAGGAAATCTGGAAACTTTGGGCCTAACTGGACATGACATTAAATTGTTGTATTTAATGTATTTAATTTAAAGAGCAAACAATACCATCTGGGGGCCTGGTCACTTCCTGGTTCACAAAAATCTTGGAACTTTTCCTCCTACTTAATCTTTTCCTCCTACTGAGATTATAAAAAGGTAAAGATGAAGGTAGTCCCTTGACACGAATGTCTAGTCATAACTGACTCTAGGGAGTGGTGCTCATCTCCGTTACTAAATGGAAAAGCCCACACTATCTGAGGACTGCTCAGGTGGTCATGTGGGGAGCATGACTGCACCAAACGCTGTTACCCTCCCATCAAAGTGGTACCTATCTATCTACTGCATTTGCATGCTTTTGAACTGCTAGGTTGACAGAAACTGGGACTAGTGACAAAAGTTCACCCCATCATGCAGCACTCGGGCCTTAAACTGCCAACCTTCTGATCTTCCAATCATCAGAATTATAAAGGAAACTATTATTCCACATCTTCCTGATGCAAATATTAATAGATCACATGTAGTCTGGTCCTCTGTTGCTCAGTCTAGCGGTCAGAACATGGTATTTTTCATGAATCCACTTTTTTATGTTCAACCTGAACTATGTGCATCACAAAAGTACATCTAATACTACCACCTTGTAGTCATTACATCTAAGGCAGGGGTAGGCAACCTTTCTCCTATAAGGGCCGAGGGACTTCAGCTCCCAGAATCCCATGGGCTATTGGCCAACATGGGACTATTGGCCAACATGGCTGAGGCTTCTGGGAGCTGAAGTCCCTCGGCCCTTAAAGGGGAAAGGTTGCCTACCCCTGATCTAAGGGGTCACATGCCTTCATATGAAAGGAACTGTCATAATCTAAAAGTCTGTGTATTCTAATCATGAGCACTCAATAACTCATGAGGTTTGAGTTCTAAACACTGTAGCTCTTATCTGAAGCAATTTTATGCTTATTCAAAGGGTAGCAGTGAAATAAATTCCATTTTATTTTTTTCCTGGACCAAAATACAGCTTTTCTGCTACATCTGAATAAATATGGCAAGTTTAGTTTAAACATGGTGTGAGTGATTGCAGATGGTTTATTTATTTAAATTGCTCTCTGCTCAGATGAAATCTAAACAGAAAAGCACACAAGTTATCTCTTCAATCCAACCCAACATTTTGGCAAAACCTGGGTAGATATTTTGCATTTAAACAGCACAGGAAAATGGGGATAAGGGCAGTTGAGACATGTGTTTTTTCATACAAGGCATGGAATTACAAATAGTACTTTATATTTCAAAGTGCTGTGCAGACATTGCCTAATATATTTTCCACCAACATCACAAAGTATATGAAAAAGGAACTACTGTTTCTCTTTTAATATTGTGGAGACAAAAGCACTATAAACTGTATGACTTACCAATGGGATAAGCTGAAAACATTAATGCCTAAAACAAAGCAAAACAAATGACACCTCCATCCAATCAAATTAAGGTGCATACTATTCAATGTCAGCCATATTCTTTTTCTGCATAATTTGCAGGAAATAACACATCCCTGGCAGTAAGAATACAACAGTAAGAAATTAAATAGCTACCACATTTGTTTCCCTTTTCTGTCATCCAAAACCTGCTCCCCTAGTTGCTTTATCCTCTGCCTGTGAACTTACGTTTTCAGAATTTTATTGTTGTTGTTGTTGTTAACTGCCTTTGCGTCGGTCTCAACCCATGGTGACCCTATGGATGAGACATCTCCACCACCACTCCGTCTTCTACTGCTCTGCCCAGTTCCTGAAAACTCATATTTGTGGTCGCTTTAATAAAATCCATCCATCTAGCACAGGGGCAGGCAACCTTTTTGAGACCTGGGCCGGTCTCCCGTAGCCCAGGTCTTGGCTGGGCCGAGGGGGGGGGGGAATGGCAGTGCACATGCTCATGTGCGTGCGTGCACCCTCTGCCATCGCGTGCGACCCCCCCGGGCACGCTATTGCTGCGGTCGCTACTGCAGCCGCCGCCGTCGTGTGTGCGGCCGCTGCTGCCACGGCACATGTCGTGGCTGCCATTTTGGAAGTCCAAATCGCGGCTGTGATGCGTTTGTGCATGCGCAAGAGTACTGTGCATGTGCAAATGCATCGCGATCGCCATTTTGATTTCCAAAATGGTGATCACAGCGAGCACGGCCCCAGCAGCGGCGAGTGGCAGTGGCGGCAGCGCACGGCGGCAGTGGCGGCGGCAACCTTCGGCCTGGGCCAGTAAGTCCGGGGCCTGGGGCCTTAACCAGCCCCCGGGCCATAGGTTGCCGGTCCCTGATCTAGCATGTGGTCTTCCTCTCTTACTATTTCCCTCCACCTTTCTTAACATTATTGTATTTTCCAATGATTAATGATGTGTCCAAAGTACAACACTCTAAGGGCCTTTACAGAATGCCAGAAATAATGCAACTTGAGTGCACTTTAACTGTCCTGGCTCAGTGCTAGGGAATCAACTGTAGTTTATTGTGGCACCAGAGCTCTCTGACAGAGAAGGCTCAATGTCTCAGAAAAAAATACAATTCCCATGACTCCCTAGCACTGAGCCAGGGCACTTAAAGTGGACTCAAGTTGCATTATTTCTAGCAGTCTGTAAAGGCCATAAGTTTTGTCATCTTGGCTTCTAGGGATATCTCTGCCTTGATTTACTCTAGGACCCATTTGTTTGTCCTTTTGGCTGTCCATGGAATCCTCAGCACTCTTCTCCAGCACCACATCTCAAAAGTGTTGATTTTCCTCCTATCTTCTTTCTTAACTGTCCAGCATTCACATCCATACATGGTAAGAGAGAATACAATGGCTTGTAAGATTCTGACCTTTGTGCTGAGTTGTATGTCTTTGCATTTTAGGATCTTTTCTAGTTCTTTCGTAGCTGCTGTCCCCATTCTTAATCTTCTCCTGATTTCCTGGCTGCAGTCCCCGTTCTGATCAATGTTTGATCCCAGATATGAGAACTTTTTTACTATTTCTGTTTCCTCATTGTCTAGTTTGAATGTATGTAAGTTTATGCTGGCCGAATGGCTGTAATAATAATAAAAGAAAAGAAAGTTCTCGGTGGTCATTATTTTTGTTTTCTTTATGTTCAACAGTAAG
>CM034708.1:123858542-123871495 GCA_020142125.1 Phrynosoma platyrhinos
TTTTGGGGAAGAAAAAATGTGTCTTATATGCCAAAAAATATGGTAACTTTTCTGAGCTATGGAACTTACATATGTTCTGCATGTGTGTGAACAATCAACAGATAATTTGAAATGTTTATTTCCCTGCTGGGTGAGATTATGGTAGATTTTGCACACATTTTCATTTTCCCCCCTTTTATGTTTACAAGCAGAGCATATGATGTGTAACTTTACGATGATGGAACTACATTGCTGCTATGATACGCAGCCATACTAGTGAAGTACAGTGATACACAATAGCATACCATGCAAAATATAGCAATGCAGAATGGGATAAGTGTATAAAGACATGTTGTGTTTCACATCCACTCCTGAGAATGAAAGCATTGCACAATGGTACAATTGAACTTTACAGGATTCTAAGTCAGGTTACAATGGTGTAACTTTCCAACAGGATGCCAGCCAGCATTTTCTGCTCTGAACGTTTGGCAATGGGGGAAAGAGGATGAGGAGATATCATTAAAGTAATAATTGTCACCTGGATGTTATTATGGTATGTTGATGAAATTTTGTTGGTGTCATCATTGGTGCCTAAGTGCATGATGTTGAAAAAATCAGCTCATTGTGTCCTTTATTTTTGTTACGGATTGTGCCAGAAGTGACTAAGGTATAAGATGGAGAAGTACAAGGGGGTATCATAAAATAATAATAATCACCTGGAAGTTATTATTGTATATTGATGAAATTTTATCAGTGTCATTATCACCAAGTGACCTTTTCTATTCCCAAAAATAAAAAAAAAATCCATTCCAGGGGCGCTGATTTGACAACACAGATGACGTGATTCATGAAGTGAAAAAGTGGTTTAAAGTGCAATCTGCGGACTTCTGCAATAACAATATTTGGAGAGTCAAGAAGCACTGGGAAAAATGTGTAAATCTGCATAGTGACTACGTAAAGATAAATTAACAACTGCAAATCAAAACAAACTCTCTGTTAATTTATTTTAAAGGTGATAATTAAAACTTTACAATACCTCCTTATACACTGTTGATTTGTAAAAATTCTGAGCAACAACACATAAACACTTTGCAAAAGCTAATGGAAAATGGAAAATCTTGTAGTGAGTATTCATTTCTGAGTAGCATGTCTCAATGTGGCGACAACCCTTCCATCGTCTCAGTTGGCAGGCTTATCCAGATTATTTTAAAAATGTGATTTTTAAATGATGAATTTTTAAATATGGACTGTTTTAATGTGTGTCTCATTTGCCCTTTTAAATTGATGTGTATTTTAACTGATGTGTTTTAATGGATGTGGTTTGTCTTTTAATTGTTGTTGTTTCCTGCCTTGATCCATTGGGAGAGGCAGATAAGAAATCATCCTCATCATGATCAACAACAACAATACAACTACAATAACGTGGATGAGGAAAAAATGTCAATTTTCTTTACATTCCTAGTGAGCAGCATAGAAGAAGACATGTAGTTTTTCCTGTTTGGGTATTGCTCCTGTGTCTGTTAGACACAGTGATTAGAACTGTTTTGATCCAGAGGTACTTTTTGGAAATAGAGGATGTTAGCCAAGCTATTGTCTTAATCTTAGCTACCTTGGTTAAAGACACTCTTGTCAAGAAAACAAAAACATAGCCATTCATCATCTTTATAAACTCTCTCCTAAATATGACTATTTTAAATCATCTCCCACCCATCTCTCATACTATTGTTTCAGGTAAAATGTGTAACCAAAATGCATATTTCAGTCCAACAATATTTGAGAAGAGTCTGGGGCATAGATTGAGGGGGGGAGGCAAAATGGGGGCATTGATCTCCCAAATAAGAAATCTGTCCCCCATGTGAAATTTCCTGTGAGTCCCAAATTTGTTGTAATTTAAAACTTTAGTTAAACATTCTAAAAATGCAGGCATCCAAATAAAAGGGGCAGACAAAATTACCAAAGGAATGTTAACACAGCCAATAAAAGAGTTCTCTGCAATGCTGGAAATGTGGGGAATGAATGAAAATTTCATATGGGGATAGAATTCTTATGGGGAGGCAAAAACCATCATTTTGGCTAGAACCCTGAGAAGACTGTTGATTCTGTGTGCTGATCTTCATTGACCCCCATTTGGCCCTTATAGAGGCCTCCTATTTCACCTGTGTGAAGAATATATTTTAAGGTTTTGTCCACTCTGCATCAAGTGTGCTATCGACCATCTCACACCATGGAAGAGAACAGAATTACACTTGAAAGAGCAGACTTGCATTTAGGCTCTTTAGCTTTGAAAGAACTTGGGGAATTTGGTGAACACTATTTGATGAATTTAGTTTTGAAAGCAGCTGACAACAGCAAAGGATTTGACTTTCCTTAAATTATTTGCTTGCGTGTATATGTGTTTAGGCTGGTAAAGGGTAGTTACCCTAGTGGCTTTCCAGTATAAAGATATTACATGTCTTTATAACATGAGCACAATTCAGCCATTCCAGCAAATTCTATTTTCTGTATTGATTTTTCTTTAAAAAAAAATCAAAAGTGGATCACTTCACATGTGTTGACTTAGCTTCTTTTGCATGAAGCACAGGTGACAGCTGTCAGGATACATTGTATATAGTGGAGAAGTTTAAAGTAGACTTTCCCTTATTTTCTTTTATGAACTTATTGCCATATTTCTAATGGGTATTTGGTGCCTAAGTGTTTGAAGTGAATCGAGTAGTCCCAGAATAATTGAATGACATTCTAATGCAAGTTCAGGACCATGAGGGGAAAAGCCTCTCTGTCCTTGTCAAGTCTTAAGGTTGGGAAGTGTTAGCTTTTTGGACTACAAATCAGAATTCTTCTGCCTGTACACTACTGAATTCTCAAAAAGTACTATATTCTCAAAAAGTACCATATTTTCCAGCGTATAAGATGACTTTTAACCATGGAAAAGTGTCTCAAAGGTTGGGGGTCATCTTATACGCTGGGTGGAGGAGGAGGAGGAGGAGGAGAGAAAGAGAAGAAGGAAGCCAGGTGAAGGAGGAGGAGAATGAGGACAATGGGAGAAGGAGAAGGAAGCCAGGGAGAGGAGGAGGACGAGGGGAGAAAGAGAAGGAAGCCAGGGAGAGGAGGAGGAAAAAGGGAGAAGGAAAAGGAAGCCAGGGAGAGGAGGAGGACGAGGGAAGAAGGAGAAGGAAGCCAGGGAGAGAAGGAGAAGGAAGGGAGAAGGAGAATGAAGCCAGGGAGAGGAGGAGGATGAGCAGAGAAGGAGAAGGAAGCCAGAGAGATCAGGAGGAGGAGGGAGAAGAAGAAGGAAGCCAGGGAGAGGAGGAGGACGAGTGGAGAAGGAGAAGGAAGCCAGAGAGATCAGGAGGACAAGGGGAGAAGGAGAAGGAAGTCAGGGAGAGGAGAAGGACAGGGGGAGAAGGAGGGGGAAGCCAGGGAGAGGAGGAGAACAAGGGGAGAAAGTGAAGGAAGCCAGGGAGAGGAGGGCAACGAGCAGAGAAAGAGAAGGAAATCAGGTATCAACAGCATCCAAGTCTGCAGATCCAAGAGATTTTGTATGTAAAATGCAATGCAATCTTCTCAGTGGGGTGCTGAGCAGTTTACAAGCTCCTTTTGCATGGCAGAGTATAAAAGATACTTCATCTCTTGAGGCATCTCCACTAGACAATACTGTGTTTGAAATGGTGGCAGTGAAGAAAGATTTCTTTGCTGCCCCCTGCAACATGGCGTAGACTTTCCAATGAGTTCATATTTGGTTGGATTCGCTTTGTTTTCCTCCATCATTGCTTTGCTCTCTGTTCCACTCATTTCTGAGTATGGTTGCTTGCTTAGCTCCACTCTGGAAGGGGATTCTTAGAGGCAGTCTCAGTGGAAGAGGCCACATAAAACTCACGATAAGAGGAACGATATACCTATATTTTCTGAAATGGTGAAGATGGTGGGGGTGCTTCTTTTCCCTGGTGTGCTGTTGCTCCTGGTTACTCCTGATTCCATTCTTCTTTACACTTGCATCATATAGAACACTGGTTCCTACTCTGAATTACAATATTATATCTAGAGCTGGCAGTATTGTGTTCTCTCTAGCAATATTCATAACATTGACTGAAACAGACTAGTCCTTTTTAGTGTTAGAACATTATAACTTCATTCTGAAGTAACTGGATAGCAATTATTTCACAGCTGACCCTTTAAAAATTTTTTACCCCACCCCTGAGTCAAGCATTTACATACAAAACACTGTTATACATTAATGAGTTACAAACATTAGTTTAGAGAATTAGAATATCTTTGCAATATCATAATCAGGAAAATAACTCCTGACCATTTCTAGTTAATTCATCTCTTAGCAGTGTTAGATGAAATATATCTCTCTTATTATTTTTTTTAAAAAAACTGATCTTGTTCAGCTGTACTATGGTATGCTCTCATTGATTAATTTAATATATGATGTGTTTTAAAAGCCACAGCTGTAAATAATAATTTCCATTAAGCCAACTGTGTTTCTCGAGTGAACTGATAAAGTGATTCTAGATGCTTTATGATCATGGTTGGTTACTTCTCTGTAAGAGCAATACACTCAGTTCGTGACAGGAAAACTATTTCATTCATACTTAAATAAGGAATGGTCCTGCTAAATCTTGGCAGGTTTATTGGTGGAATACCTCTTTTACCAAGATGTGATTATTTAACCAAGGAAAGCAAATTAAGCTGTGGTTTCTCTTTTCTCTTCCAGAACTTCAGGAAACCAAGACCGCTCAGTTTTATGCTCTTTCCCATCACCCCTTAGATTACAGGATATTAGTGATGGATGAAGATCAGGACCGGATCTATGTTGGCAGCAAAGATCACATTCTCTCATTGAATATCAACAATATAAGCCAGGAGCCTTTGAGTGTAAGTTGACAAAGTGATTTGGGAATCAACTGGAATGGTTTAATTGCAAGATTTTCCTTTCAAAGACAGAGAGAATATCCAGTTTCATTAGTGTCAGGCAACATTCCAGATCCATGATTCCACTGAACAGTAGTTGTTTGTAATATTAGCAAAACAATATGTACAAAGAACATACAGCTTTTAGTATAGGACAATATGCTTACCTGGGTTTTATAGTTTCCCCCCTCCCATGTACTCATAATTACAACCAGTGATTTTGACAGGACAAATAGAAATAGAATGTGAACTAGAGTACAATTCTATAGTAGTTTCTTGTAGTAGATCTGCCTCTTCTCTTCCATCCTGCCTAATTTTTACATGTGTTACAGGAGCAGGTCAGGAGTCTGATTTCAGTACTAGTGATTAGTTTGGGAACAGGAAAAGAAAAATATTGTAGAGTGCCTGTCCTTCTTCACCAGCAAATAACTACAATCTCCAGTCTCTCAATACACAGAAATAGTTTGCCTTTGCATGCAACAGCCAACAATGTTTTGGAAGCTTTTTCTTTTTCTTTTTTAAAAAAATATGTTGCAGTGGGCTATGTGGTTTTAAGAGGATAAGTATCTAGTTCATTCTTCTGGCTAACTGGCTGTAGTAAAAACATTCACACAAAAATATCCAACTGTTTGTATGCTTCTTACTAACCCATGCTTCTTGCTGTATAGAACTGTAACCATAAACTCTACTTGTGTGACCTGACATTACCATCTTTCTTTTGAAGTGGCCAACTTCCTATTGTTTACTTACTCTCTTTTTTTAATTCCAAGTCAAATGCAGTCAAACTTTAAATTATGTAAAACCAGAAAGGCATCAGTGTTCCTTAATACAAATGCATACAGGCCCTCACTGAGGGGGTGTTAGTCATGCCTCATTGAGTTTGAAATCAATCGGAGTGAAATTAGTCACAGATAATGTGGTCCTCTGGTTTCAGTCCAATTTCTTCTGAGTTGTAGCCAAACAGTACATCTCATCTCCCACTGAAATCAATGGCAAACTTCCTTTGGTTTTAAATATAGTGGGTTTACACCACTAGAATACTGAATATGCTTTCACAAATGACTAATGAAGGTGCTGGATGTAGTCCCTAGGATTTCAAGGTAGAGGCTAGCAAAGACTTCCATTTTAAACCTGCATGCAGTTACATTTCACAATTTATCTTGATCAAAGTGGGGACTGCAGTCAAGAAGTCATAAGAAGACTAAAAGTAGTATGGAGACAGACAGTTAAAGTGGCTTCAAACTAGATTAATTCTACAGTGTGGCAGCAGCCTGTATCTGTCTATTATTGACAATTGCACTATCACCAGACATCAGAATTACATCAGTGAGAATGGACCCTTTCCTCATTATTCACTTCTACTATGCATTCTTATCACTCCTTTACCTGTTTTCTAATTCCATTTAACTGTGCTCTCTTGGATTGAGATTCCTTCAGACTGGGCTTTTTGAATTATTTTTCCTTTCTTCTTTTTTCTAGCTGAACAAAACAGCCAATGTCAAAAATGTTGTTTAGGTGAAATCTGGGGAGCTTCTGAATCCAAGGCCTAACAGTTTCTGGACTGGCACTGAACCTAGGAATTTGGCATGGGGAAAAGTTCAAAAACTATTAAAATTAGATTTGACTTGTAGACACATGAAAAACCTAATGTCACCACCACCAGACAGTGTGTGGTAAAACTGTGATACAGGAAGTCCATACTTTCCACACTATAAACTTTAATTCTCAGTTTAGACTTCAGTCTTAATCTCTCATAGGAGGGAGTATGCATCATTGAACTCAGTGGGACTTACTCTTGAGTTGAAATATAGGATAACATGGGTAGCAGCTCTCAGACTTAGTAGCATGTCCACAGCTTGTGTGCCTAAACACAAGCTGTATAATGGGAAGAATACTTATACCTGTTTTTTAAAAGATTGGTGTTAGGAGTACAGGATTTGTCTAAGAACTAATGTATAGGAAACACATTGAACTATAAAAGTATGATAGAAATACTAAAGACATCAAATTTTAGGTCCTAGTTTTAGACCATATTAATTGTATGGCAGGCTACTTATAGACTTCAAGCTTTCTTTGGTTCATATGATTTAGTATTCCTTTCTCCTTGCCTACAATACTAATTTCTCCTTCTTTATGGAGACTGTGACTGCTAGAGATGAGCTGTGCATTCTTCTGAAGTAGGTGGATACTTAATGAAGATTCCTCTGAAGCTGAGATGTTTATCTCCATATTAGCTAAGCCTCTTGGGCAAATTTCAGCTGGAAGCTTAACAGCATATTTTCTTATAAGACATCCTGCATTTCAGCTTTGGCATCCAAAAAGGAACTCCTTTGACCCCAGCCTTCTTGATAAGATTTTAACACTTCACACAGTTGATGTAGACTTATAAAGAATGAACAACTGTTATGAGGGGATTTTTTTTTAATTATTCTATGTGGTCTTCAGTTCCATTTACAACAAGACCAAAGGCCAGAGGGCAGCTTCATGCTTCTCAGGAATTTTCAATCTGGGAGACCAGTTTCCCTAAGGAGGCTTAGACCATTTAAAGGGAGGTCTGTGCTGTTCTATTATTTCTGATATCCTTTCTGTACATACATTAAAGTGGCAGGAAATCAACAGTCCAAATCATACTTTCGTAATCTGTGCATCATTGACTGGGTGTGCCATTTAAATTGTAAGATGAAAATAACAGAACCTATTAATCTTTTTCAGAGGTCCTTCAAATCCTAACAACAAGAGATTTAGGTTGATGAGGATGTAGAGCAGGGGTAGGCAACCTTTTTGAGCCGGGGGCCGGGTTGCTGTCCCTCAGACAATTGGGGGGCTGACGCACTAAAAACAAACAAACAATTTTGCCAAGAAAAACCCAAGAACAAGTAATAACAACAATAATCAATATCATCATGGTGGGCAGCGGTGGCAGCAGCGGCAGTGGCAGGACCGGCCTGGGACCGGTCCAAAGGCCTTGGTGGGCCTTAAGTAAGCCTACCCCTGATGTAGAGTAAAGCATTTTGTGTGGTAGTACCTCTATTATGGAACCTCCATCTAAGTAGATGTTGAAGTTTTCAGCTCTAACCAGGAACAGATCTTACTTAAGGCCATTTCCAAATATTTTGGATTACAACAGGGATAGCTCACAACATGATATAATTTCTTGGAAAATTATTTTGCCTTCCACTTAACTGCATGGATTGCAGCCAAGCTCAGATGGGAACAGGCAAGGGAGTTGGGGATGGCATACAATGTCATAATTACCTTATTTTCCTATGTATAAGACTACTTTTTAACCTGCAAAATCTGTGGTTAAAGTGGGGGGGGGTCATCTTATATGCCGGGTATAAGGATAAAGAGGATAGAGGTGCTAAAACTCTATATTTTGACTGGAAAAATGGGGGGTTGTCTTATACGCGGGTCGTCTTATACGCTGGAAAATATGGTACTGCTAATCAACACATCGTGGGGTTTTGACCCTAGCTCCACCATAGCACTGTATCTGAGTTTTTAACATGTATGCTAAATTGTATTCTGCTGTTGTGAAGTTTAAGGGAAATAGCTTGTTTCAGGGAAAGCCAAACACTTTGCTTGCTTAAGTTTGATTCATGCATTCTCCCATATTATCCCCATCATAAAGGAGTAGGAAAGATATTAAAATATTGGTGAAAAATTTGGAAAGCATTGCATCAGGGACCCATTCACACTACCCAGTTTTGTAGTGCTATTATTCCACTTTAACCATGGTTCATTCCCTGTGGGATCCAGGGAACTGCAGTTTAGTAAGGCACTAGATCACTCTGATTAAGAATTCTAAATACCCTTCCCTAAACTGCAAATTCCAGGATTCCATAGGACAAAATCATGACAGTTGAAGTAGCATCAATAGTGCTATACATTTGAAGTGTAAATGAACCGCTAGTCACACAATTCCTTAAACACTGAAGAGGAGGAGTTTGTCACCTTACCCCACCATGTAACACCATTTCACTTCCAGATGAGTTTGTGAATTTCATGATGGGAAGCCTTAACCCTAGCTATCTAGAACAGAAGAAGAGGATAGATCTTCTCATGTTTGCATATTGGCACATTCTGCAAGGCCTGCATCAATTAGAGATGACAAATACAGCCATTGACTTTAATGTACTGTTTTATGCAATAGTGAAATTTAGATTACAGTTGTTCCTCCATTCTTGTGGACTTGAAGTCTGCAGTTTTGCATATTCATGGAGGGGCGACCTCGGTTGAAATCAACGGCGTGTGTACTCGCTGGAGCACACCCATTCAAGACAATGGGGCTTGAATATTGGTGACTCTCTGTTTTTTGTTTGTTTGTTTGTTTTGGGGGTGTCCGGAACAGATCCCCTGTGAAAACAGAGGGCCAACTGTAGTTTGTATTGCAATTACATATTGGGGTATACTTTTAAAAAGTAACTTTGGTGCTAATCCGGTGGGATGGAAGCTCCCTTCCTTGACTAGGTTTCTTGGTGAGAAAAACATTCCCCAGGAAAACAGATCTGCAAAACTATTGACATTGTAAATTTAGACATGCCTTGAAGGCATTGTAGTAGCTGGAACAAGGTGGAAACAACAATTCCTGCCACTCCACCCTGTGTATATGCATTTAATGTTATATAATCCTTTTTTTCCCCCTTTCCACACAGATTTTCTGGCCAGCATCAACAACCAAAGTTGATGAGTGCAAAATGGCTGGCAAGGATCCCACAGTAAGTATTTTATTTTTCCTTTTAATTAAATATTTGGCCACTGAGATGGAGCACCTTGGGTGCAGCCAAAAGCAATGTGGAAGAAGTGTATTTTTCATAGTGCTCTGAAAGCTGAATGATCCTACAAAATTTCTGAAACAAACAAGATATTTACACAGCCTGGACCTCTTTACCAGTGTCTGGAAAAATGAGAACATTGCTTATATTCAGGATTATTATTATTTTAAAATGTACAATACAAAACCTATTTCTTGCTTACCTTGCTGCTAGTGATGGATATCGTTAATAACGCTTGCTCTGCGTATCTCCTAGAGACTATATTGCAGACTGCTGAGCTCATGCTAATGTAAGTGCCTGGACAGACTCCCAGATGGTATATGTGGCCTTTTGTATGGAAAAAAAAATCCTGTACATTCCAACAGCACTTACTGCTTGATCATAAAGAGTGTTTTATTGGTTCTATAAAGCAACATTTTAAACAGATGCCTGAAAAAGAGCAGAACTTCTTTAAATCAGGTAAATGTGGCACAACTGTTATTAGACTTAAAACAACAACCTTGCAAAGGAACTATCTGTTGAGCCAATTACCTAGTAAAATCCAGTCCTCAAAGTGATTCTTGTTCAAGCAAACTAATCAGTTGTTTAATTGTTATGATTTTAATACATTCTGCATCACCTTGGGCGCTTCTTGGAAATACCACTAAGAAATTATATTTGCAATAAAAACAACAATGAATTATTCCAATTCACCTTCTGGGGCTCTGCATTTGAGAGGAAAGGTCTAATCCTGTTATCTCAGTTTTTGGTTGCCAATACTTGAATAAGGTACACTACATCTAATCTTAATTAAATACTGACAGTATTGTGTTATGCTATAATAAGACTTCATTAGGGCATGGATATGTCGTTAAGAGGAGTGTACACATCAAATACCTTAGGCAATCTCATCTTATCTTGATCACACCTTCTCAAGGGAAGAAAATTCGGGGTTTGCAGAACATACAAGTATAACATTTTTCATTAAGATGTCACCAGTAATGGATCACAGTGATTTATGTTTAATTATCTTAGATTAAAAGTGTTGGGTTGGTTTTTTTTATAGGTGACTGTTATAATCCAAGATATTACACCTACTAAGGATTAGAATTGCCCCTTATTATGCAAAATTGCATTCAGTCAGATTTTTTTAAAAAAATTGATGTAGGAGTAATTACATATCACCAACTGTAACAAAGTAAAATGAAGAGTAATTGATGACTGATTTTTTAATGACATCTAGGCTGAAATCCTGCATATCCGTACCTGGGAGATAGCTCATAGAAATGTGTGGCATTTATTTCTGAGTAGTTCTCCTCCTGCCTTTTCCCCAATCCAGGTAGTTTAGAGAAGTTAAAAAAATACAACTATAAAATTCACCTCATACAATTAAAAAAAAAACATTAAAAAGGAAAAAACCAGTACAGCACATGCTGACAGGCCCTTTTCCTTCTGAACAATTGGCCACCTAAGGCTTGCTGAAACAGGACTTCCCTTGCTTATGAAAGCTGGTAGCCCCACTTCCAAATTCTGATGGATTGGAAGCCAGTTTGTTTTAGCTGCAGATCTTGTAACCAGGATGCAGTCTTTTTGACAGTCCAAGGAATTTTGAGCTTTATAGAATGAAGCTAGTACACTGTATTGTTTGCAGGAATCTGCTAGGATTCCATACTGATACAGTTCTTCATGATTAAACACTGGGCTATTTATCAGAAAGATTCCTAATGCAGAAACATCTTTCCAAGTGCTTAGTATACCAGCTGCTGTTGAAACCCCTTTCTGGGTGTCATGTAAACAGGTGTCATAGTAAAATGGAATGTTACATGGAATGCTGTGCAGTGATAAATGGTCTCACTGTACACAAACCCTAATAATGTTAGTATATGCTGCATAAGGAAGTAGAACTGGGCCTTCCCTAACATCCCAGCTGGAAAGGAATCATATCTATGTAAAGTTCACCAGCAGGCACTTCTCAGGGTCTTAAATGAGGAAAAGAGGAGACAAATTGTAGGAAGGAAAGAGAGAGCATAGAACAGCCTGAGCACATGTTTACATTTTCTTTAAACATAGCTTTGAAAATCTTTTTTGAAAACATGGCTAGGTGTTTCATGTCTGCTAAAGCTAATGCTGCAATCATGCCAGACTTACAGTTACATTGGGGGAAGCTGTCTAGACAACTAAGAAAGGGCCATGAACGTTTTGCTCATTGCTTCCACCATTCCAGCAATAGCAAAGCCAAGAAGGGGAAGGGAGATATTTTGAGAATGTTTTCTTCAGGAGCTCCCTTACCATCCCTTTTCTTTCTTTCTTTCTTTCTTTCTTTCTTTCTTTCTTTCTTTCTTTCTTTCTTTCTTTCTTTCTTTCTTTTTGCTGTATATATATTACTTCATAACAAGATTCTTCTTATATGCTGTTGAAGAGCTTGGCTTTCTTAGCTATCACACAAGAAGAGCCTAATAAGGAAACTTGTTAATGGCTAGACATTCATCAGTGGCTAGACATCTTCTCATGGACATTTGTTTTGATCAAAGCTATAGGCTATAGATGTTCTAGCGATTCCAAGACTGCAAAGCCATTGCCCCCCTTTCAACAAAACAGCATTGTGCATTGTGTGTTCAATATTGTTGCAGGTCTCAAGAATACGCATTGCTTGCAAGAAAGATGTTATGTTTCAGAAAAGATATATGGCAACGGCTTATGTCATGATGATCACCAGTAAATAGCATTGTGGCATATGTATGTTCAGATTTTATTAATATTTTTCCGATTCTCTCTGCAGCATGGATGTGGCAATTTTGTCCGGGTCATACAGACTTTCAACCGCACTCATTTGTACGTTTGTGGGAGTGGGGCATTCAGCCCTGTATGTGCATATCTCAATAGGGGACGGAGGTCTGAAGTAAGTGTTTTAACAAACAGTATTTTATTTGGTGGTGTTCTTGCTTTTGGAGATTATTATTATAGTGTACATTAGAACCATTCTCAAGTATCCAAGCCATATTAACATTAAAAAAAATATTCTTATCTTCCTGAGCTTGAAGGAAATCCAAAGACTCTCAATCCCAGTTTTTATGCCAGGAAGGGCATTGTGCTTGTGCTTCTCAATAGAACCCATTTCTTGTGGCATATGATAATTCATTTGAAAGAAGTGAGAAAATGCAAGAAAAATAAAAACCTGTTCATATTTACACTTGCCATTTATGGATATTGTACAGGATGAGATTACATATTCCAGAAACACTTCCAGAAACACCTCTCACCTAAACTATGGATGTTATCACACGTGGCCCAGAAACTGAAAATAAAGTG
>CM034708.1:123871595-123883183 GCA_020142125.1 Phrynosoma platyrhinos
AATTCAAAAGATCTCGGTTCTTTCCACTTTCTGTCGGGGTTCTGTGGGACGTTGTGTGAAAACATGGGCAAATAATCCGGATTCGGGCGGGATTTTGTTTGGATTCTGTTTGGATTGGGCTCCGTGTGATAACGTCCTATCTCAGAAGACTCAATTGCTTTAGGTCAATGAATCCATGCTGGGTTTTCTGTGAGCTATTCAGAGATATGAATCTTTTTGATTCAGAAGTTTGAATACATCCCATAAAACTTGGTGTAGTGGCACCATTTTTATTTTCACTTTCTCTTCACACAGCCAATCAGTGATCACATCCCAATATGGTAGATAACCAATCAAATTTTCCTGTGTGACAACCTTGCTGAGAGCCAAACATTTTTCTACTATTCAAAAGTGATTATGAGAGAAATAAGAGGGATGTGCCCATATTGCAGAATATTAATTGCTCCTCATCTTCCATCACTGTTTGAGCCAGAATTTGAGCTGACGTGACCTGAGTATAATGGGTCTGGACTACATAGTTAAATGAAAACAAACATATAAACAAACAAAAAATAGATAAGGTGCAATACAGTCTTCCCTCCATGTTCGCAGACTTGGGATTCACAAATTTGGTTATTACAGTTATCCCAGGCAGGAAGAAGGTGGGCCTAGCTGGCGCTCATCTGCCATGGTCCTTTCCCTCCTCCTTGGGATAGCTGGCAGCAGCTATCCCAAGGAGGAGCAAGGTGAGCAAAGCCAGCGCTCCCAAGGAAGGAGAAGGTGGGCTAAGCTGGTGCTCTTCTCAACTTTTCCATATTCACAGGGGTCTTGTTCCCCTAACCCTGTGAATACAGAGGGACGACTGTACTTGCAAATGCATTATAGCCACAATAGTTTTAGTTTATGCACAACAAACATCCACTGTGTTTACCACCTGGAAATTAAAAAAGGCACAGCTAGTGCATCCCTGGTCTCAGAAGAGAAACAAAAGAAATATTTGGAGTGACCAGGCTTCCATGGGACCTTCATGGCTACAGGTTTGCTCTTCTGTAGTGATTTGATTACTTATTTGCTCTGTTACAGCCACAGTTCAATGCAATACGTCAGGTCCATTATTCTGGAAATTAGGGTGGGTTCCTTCCTCCCTAACGCCTGCAACTATTTTTAATAATAATAATAATAATAAGTTTTATTTCTAACCCGCCCCTCTGCGTCGCAATCGGGGCGGCGTACAACAATTAAAATACAACAGTTAAAACAATCCAAATCCCAATCCCTCCTCCCACTTCCCTCCCACACCCCTTAAAACAGGATTAAACTTAAATTATATTAAAACAATGGCAATTGTTTTTGCTCTTTTCTCAGTTGTCACTATTGTTCTGTGCCTTCAAATTGACACTTATCTTACGATGATCCTACCATAAGGTTTTCTTGGCAAGATTTATTCAGAGGACGTTCACCATTGCCTTCCTCTTAGAGAGTGGACTTGCAAGAGTCACCCAGTGGGTTTCCATGGCTGAGCAGGTTCAAACCCTAATCTCCAACAATCCCAGTCCAATACCACACTACACCATAGTGGTTCAATATTTAGTACCTTTCTCATTATTCTTTCTAAAGTTACCAAAAAAGGAGAGGGTATGCTTTCCACTGGGAAATAAAATGTTTACCAAATGTATTACTCTTCTCCCTGTTAACATTCAGACCACTCTTAGGACGTTATCACACGTGGCCCAGAAACTGAAAATAAAGTGGAAATGAGGCATCCCGAAAATAACGGGAAATAAACCTTGTTTCCACAAACGTCATTACCTTCATCGTGAATTTACAGTAACTGCATTGAACGTCCACACAGAAGAGAAAAAAAAACCCGTAAATGTAGTAAAAATGAGCCTCTTGCACATGCGCAGATAGAGGAATGCTTGCTGGAACCATGGCAACAGCAGGGAAATGCTCCCCAATGCACATTTGGTGATCACATTATGGTAAATGCGTAATTACCGTAATTACGTATTTGCATTTCCTCCAACTGGATTACAAAAGATCGTGTTTCTGTCCACTTTCTGTCCAGTTTCTGTCCAGTTTCTGTGCAACGTCGTGTGAAAACACGGGGCACTAATCCAGTTTCAGTCTGGATTTTGTCTGGATTAACCAGCAGATTTGCCCCCGTGTGATAACGTCCTTAAAGATGTCAGAGAAATCCTGGCCCGTTTTAAAAGAAGCTTTGGAAATATTTTTCAGCAACACCATGTGTAGAATAAGGAGAGGAATATTTACATTTTGGGGTTTGTTGACATAAACATGACATGGATGAATTTACAGTAAAAATGCTAGACTTCAAGATGAGGCAAAAATATGGTGCAAAATAAAGATACACATCTTCATTGTACTGGAATTGGCTTCGGCAAGGCTGTCTTTTTAGCCACATGCCTATGATCAATTGATCAAATAAACTGCTGTCTCAGACGTCTGGAGTCTGTTAGACACTTGCTTTCATGTTTTCATTGCTGTTACTGTGCAGGCCAACAATAGCAAAGCCAATTCAAATGTAAGGGATTAAACATGAACCCCCTCCTATACCTATTGCATTGATATGTAGACATTAGCCAAAGAGAATGTTTTTTTTTAAGCAATCCACATACAAAGCTAATGAAAAGTTGCACTCCTTATCGAAAAGTCATGCCTTTTCTAATTTGGCTTTCTGACTTATAATCTTTTTTTCAAAGAATAACATATATTTCCAGGTGAAACAGGAAAGAAAGGGAAGTTACTATTTTAAAAAACTCTTCTCCACCCCAGGCCAGGATCTTGTGGAACCAGAAAACACTGCTCCAAATATCAATTGGCATCAAACGTTTAAAATCCAAAACTGAACTACAGTAGGCCAACATTATTGTTTATACCAAGTGGTCATCACATAAATATGACTGGGGACAGGATCTTACCAGTGCTCATTCCCTTATTGTGGATTTGGACATGACCACTAGTTTAGATTTTTTTAAAAAAAAATAGACAAAGTCATGGAGAAATACTTATATACCTTTTAAACCATTGCTTGGATGGAACCAACATGTTACAAAAGCCAGTGTTTATGACAAACAATAGGCGAGCACTACTTGTGCTCATGTCCTGTTTGTAAGTGTCCACGAAAGAAAATTGCTATCCAGTGTTGGATACTGGATTTTTTTATATATATGATCAAGCAAAGTCATGCTGATGTTGCTACTGTAAGGAAGACTTGTTCTGGGCTAGATCTTCCTAACTTTGTTCCTTCAAGTTGTTTTTGGCTACAGCTCCCATTTTTGCTAGCTCCCATGGCCATTGGTATTGGGTGATAGGAATTCTGGAGGTATCCAGATGGAACAGCTATAGGGAATTAAACAGAATTTAAATTCATAGGAAGTACTTGTGTGATCAATGATGATTATACATGAGGGAAGTAGAGAATTTAAATCCTAAACCACCTAGGCAGTTAGGGATGGTTCATGCTTCACAGTACAGCAGCAGACTTTTAGCTCAGTATATAAGAGTGTTGCCTACAAAAAACACAGAGAATTTGAACAAAAACCCATGAAAGAAGAGGATGGCTGATTGATTAATGGAATAAAAAAAGATACCATTGACTGTTACAGTATGGGCTTGGGCAATACTAGTATGAACTTAAATTTCCTGTCTATGAGACTGACCATAGACATTTACTCACTTTACATCACTGGGAACACAAAGAACTAGCACATGCCATAGATGCTCAGCCAAGTTTGTTGTATTTTAAGGTATCAGTGCTGCCTTCCCATCCAATCCTTTTAAAAAAAAGAAAAAGAAAATTAGGAATCTGAAATCATCATCAACAGTAATAACAGGACTGTCTCAAGAAGAAATGCACCTTATACTTTCTTTCTCAGATACAAGCAACCATCCCCAGCCTTAGACCCCAATCCTTCCTAATTTTTATGTTGGAATCTGGCAACCAATGCACAATTCATATGACCAAATAACAAAGCTAGATTTTTGTACATACAACAACAGACCTGAATAAAGATAAGTATTTAAATAGGCAAAACATTTTTTTAAACAGAAGGGAATGCCATCACTGATGTTTCATTATGGTGCCAGCAGCAATAAGGAATTTTAAAGACAAATTTCATGTGCCAGAATACATGTGTTAGCCTGTTATGTGAAAAGCAGAATTACTTTTGCAAATCCTAAAGTAGTTAATTTCTTCCATTCAGTTCAGGGATGTTGAAATTCACTTTCAACCTTTTCTTCATATTGTTTTTTTTTCCCTGTGTTACAGGAGCAAGTTTTCAAGATCGATTCCAAATGTGAATCTGGAAAGGGACGCTGCTCTTTCAATCCTAACGTGAATACTGTCTCTGTTATGATCAGTAAGTGAAAACAACCAGAGTTTCTCCAGGCTTAAATCATTAGGTGCAGAGAGTGAAATGATAGGGTGTTGTAAACAAATTGAGCCATGGGGTAAGAAAAGAAACTGGAAAAAGTTATCTGTCAGTGACTGTTTAGTTCTAGTGATTCTTGCATCAGTTCAGGGAATTTGGGTATACAGCTCTTCTAATAGTGTATTTCCATTATTTTAGGCTTAAGTCCATGTAAAAGTGTTTTCTAAGTTCAGGAAATATGTTAAAAATCTCTTTAGGATTCTAATGGAAAAGATAACATCTAGGCCTCCAGGATCTTTAATGTAATACATGAATTCTCTCTCTCTCTTTTTTTTTTAAGTAATATCTTTTAACATATTTTTCCAATATAACTTTCTATAAAATAATGATTTGGCTTGATTTGAAAATAAAAGAATAATGAGTGTAGTAGAAGACTAATATGAGTGATAAAAGCAACATGACTAGGTTTAAAGAATTATAGCAAATTTTAAGGTTTTTATATCAGAATTGTTTACATGCATATTGCTTGGTATATTAGAGAAAGAAAGGTTATAATATCAATTAAAGAAGGCAGTCATCTTTATATAAGGCTGGGGAAAGAATTTAAAAATAGATCTGGAAACTGGTGGAGAGATCTGGGAACTGATTGTTAAAGTTCAGGTGGATATGTGGCATAATGCATTATATTATTATTATTATTATTATTATTATTATTATTATTATTATTATTATTATTATTACTGTTGTTTGTTGTTGTTGTTGTTCCATCTTTTCCCAAATTGTGACTCAATTATATCTCTCAGCACTTCACTCCAGAAAATAAATTCTAAGATTTTGCAGTCTTAGGGCATAAAAATCTAACCATGGTAACTGCAATTATTGACACAATGGACTAAATTCTACATTTGATCTCCCTTGTGTTTAAGAACATTCCCAATAGCCAGAGTGACCACATGTCCTAACCACAAAGGAAGACAAGGCACCATAAAATGTAGGACACTCAAGAAAAATGTAGGGCATTACCAAATAACTGCTAAAAATCACCTGTAGAAATGTAAATTCAGACTTAGTCCTGCTCCAAATGGGGGACATTTGGGAATTCCTCCTAGACAGAAGGCTGAAATGGGGAACATGTCTTGGAAAAGGAAGATATCTTGATCATCTTGGCTTTGGTGGCAGGACAAAGAGAAATGCATGGGATTCCATGCCAGCAAATAAGCAGACTGATGGAGAATGACAGAACCAGAGCAGAGTGGGGTGGCCCCTTGTAGAATTACATCCAAAAACTAAATGGAAGCTATTGATGCTGCTGGAGAACTGGCATTCTCTGCTCAATGAAGTCTGCCCCAGTCTGGGCAAGTCATGGATCAACTTCTCCCCTAAGAACCGACCTGTACGTTAAGACATCCCCCTCAGTGCCTGTAGCTTGGTGGGTGATTACATAAAAGAGAAAACATTTTCTGATGGAGCTCTAGAATGTGGCACTCCTTCCTCAGGAAAATGGTTCTCTTAATCTTTGGTATTCTTTCAGCACCAGTCAAAGGTGTCTTTAATTCCAAACAGTGTGTGGGTCTGTTTTCTGCAAGCTTTCTGATGTGTGCTATATTTTAGCTGCTTATGGTTTCTTTTTTATCTTTTGGTGATGATTGTTTGAATGTATGTTGTGGATCTTTGGATGTTAAATGCCATAGGGATGTTTATTGGAAAGCAGGATGGAATTTGTTTAATACATAAACCAGAATTGCTGTCTGAAATTATTGACCTTTTGCAAACCCATTTTTACTGTAAAATGGCTTAGAGAGGACACCCACTTTGACAAAACACTGATTCTAGGGAAGAGGGTATTTAAGCCTTTCCTCCATCTAAATGACTCTTTGATGCTTTTAGCACCATAATCTTTGAAAATATAGTACAAGCTTGCCCTCTTGTCCATTGATAGCATGCCAGTCAGGAGCTTACAACACCAAATAAGCTAATGTATCAGTCTTTGATTTTGTAGCTAAACGGGGCTAGGATATTGTGAATAAAAAAGAAATACATTGGATTTGCATTCATACAGAGAAATATCCCTCAGGATTTAACTCCATTCACCCTCAATATTTAACAACTACATGAAACTGCAGGGAAAGGTGATTTGACATTTTGTGGGTGTGAAGTTTGAAGTCAAGTAGGTCCATCATCAGTATGCTGCTGATACACAACTCTTCTTTCCTTTCCATCCAAATTCAGTTCTGAACTGCTGTCTGATGTTACCCAGATAAGGCTGAACAGATAGAAGTTTAATCAGTATAAGAGAGATGTACTCCTAGTCTGTCAAAAGGGAGCTAAGGGAATATGGATGAACTAGATGGGGTTACACTTCCTCTAGAGATGTGAAATCAATGGGATTATATTTTTCTTGAAAACAAAGTTTTACAGTTTGAGCAGAGTTTTGAATTTAGCTCTGTGCCTGGGCATTTAGGTTTCAACATTGTCAGCTGTACCCATTTTCTGAAGACTTCTGATCTGGCCCTGATAATACAATTTGTCCTGCTTGGATTATTTAATTGGTGTTATTTGGGGACTACATTTGAAAGGTGACTCAAATTCTGTGGCCAGAAAACTGGCCAGGTGTAACTATAGAGGTCATGTGCCTAACTTGTTATAATAGTGTCAGTGACTACCAATATGTTGGGGTAGTTTAAGGCTAATTTGAAAGATCACATTCTTGCAGAAGAACATAGCTGAATTTTAAAATCGTTAAAAGAAGACCTTCTGTCTGTCCCATTGCTACAGAAACACATTTAGGGGAACCCATTTCTCAGTAGCTTCTCAATAGTAGCTGCTCCCAGTTTCTTCCAAGGAAGGAAATATTAATTCATTTTTTAAAGAAGTGTTTTAATGTTCTGACTTTTTTATTAAGATAGGTTTGGGGCATTTCAGCAGATTTTCTGCAGATTTTAGTTTTTAATATGGGGGGCTCTGTTTCTTTCTCATTCACATGCTTGCATTTATGTTTACATGTTTATTTCTGTTTTACTGGATGTGTTTTTGATAGGTGAGTTTTAACATATTTAGTTATGTTTTTCTCCCTTGTATATTACTGTTAGCTGCACTGCACACCGTTTTTAATTGAAAGGTGGCATATACAGTATTTTCTGGCATATAAGACCACTTTTTAACCCAGGAAAATCTTCTCCAAAGTCGGGGGTCGTCTTATACGCCAGGTGGCAGAGGAGGGGGGGGAAGGTGTGGCGCAGCAAGAGGCGGGAGGAGGAAGAAGAGAGGAAGTCAGGTTAGAGGAGGAGGAGGGGAGAAGGGGTGGCATGGTGTGGCGTGAGGCAGGAGGAGGAAGCAGCAGCGGATAAGAGGTGAAGCCCTATCCTGGGGTTTTCTTGGAAAAACTGGTTCAGAGGAGGTTTGCCATTGCCTTTCTCTGAGGCTGAGAGTGTGTCACTTGTCCAAGTTCATCCAGTGGGTTTCATGGCAGAGTGGGGAATCAAACCCACGTCTCCAGAGTGGTAGTCCAACACTCAAACCAGTACATGATGCTGGCTCCTAATCCCATGTACTACCTATGAAACAACTGCAGACTTTTTATTGTTCTTGTGTGTCTTCAAGTCCTTTCCGACTTATGGCAACCCTAAGGCAATCTTATCATGGGGTTTTCTTTACATGTTTCTTCAAATGGGGGTTGCCATTACCATCCTTTGGGGCTGAGAGTGTGTGACATGCCCAGGGTCACTTACTTGGCCGCAAATTGTACATACTCCAGAATGCATCACCTAGTACATTGGCAGTCCTTACCCCCAACACTTTCTCATTTTCCCCATTGGAAGAGGGGTTGTCTTATATGGGAAGTATATCCCAAACTCTAGATTTTAACTGGAGAAGTTGGGGGTTGTCTTATACGCCCAGTCGTCTTATACACCGGAAAATACAGGTAAATGTAATAAATACATAATGTGAAATCCCATCAATACTCAGTTCACAACCTTGTTCTCCTACTGCATGCTGTTTTCTGCACAGAAAACTTGTTTTCTTTGCAGAAATATTGTTTACTACACAAAAATCCCCATATGAATCTTCAGTATTGAACTTCAAACAGTCTTCAAAAGCTGCACAGTTTTCAATTACTCCCTTGCAGTGAGGAGAAAAAATGTAAAATTAAACCAAGCATAAATAAAACAATATTATTTGTTCTTAAACAAAACAAAATTTATGAACATTTATACCGCTATTTTGGGGAGATAGTGGTACTTATTATGAACTACAGCTCTTTCTATAATTACAGTAGGGAGAAGGAATGGCTGAAACATTTTGTGGGGTCAGAAAATGAACAGATCACAAAAGATCAGTAGTTATTGTGTCACCATAATATGCATAGGACAGGATAAATCCCAGCAACTGCTGAAAAGAATTCCAGCCTTTTTCATTTTTCAGTGACCTTACTAATTTCACTCCTGTGCAGGAAATAAAAACCCACTTTCAATTTATCCAAATCGGACAGAGTCAAATTTTCTTATGGATTCTGGTTTATCTGGCATTCAGAATAACCATCTTTGGGCTAGTCTGCACATAGGTGTACTATGCGAATTGGTGCACATTTTTGCACATTCTCATCAGTGTTATTTTTTTCACTTTCCTGCACAAATTCACATGTATTCACATCTGTTCATCTCCCTCTTCCAAAAATGTGCAGACACCTGAATGCATGCAAATCAAACAGATGGCCAATTGTCTGATAATACACATTTCTGCAGATTTCAGCAGATACTCTAATAAAAACCACAAAGGATTTTCCATGGAGTCTAAGGAGGTTTTTTTTCAGAGGGCCCCCCAAAAACCCAAAGTTGTGCAAATTGCATGTGGCTGGATCACATTCTATTTGCACAGAATGAGGAGTATTTTAAACATCTAGACTAGGCCTTTTCTTTTCTCTCTTTAGCTAAACACTCTCTTTAGCTAAACACATAGAGTGGAGGTCAGCTGTTAAAAAAAGACCTTTCAAACTATTCTCTTTTAAAATATGCATTCACATTGAAAACCATGCCATCACTGATTTTTCAAAATAATAAATGAATGCAGTTTTGTTTCCAAATGGAAGGATATTTCAAGGAAAGGCAGATCATCCTGTGGGTTCAACATTGCCCTGAATTTATTTTCTTTTTCCAATTTATTGCTCCCTTTGTGCTCCTCCAGTTCACATTCAGTGTTGTGCCAAGTGTCTGACTGGAAATGGTTGTTTACACATAGAGTGCTATTGTCACCTAACCAGCAAGTGTTCTTGAATGTGCTGCCAACCCATTTCGTTTCTCTGGGCACAAAATATCACACATGTTGCACCTTCTTTTCATCAGGGCTGTGAGTCAAAAGTTGAGGATCATGATTCTCTCTATAATTCCATGTTCACTTAGCCAGCAACACAGTTTGCTTGTGTTTCTTGCCAAGCTGAAAAGCAACCACAGCCGCTGTCCAGATTTCACTCAGACTGACTAGGAATTTTCTGGAACAAAGGGAAGGATGCCATTGAACTGAGCATACAGTTTTTGGACTTTCTAGCAACTGGAAACAAACTACAGAGGCTGTTTAGCACTGCAGTTCAGCATAGCATGACTGAAAACCTGAATCCTTCTGCTTCCAAAATCAGCAGGTGCTTGGCAGTTGGGACCAGATTGTTTATTTGACCTCTACATTAGGTTACCAGATAAATATTTCAAAAAGAGTGTGATGGGATGAAGAGAGATTACTAACACCCAATTTTTCCCAAGGAATGTCATGCTAAAAGTAGGTTATTTATTTTATGGAAGAAGCATTCTAAAATGATATATTTATTATTTGAAGATGAAGGCAACCTAAGAAGTAAAAAAAATGTACAAGATTCCAAAGGTCTATTGGAAATTTGTAAATCCTGAATTCAATCACATTGTGATGCTGTTTTTTCCACATGAGAAATGTTGTATTTTCAGAATTTTCTATATCCAATGTATATTTGGATACATTATCAACCTATAAAGTTCCATAAAGTTCATGTATTTAATAAAGATATACCTAACAAACCATTTTTAGTTTTAGGTTTTTTGCAAATTGATAGCCATCTTTGGGACAAACAATCCAATTTCCTCTCTGTGTAAAATCTTTTCCCCCCTTGTTGCTGTTTGAACCTGCTTTACAGTATAATGATTCTGACCAGGATTTCTCACAATCTCACCTTAAAATACTGCTGCATTATTCTCCCCTCTTCTTCTCTTTGGCAGGGAAAGTGACATCAATGTTTTCTTTATTTCCTGAGAAAATGATTCTGTAAGTTTCCAAAAGCAGATGTGTATCAGGCATGCACTGAACAGAAATAATGGCAAAGAGTGTGAGTTGGTTACAGGTCTCACTAAGACAAATTATTTAGGGAAAAGTTGCTACTAAATGAAAAGGAAGTGGAGCTGAGCAGACATCATTAGTACCTGATTAGACAAGTAGTCTCTAGGAATGCTAAAGACATAACTAATAAAGCTGGTATGCAATAGGATTAAGACAAGTACAGTCCCTTTCCTGTGTTTTTGGTTGTTCAATTTTTCCTTGGTTTTCCAGTTTTTTAAAAGGGCAAAACATGAGAACATTCTAGGAACTATAAGCAGATAATCTTGTACAAAATCATGTTAAGTATCCTGTAGGAAACAAAGCATTAATAGTAGTTTACTTGCAACTGCAGCATTAATTTTAAAATTATATTATTTTGAATTTCTTTATTTTTGTAGGGTTAAAGCCTTTCTCATACACCTTTTAATCATCTTAAAGTACAACCTATAGTATTATCCTGCAGAGGAGGGGCCCACTGGTGTGTTTGCCCAAAGATGTATAATTTCAGAGCAGATGAAACACTTGTATCCAGAAAACTATGGTATAGATATCTGGAACCTGCTTTTGGAATGTATTCTCTCTCTCTCTCTTTCTCTATCTATCTATCTATCTCTCCCTTCCCTGTAGAAAATTCATCTTTCCTTTTCTTCTGAATTTTAGCCATAGTTTAACAATAAATCTGCATTGAAATGAATGCAGATCTTAAGAGTGGTGCCTTTGGGGGCCTAAAATCCTCATAGTCCAACAGTCAACATGGTGGTAATCACCACCAAGTTTACCTCAACTTGAGAGTCTGTCAAACCACATAAAACCTTGGTTTCCAATGAGAAAGTGATTAGGGACCTTATCAAACGCTGGCCAGCAAGCGAAGGATAAGCGAAG
>CM034708.1:123888855-123904480 GCA_020142125.1 Phrynosoma platyrhinos
CTTGGTCACAAATTGTACATACCCCAGAATGCATCACCTAGTATATTGATGGTCCTTCCCCCAACCATCTCATAGCTGGGAGATAGAAATAATTTTTAAAGCAGCATTTAAATCTGGACTATTTTTTTTAAAAAAGTAAGGTCCAAACCACTCTACAAAAAAAAATGCTAGGGAACATGGGAGACGTAGCTTGTTGTGTTTATAAGTGACAGTTTTCCAGCTAAGTACCTGCATGTCATACGCATTTGAATTAAAATTACCATATTGAAATGAAATCTGATTTTTTATTTTTTTTTTTAATTTGGTGTACGTTGGAAGAGGGGTAGTCTTATATGGCAAGTATGCCCCAAACTATATTTTAACTGGAAAAGTTGGGGGGTAATCTTATACGCCCAGTTGTCTTATATGCCGGAAAATATGGTACTTCTCTATATGGTGCATACCTACACTGGGGAATTTACTGTGGTGATGACCACCAACTTGGATAGCTTTAAAGGAGCTGGATAAATTTATGGAAGATGGGACCATCAGTGGCTACCCGTCAAGATGGTTATATATAACCTCTGCTCTCTGCAGAAGTATGCCTCTACATATTAGTTGGAACATGAGGTGGAAGGTGCAGTTACAGTCATGTCCTGCGAGTAGTCAATCCACTGATTGGCCACTGTCTGAACTGAATATTGGACTTCTGGTGTTGTGTAATACGGCTCTGATGTTTTTAAAATTTGTAAGGTTAGTTGCTAGTTGAACATAATTTAATTCAGCAATGTGATACAGCTAAAGATAGGTTTAATGTGATTTTTAGCTACATTAATAGAAATACAATTCTTCAAGTCATAAAAGGGAATAATTTCATTTTATTCCTAACTAGTAAGACTAATAAGACCTTATCAAGACTATTACATTCACTTCTGGGTATCACACTATAATGCATGTAGATCAGGGGTAGGCAACCTAAGGCCCGGGGGCCGGATGCGGCCCCCTGAGGCCTTTGGACCGGCCCCAGGTCAGTCCTGCCGCCGCCATTGCCGCCTGCCATGATGATATTGATTATTGTTGTTATTACTTGTTCATGGGGTTTTCTTGGCAAAATCTCCACAGGGGGCTTGCCATGGCTTTTCTGGGGCTGAGAGAGTGTGCATGCATATATTTTTTAATTTTTCTTTTTTTAAAACATATATTTTATTTATTTATTTTTTTATTTATTTATGGTGCTTCGGCCCACCCAATTGTCTGAGGGACAGCAACCCGGCCCCCAGCTCAAAAAGGTTGCCTACCCCTGATGTAGATGAAGGATCTTGACAAATTGGCACAGGCTTAAAGAGAGCAACAAAGATGGTCAGAGGTATGGAAAGCAGATCCTACAAGGAAATGTTGAAACCACTGTGTGTGCATATAATGGAAAAGAAAGGTGGAACATTTGGAATTCTCTTAAAATTTGAAAAGAAGGACAAAAAGTTGTTCTCTGTTGCCCCAGAAGGCAAGTGAATTCCTAAAGGATCTCATATAATTCTAACATGTGATTAAAGCTGACCGTGCCAGACGGTTTTCTGCTGAAAATGGAAGGGGATGAACACTTGATTACCAAGACTAGCAAATCATCATTTACAAAGAGCAAGTGTTTTACTTGCACCAGACTCCAGAAGCTTTAGGGAAGAGGTAGTTTTGAATACAGATCTGAACTTCAGACTACAGCTGTGTGAGAAATTTGTTTTGTTAAGTAAGGTTTACCCAATTCCACACACCCTAGAATCAACACAGAAACAGATACTATTTGTGTTTAAAGATCTGTTGATATCCAAGTTAAAAATCCACTCCATGAAATAAAGAAAATATACTTGGTAACACTAGGAAGAATGAGCAAACAACAATATTAACTTATCTAAAATGCACATAAAGACTTTGATCAATGGGATATATATCTTATTAATAAACCCATCTGAAAAATGAACCTAAGAAAATGTATGACTTTTGTTTTCTTTTTTAATTCACATGAAATTGGCACACGGTGGACATAAAGGTAGGGAAAAGAGCAAACACATGGAAAGAGACTTGAGAATTCTGCCCATTCTTATTCCAAGCCCCATACCCCTACTTGCACTCTGTACCAACAATAAAGACATTGCAGTTTGATTCAAGCAAACATATTCAGGGGTATTAATATGATATTCATATCTGGCTGTAACCTCACAAAAGATTGGGACATCTTGGATCTCAGAAGTAGTACCTATTTATACTGCTAATGGAATTAAAATTTTATCTCCTGGACTTTGAAATGCTTTGTTCCCAGTGTCACATGGCCAGGAGGAGGGGAATGCTTGCATAGATGTCTCTTCACAGAATAACACAACGACAACACTTTGAAAAATGCAGGCCTGTGACTAACATTGCCATTTTATTTAAAAAAATGATCCTGTGTGATTTTTTTAAAACAACTTTGCCTGATGAAGAAGCCAATGGAGCTTCAAAACCTTGCATGTATTTTGCACATTTTGGTTGGTCAAAGGAAAGTATCACTATTTTGTGGATTTTGGATGTTATTTCAATTTGATTCAAGTGTTCAGTATGAGCCGTATACCTTAAATGTAATGTGGCTTCGTGCTTCTTAAAAAAAGCTCATCCTCCATCTGCTGTCCTATCCATCTGCAACAGGTTCCATCCTATTGTTATTGAAAAAGGAGTTTACAAAAAGCCAAGCATTGTGTACAGTCAGCAGGCACTGAGTTCACGACCTTGTCAGCACCCAACTACATTAGAGCTTTAGTAGTCTTGTGGATTAACTGGTAGTTCATATTGCTGGAGGACACTGCAAAAAAGTGAAAGAATGCCATTGGAGGATATTTAATTTAACTACTCCATTTCAAGTACTATAAGTGAGAAGTGTTTTTGTTTTGTTTTGTTTGGGTAACATTTTCCTTCACAGGACTATCTTACCAGGCCTATTGGATTTTGGTCCCAGACCAGGAGGAAGGGAAAACTGTAATTCATACCTCTGTATGCATACTTTGTGATATATGAGCTGAATTCTTCAGTGCAAGAGAATTTAGTCTCATAATCCCATTACAAGTGAAGGTTACATGCTTAATTCCCTTTACTGAAACATTTTGAGACTAAAATATGTTTTGGCTGAAACTTAAAACACTCAGCTTTTTGTGTACATTACCTTCAGTCATGTTCAATAACCTACTTAAATTTGAAGTAGACCAGGCTAATTTTTCCCATGGTGTATATCCTTGGTCATCAACCAAAGAGTCTTTGATTTTGACAAGATGAAAACAACTTTCAGGTTTGTGACTGTGTGACTCATGAGAGAAATGGCAACTTTAAAAAGCCACTCCTTCATTATTATTATTTTTCTGTATATAATTCAGAGAGGTAGAGATTGTCATGAATGGTCATAAGAACATAGCAAGAGCTATGTTGAATCAGACCTGTCTAGTTGAGCATTCTGTTTCCACAGAAGCCAACTAGGTGCCTCTGGGAAGCCCACAAGCCAAAAAAAAAAAAAAAAGAGCAAAATTGCACTCTCCGAATCATGTTTTCTAGTGACATGTTTTCTAGTCTTGTTAGAAGACTGTGGCTCCTGATATTAGAGGTAATATGTACCTATCATAACTAGAGGCTATTGATAGCATTATTATCTTTGTGTTTTGATAACCCTGTTTTAAAATTATCCATGTTTATGGCCATCACTACATCTTGTGGCAGGGATATTTGAAGGATAGCCTTCTCTTGTACTTTCCAGCCTACTATAATCATCTTTGAAGGCTGTCATAAGTGTGCAAGCATCCTCAGAAATACTCCTACTTGAGAGCACCTCTTGACTCTGGAGTGCTTTTCCAAATGAAGCCCATTTTGCTTCCACTTTAGCAGCCTTCCTTGAGTTGATGAAAGCCTTCCTTTTTAGGAAAGCCTTTGGGCAGTGCCTCATTGCTTTGCTGAATGTGGTCTTTATACCGTTTCATTTTTTCAGTTGTGTTTTATTGTTTTCTGCTGTTGAGTGTTTATTTCTTATATCATAATATGGGCTTGGAAGTGTCAGTACATTGTTTTATTTTGTCATTTAGTATCTTGAGCTTTCCAGAGAAAAGTGGTATACATTTTTTAAAGTGAAATAAATATATAAAATGCTCTAATATTAGGGAGTTTCTCATTCTGTCATCTCTTTTAAGGGTATCATAGTATATGCTTTGAAAAAGTTTCTATCAGATGCTTCCCATATGACCCCTATTTCCTAGAATCATAGAGTTTATGTACTTATAGCCATGTGCAGTAAAACACAAAGGGCTTCTTAATCCCATCCTCTCCATTGTTAACAGCAATTCTATCCAAGTCATCTTCTTCTTATTCATCTCACCTGTTTACTTCCATTTGCATGTCTCCTGGTTTTTGGTGAATTTGAAGGACACCCAAACTTACCTTGTTACCCATATTTGCAGGAGGATTATATATATATGCATGTGATCTTAAGTGATTGGGATCTACCCTAGTATGGTTGTTTTTAAAATGAGGATTATCCTGGACACCCAACATACATTTAGCCCTAGAAATGGAAAGCCTTTGGTCCTCCAGATGTTTTTGGCTTCCTCAGATCCAAACAATATGGCCAGTGGAGAAGGATGGAGTTGTAGTTCAAAATAAATGGAGGACCAATAGTTCACCATCCATGCCCTTGACTCTATATCCTTTGAAATCAAGGTGACATGGCTTTGGTTTGCTGAGTCACCTGTTTATACTCTTAATTAAATTATTTTGTTTCCCTTTTTCTTACCTTGGTACTGTCATATTGCATGCAAATTGTGATCTCATTTTTTTTTTCCTTTTAGGAAATAAAATTGAACTCTCAATGTTGCTTTTTCCAGCTTATGGAATTGGCTCCGGGTGGCTTCAACCACTAAATAATATTCCACTTGAAATGTTTTCTCCACATTTGTGGTTAGGCTGTCCTGTTTAATTACATGATTACAGTAAGGTTTCCATCAGAATGGGATGCTCTGTTGCAGATCTGGTGATTTTTTTAACCATGATTCAAAGGAAATCCCACCATCATTCCACTCATTATAGAATTAGAAAATGGCTACACAACAAACAGACCACTAAAAATAACCACCCTCCTTCACACAAAAGGCATACACACTTTTTCCTCTCTTCCACTTTCTGCAGATGAAGAACTATTTTCAGGAATGTACATCGATTTCATGGGAACCGATGCTGCAATTTTTCGCAGTTTAACCCGTCGGAATGCTGTGAGGACTGACCAGCACAACTCCAAGTGGCTAAGTGGTAGGATGACCATATATAATTTCTGTGGCTTTACTGAAAACAAAACTGAAAAGAGAAAGAGAGAGTTTTGCTTTCTGTTATTCTCCTAAGGAATAAGATTTTGTCAAATGTGCCAGAACAAAAGGTGGTAGAAATGCACAGTCTCTTTTCTATTGAAAATTGACTAATTCAAGCACACGATACGGTAATGAAATATCCATTATCCCATATATTTGCATTGGGAGTACCCTCTCATGCCATACTTCTGTGGAAATGCCATTTATGTTAACCAGCAATTGCACTTGGTGTACATGAAAGTGCTGTGATTTCCACAAGGGCAGCAGTTTGAAAAAAGGGTCTCTACTACTCCAGAAGTCCCAGTGGCTGCACATGCACCACTGAAACATAAGATGAGGCCTGGCTACAGATCTTGTTTTACAAGAACAGTAGACAAAGAAAATGAACATTTTCAGTCTGTTAAACTGACATATTTTTGGTAAGGATCTGGGAAACAAACTCTTTTGCTATGGCCATGGAATAGAATAATTAAAATTAAAATCATTCATAGGTAACCTAGAGGTACAGGTGGCAACCTTGGAATATAATTCCCATGATTTGGGGGATGCATCCACACTGTAGAAATAATGCAGTTTGATACCACTTTAAGTGCTGTAGCTCCATCCTATGGAACCCTGTGATTTGTTGTTTACAAGAATCTTTAGCCTTCTCTGCCAAAGAGTGCAGGTGTCTCACAAAACTGCCAATCCCAGGATTCTGTAGGATGGAGCCATGGCAGTTAAAAGTGGTGTAAAACTGCTCTATTTCTATAGTGTGGATGCACCCTCAAGAATGCTACAGTGTTTTGATAGTATTTCATCCATTGAATGACAACTTCTGAACAATAGGAGGGCTTTATACCTTTGGCTTGTTGAGATAAAAGTGATTTTTTGTCTTTAGAGCTAGGTAAGCATTTTAAAATGGAATAAAAAAATGGACAGCAGCAATATTACAGCAGGCATGAATGTTCCAAGTTAACTGATATTTCCCTTTGATATTAAGAAATTATACTGTTTACTCTGTATATCAAGAGTCAGTGTGGTGTAGTGGTTTGAGCGCTAGACTACATCTGTGGATGCCAGGATTCAGTTCCCTCTTGACCATGGAAAACTGACAAGGTGACCTTGAGAGCATCACACACAAGTGGCAAACCACTTTTGAATGTCCCTTGTGTAAGAAAACCCTATGAAATTCATGGTATTGCCATTAGTCAACGGGTGAAATGAGGACACATACTTTACTTATGCAAATTCCATTGAGTCATGGGACTATCGTTAATGCAGTGCTTCTCAATTATTTTCTGTCATGCCCCCCCTAGGAAGAAGAAAACATTTTGCGCCCCCCCGCGCAACTGTAAATAGTATCATTTGTCTATATATAGTATCATTTGTCCCCCTTTACGGAGCCTCGCGCCCCCCCTTGGGGGTGCGCCCCACTATTTGAGAAGTACTGCGTTAATGCAACAAAATTGAGTCAATGGGTTTACTTTTGTTGCATTATCAATAGTCCAGGTGCACATATTATTTTATTTGAAAGATACATATTTCCAGTTGCCCTGTGGAGAGGCATAGCATCACAAACCATGGAGTGCTTTCAGATATCATAGCTGGAAATAGGGAAACTTCCATCTAGTTGCAGACTTCTGTATCAGTCTGTAGTTATGGTTCTTCCTCTCTACATTTTACTTGTTTTTTGGGTTTTTTAGAGCCCATTTTTGTGGATGCACATCTCATCCCAGATGGCACTGACCCAAATGATGCCAAAGTGTACTTCTTCTTCAAAGAGAAACTGACAGACAACAGTGGCAGCACCAAGCAGATCCACTCCATGATTGCCAGAATATGCCCTGTAAGCAAAACTTTTCCAGATGCTATTTGATTGGATAACCAAACATGAATGCTGTTATGTTAACAAGTAGAAAATCTACCATTCTTAATGTGATTCTGTTCTATTTAGAGATACCAAATTAAAATATGGTTATTTCTGGAGGAAGGCCATTGGAAAGGAGCCATAAAGGGTTTTTACCTGATTTTGTAAAGCATTTCTGCAATAGAATATCAGTCTTGGCAAAATTAATATTTTCATGTGTGCATTTACAGTGAGCTTCTAAGTAATTAAAACTGATGTTTTTTCTTTATCATTTTTTCTTTGCATAAATGGATGTACTTTAAAAAAAAAGACTGGATAACAGCATAATTCACAGAGATTTGAAAACAGCCAAAATGATGGTTTTCATTTCTGAGAATAATTAATTAATCAAATAAATAAATAATAATGCATCTTCTTTGAACAACTTTTATCTTCTTCTAATAAGTCCATTTTGGGCTGAAATAGGTGACCATAAAGGGGTAGTTTAATACAGCCCCTTTGATCGCCAGGTTGAGGCCATGGCAACCCTATGCCATGCCCCCAACTCAGCATTTTCCCAGCGCAAAAAGAAACAGCAGAAAGCCACTCCTTTTGCGTCAGGAAAAAGGCACTTTTGCCGCTACCGTGGTTTTTCTGCATTTCTGTGGCACAACGCATGTAAATGCCGTGCTGCAGAAATGCCGTGCCATCCCCCGCCCCCATGCCACCCTGAAGCCAGCATTTTTTGCTGGTCTCTTTTGGTCCTTTGTCGGCCGCTGAAAGTTTGAAACATTTTTATCCCAAGGTGCTTGCAGACAAAGCTTTCATCTTTCAATCATACCTGGAGTTTTATGTGGGAATTCAGTATATAAGGGACAATGTCTTCCATTTGTAGCCCTTCTCACATTTTCATCCCATTGCTTCAATCTCTTTTCTTATCATGAGAAAAAATGTGAAGAAGGAAAATATTAAATAGTTGCACAATGATGTTTGATTTGTAGAAAGAGGGCCTCTTTCTGGTAACAACTAAGAGATCATCTTGAAAGCTTTTAATCCACTCTATAGAAGTACCAGTTACTTGGATCTAATTCCTATAAATCAGAGGTGGCCCTCCAGATATTTATGGGTTGCAGTTGTCATCAGTCCTAGCAGCATAGTTAGTGGTAATAGACACTAGCTACAATCCTTAGCTTATCATAAATATACACAGGTGGATGTGCATCATGACATCACTACACAGTGCAGAGTACTAACACAGGACAGTGCGTATGGGTAAATACTATTGTTGCTCAGTGACAAACTGAAGTGTACAATGCATAAGGAACATAGAGACAAAGGGGCAGTGGCACAGGGCAGGAGAAACAACTGCATGCCCAGATGAACAAGGGAAAGATTGTTTTCAGGCACAAGGAACAAGGGGCTAAGCAGAACAGACAGACAGATAGACAAACCTAGAATACCAGAAAACATCCCCAAAAAACTCCACATTACCACCTCCAATGCTCAAGGGGATACCCCCAGTGTGTATTGCACATTGTGTTCTGTGCTCATACACATGCACCGAGCTGTTGGCTGATTAAGTTTGTTCTGCAACTACTTCCGCTGTTGTTTCCTGAATTTGTGTGTTGTGCAATGTCGCCTCCCCTTCCACAGCCAGCTGAATATTTCTACTACACAATGACAGGATGCGCACTCCACATATGCAGCATTGCTCTTGCATGCATAGTTTACTTCCCAAATTCTGGAGGGCCACTGTGTCCCACCTCTGAAAAAGTAAGCTTTCTGTTCACCCCATATTATTTGGATATAGGGGCACATTGTAAACACTATAGATGTATAATACTACATAGTTGCTACATACATACAAAGACGAAACAAATATTCAGAGAATATTACAATTCTATGCATTTAGTTGATGTTTCTGCCCATGTTGTTTCCAAGTGTAAGAAAGAAAATGGTCTGTAAACCAGCTCTTTTGTAGCATAGAAACATTTTGAAACTATATTGTGCCATTGTTTCTGATAATCCAGACAATATGCTCTTGATAGCTTCTAGATAATCCCACCATGTAAACCAGTTACAAGTATCCAAGTTTTTGTTGTTACAATTTCTTCAACTATTTACATGAAAACAGAGGTCTACAACTGCCTTTAATGTCAATAATGATCAAAACTACCCAGAACCTCCTAGATCTAGATATTATTGATATTGTGGCTATTGATAAAGGACGTATGTACTTTGTTCTCATCTTTCCTGTGGGAAGATATGCCTAAAGGACCAATTGTCTGCATGTGATTTGTGAGCCCTACTCTGAAACAAGTGGTGATACAAACCAGTATGATAGTAACCCTACAAAACTGAGCTACATACTTTTACCACCACAAATCTTCTTAGCAGTTTCCCCAGTGCTTGCTGATGAGTTAGGCTTACTTATTTCAATGGCTTGTGTGTACAGTCAAAAAGATTTGTTCTGCTTTATTTATTTGATTATATTCTCCTTTGTCAAAACAATATGATATATGGCCTAGATCAGGGGTAGGCAACCTTTCCCCTTTAAGGACCGAGGGGCTTCAGCTCCCAGAATCCCAGGAGCTATTGGCCAACATGGGACTATTGACCAACATGGCTGAGGCTTCTGGGAGCTTAAGTCCCTCTGCCCTTAAAGGGGAAAGGTTGCCTACCCCTGGCCTAGATGTTTTATAGGAGAAGGGCTGTTCAAGTTTCCCAGAATAATTTTTTCAAAGGACACTAAATAGGGGAAACCATTGTTGTTCTAATGAAACCCAGATGACTTGAGAAGCCTAGAGCACAGTTCTATTTGAATAGTCTATGCCAAAACTTGCAAAAGCAAGCTTCAGAAAAATATCAGCTGAACTTATGCCGTGTTGTGTATCTGTTGACCTTACTAGTGGCTGGTATCAATAATCCTTTCAATTAGGATTAGATCGAGTCTAAAGATTCACTGTTAGAAAGAAAACAAGTAGAACCTACTGCATAATATTATACTGTGAACTGCTTCACTTCATTTCATACTTTCAAGAGTCAGCATTCTGTGGGCACTGAGCTCAGTCAGTCTTCTTTATGCTGTTTTGGTATGCCCTTAGAGCAGGGGTAGGCAACCTTTCCCCTTTAAGGGCCGAGGGACTTCAGCTCCCAGAATCCCAGGAGCTATTGGCCAATATGGGACTATTGGCCAACCTGGCTGAGGCTTCTGGGAGCTGAGGTCCCTCGGCCCTTAAAGGGGAAAGGTTGCCTACCCCTGCCTTAGAGTATTTTTTCTTGAAGGATTGTTGTTTTTCTTAAAGATGCATTCAAAACTTCTAATTCCACTCTGCTGTGGTGCTGTTCCCATTATATGGATGCAGGAATTTTTACATGAAGATTGACACTAGAATGTATGATAGTAATTATATTAATTGCAGCTGTCTGCTTGTTGACATGTATATTTATTTATTTATTTATTTATTTATTTGACATTTATTTATCACTTCTCAACCATCAGGCCCTCATGGTGATGTACAATCTATGAAAACACTTTAAAGCATGAAATAAATGGTGAAAAACCAACTAAAATACTCCAAACATCTATTTTAAAATAGTTCTAAAACTATTGGGTAGCAAAATGAGTGGTGGCTCACAACTTTTGTGGCAGGGGGTGAGTGAATTAATTTTGGGTCAAAACCTTAAAGCAGTTATCTAGGATGCTATAATTTTGAGTTCTAGCCTCAAAATAGGTTCAGAACCAAGGATAGCTCCTTTAAAGTTCTAAAAGCCAGGGCAGATTCATCATCCAATTGATATTGGAATTTCCAACTTCTATTCCTATGTACTGTCTCTTCTATTCTTGTACCATCTCTGACTGAATATCGGTATCGTACATTGGAATACTCTTCCATGGGGGCAAAAACCTTGCCTCCATGCAGAAATGGATAAATAAAATTCTTCTTTGGTCACACTACTTCCCTGTGTGAAGAGAGTTTATTTTGTGGATAAGCATGCAAGGATGTAATACAACTCCCAGAAGCCTGATGCAAAATCATTTAAAGAAAATTAAAGTGCAGTGTTTTATTGCATACATGGCTGGTAGCTCTTTTTTAGTTAACAGCCATCTATAACTTTCTTCATCTCACATCTATCTTCAGTTTTTTAATGAATCAGCCTTCTTTACACTGGTGTCCTCCAGATGTGTTGGACACCAGTTTTATTCATCTTAGTCAGCCATCCATGCTGGCCAGGGATGTTAAAAATTCTGGTCTCCATCACCTCTGAAGACATCTGGTTGGAGAACTTAATCTGTTTCATCCATAAACAAATGGTGAATTCTTTATTTGATTCCCTGTGATACTGTGTCTGTTTTAAAGGGAAGTGATGGAAGCATTTGCTCTTCTGTTTCAGGTTCTGAGTGCATTAGCTTGTTTGCTTATTTATTTTACTTATAATCTGACTTTCTTCCTAAACTGGACCAAGGTGGCTCACAAGAGTAAACACTGTACAGCTTCAGATAAAGACAAATATTAAAACAGCATTAACCACATTATATTAAAATGCTACTGGAAAGATACAGCTGTGTACCTGTGAGTGCAAATGCCTGTCAAGAGGTAGTGTGTGTCAAAATATTTGTTTCATTAGTCTGTAAGTTATTTCTTTCTTTTCTTTTTCACTCCAGAATGACACAGGTGGACAGCGTAGTCTTGTAAACAAATGGACAACTTATTTAAAAGCAAGGCTTGTATGTTCAGTAATGGATGATGATGGCACAGAGACCTACTTTGATGAATTAGGTACAGTGATAGTAATTTTTAAAATGGATGATATCAAAAAATATGGTTTGCCTGTGATATCTTTTATTCAGCACATTTGCTTGCAGGAGCCTTTTCGGATGTCATTTAACATCACAAAAATATTAGGGGAGAAGAAGACTGTTTAAAAATAAATATATCCTTCCTTCCCTGGCTACTTCTTTCTTGTAGCAAAGCAGGTTGTGAAACACTGAGTGTGAGCTGTATTATACTAAAGCTGAAAAACAGAACAAAATTATTCTTAATTCGTTTACAAGACAGATATAAGCTCTACTCAGTTTAACAGAACTTTCTCCCAAGTAAATGCTTATAGGATTACAGGACATTATCTTCATATTATTATCTTACACCAGACACTATTATGCCTGTTAGATTAATTTGTATCATTTTAGTTCTGGAAATCATAGCCTTCTACGGTTTTTTTAAGAAGTGGCTCTGCAATGTAAACAGGAAAGCAGGATATAGTATACAGAATACAAGTGTCATCAGGAGGGCAGGACAGATGGTATCCTCTTGGAGAAGTGGGCAACTTGAACTTCTCCAGATGATGTTGGACCACAACTCCCATTAAAATAGTCAGTTAAAATAGTCAATGGCGATTGTCCAAAATAACCAACAATATCTGGAAGGTCATGCTTTGCTCATTCATAGAGGTAGTCAGGGACTGGCATGGCCCACTTGACAACTTATCTGTTTGTTATGTTATGCATTTACCCTGGCTTATATTTTTATACTGCTTTAGGAAGACAAAATATGGTGGAAGGGAAGCATACTACAGTATGAGTTTCCATTTCTCCTAAAACAAAACAAAACAAAAGTCTCAGTTCAGATACAATAAAAGTCAGGACATGTGTACAGTATGCTGTAAATGACAAAGCAGTGCATGCAGATATTTAATAACTGTATTGTTTCTTTCCCTCAGAGGATGTGTTTCTTCTTGAAACGGATAATCCTAGGACAACATTGATATATGGCGTATTCACAACCTCCAGGTACTTTTATATATTTATTAAATAAAGTATTCAGAATTAATTTTACATGAAGTTATTTATGGTGAAGTCATTCTATCAAATATATATTTGAATGTGCTGTGTAAATGTATGCCATCTATTAGCATGTTGATACATTTTAATGTCTAATATGTTAATGTATGTTAATGTTACTGACTAATATGAAATGTTTTCAGTGTTACCAGTAGTGAATAATTTACTATGTTACAAATTACATTTCTAATTGTGCTAATTAAAGTAATATTAAATGATTCCATTTTTTATATTTATTAAATAGAGTATTCATTTCATGTTACGGTATATTTATGTAAATAAACAGCATCCTTTAATTAGATTCATAGTCCATTTGTCCAGAAATTCAAAGGCATTGATTCTGACACCCTGATACTGCAGAAATATGATACAATGCCCAACTTATTTTTAATTAAAATCTGTTTTTTTCCCTATCTCTGAAGTAAATTACTTTTATGAGAAACTATAGTAAATTAGGCAAAATGTACTTTTGTTATCTTTTTTTCCTCATTCACGCTCAGAATTATTTAGAACTGGTGGAGAACAAAGATGGTAACTGATTTTAAGGCAGAAAATTTGGTTTTTAATGTTATTCCCTGAAACATCTTTTCAGCATGTTGATCAAATTTACACACAATAGGCTTCCTCTACATGGTCTTGATCCAAGTTAAGTGGCCAATGGATTATAAGCCATTTAGTTTTATTTTGTTTCTGTAGGTCTCTGATTGATCCTGTCCACTAAGGATCCTACACACATGCAAAGAATAATCTTCTTCAGTCATTATTATTTCCTATTTTCCCAGTTTTGTCTCCTTTCAGTGCAGACTTACCCATCAAGCCATGCTGCTCTCCATAACTCTGTACATACTCTCCTCATAAAAGAGATGCCAAAACCTTTTGCATCCAATTTTTTTACATTATGTCTCCTTAATATGAAGACATTTGCAGATTCTATTTGTTTACTTGTTTGTTTTCAGTGAAATACCCTGAATCCATAAGAAGGCCTAATTATATATATATATATATATATATGGAATACAACATAATAAAAGCAACAGGATTATGAAATAGTCAGTATTAGAAGAATGCAGGCAAATGAAACACTTTTTAAAAAAGAATTAAAATGCCGAGGCAAATAAAAGGCACATTTTGATGTGGCGAGAGAAAGCAAAGTCGCTTAAGCTATCCTTCCAGAGCTAGGTTACGAGGAATTGAGATTATCTCTTTTGTACCAATACTAACATATAGCAGATTTATAGTGATTTATATAATCAAAGAAACAAGAAGAAACAGAGATTTGGTGACAGTACTGAAAACCTTTGCTAGCACTAGTCCGGTTCAAAGACAGGAAAGTTACTGAAAAAGTGTGAGTACTTTACATTAGCACTAAAAATCTAAGCAACTTTGTGCTGACCGAATGGTCGTAATAAAGAAATTAAATTAAAATTAAGCAACTTTAATGATGCTTATACTGAAAATGAAACATTGGCTATACTTGACTTTAAGTATAAGTCTAAATGTGCATTACACCACAACACTAAAAATATTAACAGATCAAAGATTAAATATTCCATCTGTGATTTTATTCCTCCCTGCCCCATACCCATTTTGAGCTTTGGAAAGAAGGAAATAATTATATGAATTTTTAAAAACCCTATTTCTTATCCATCCACCCATTGAAAGGGAATGAATAAGGTTAAAAGTAAATCGACACACAGAGATACAAGAATAATAAGAGATAGAACTATGCAAACACATTTAATAGAGAAGATGGATTAAATCTCAGTTCAAAAAGTAATGATTCCTAGATATGTTCCAAATTCAAATTTTGTGAATAGAATAGCTTTCCTATGTGTTCAGTGTGTTTGTGACAAGGTAGTAAGTCACACACACACACACACACACACACATACTTGTTCTACCTACTCCCAGCAGCCATATATTCACTATACGATGAAGAAATTATGAGCTTCTTCTACTGGAACAGATATTACATTTGCCTAAGATTGGGAATTTCTTTAGAATTTTTTTACAAAAGTAATTTAATTGGATCCTGAGTTTTATACATGTAATTGGATCCCCCCCCCTTTCCCATGATAGTCACTTCACTACTCAGAGGGTGAGGGAACACAGGATTCTGCCTCATACTGAGACCATTCATTCACTTAACTCAATATTGTAAATATGGGTGTTAATGGCTCTCTAGGGTTTCAGGAAGTATTCCTTTTCAGCCTGAGATGGAGATGTCTGACATTCCTTGAGTCTTCCATTCAAATATCAATCTGCTTAACTTTGAAAATCAGAGGTTATGCACAGGGTGTTTTGGTGGTGTATGACCATACTGAATAGGATAGGATAAAGGGAAATGCTTGGAGAGGAGAATTCTTGAAATCAGATGGAGACACTTTCCATTGGTTGTCTATGCAGCATTTAGGTGGAGGGGGGCAGTTGGGTTGACATGGGGGGAAAAGAGTAGGGCAACATAGTCGTAATTGTGTTTGTTATATAGATTAGTTGCTAGGTGTCTGTGTGTATTTGAGAGTAAGGTTTGAGAGGGAAAAGCTTGTCTTACATAGAAATCCTTCCCAAGCAGAAATATATCTGTACTTCATATTAATACACTAAGGGGGGGGGGGG
>CM034708.1:123919055-123947745 GCA_020142125.1 Phrynosoma platyrhinos
CCTGGCCTTGGGCTCTTTGATCCCTGCGCTCCCCCCATGGCCCCATCAGTTGCTGATAGATGGGGAGTGCAGTTGAGTCTAATCAGGGCATTTTTATATTTTTATATTTTCATGTTTGTTTTATTTGTGTTGGAATGTTTATATTCCTGTTTTAATTATCTTGCCATTTAATACTGTTTTAAGGGGATGGGTTGGAGTATGAATTTTGTTGTATGGGGTTTTAACTGATGTAAGCTGCTTAGATTGTCTTCATTTAAGTGGGGTATAAATAATAATAATAATAATAATAATAATAATAATAATAATAATAATAATAATTACCCCCACATGACACTCTTAGTCCTTCTTTGGGTACCTTTACCATTATTTCTTAACCAGCCTCTAAGGCTATCAGTACCCCTCAGGATATTATCTTTATTAACCCCTCAGTTGGGGTTTAGTCTGGGTATGGGGCCCCTCTCTTCTGGACCTTAACCCTGTTCCACTCTGGAACTTTCTCCACCAGACCCTCACTCTCTGGAATCCAAACTCTATCTGACTTCAAACTGTTCCTAATGGAATTTCCCCCTTACAGCCCAACATTCGATTGGCTGTCACCAGCTCAATCCTATTTGGTTGTCACCAGGGCTGGCTCTAACCTGCCTTCTCTCCACAGTGTTTTACAGTACTTATAAATCAGGTTGCACATGATTTATCTCATTCTAGCATCCATTCTGTAATGCAGTGAATTAAATGTTGAGCTAGAACTTAGCCTGTGTTTAAATTCTTGATCAGCTATGAATTTACTATTGAACTTGAGCAAATATGTACCATGGGCTGAAACCAGATGTTAACAAACAGAAGACACATGGCTGCTGGTATAAACAGTGAGCTTGCACATCAGTCTTTTCTCTTCCCTGATTGTGACTAGTAATAACAAATATAAAAGGTGACATCACAGTGACTTGAATTTCTTGGTACCCATGAGGATGAATTGAGGCAGAAAAATCCACACTGAAGAAATATTACATGGCATTGTTTGTTTTGCTTATCATGAACAAGGAAGAGAGAAATATTAGGGGTTAGGTGCTGTTTCTTGTGACAGCAAAGGATCCCAACATTTGTGTTGCTCTCCCATTACTATTCTGAATAAAGGAAAAACTAGTGGTCTGTCCCACCAGATCACTGCACAGTTTGGGTGTATCAAATATTTTGTACACCAGTAGTGACAATTGGTGGAGAAACTACCACTTTATACAGAGGGATGGAAAAAGGACTTGCTTTGGACACAATGTGCTGAAACCAGATGTTACAGGACAAACAAATACAATGACACTTTCCCCCTCAAGTGAATGTCCTGCATGAAGATATAATGTTAAAACAGAACTACTGTGTTCTCTCTTCCAAGTGTAGTCATTTGCTAAGTGGATCAATCAGTTTTCTCCATTTCTCATTGCAGACCTTTGTTGGAATGTGATAATATGTTCATGTTAATTTAGAGGCATTTCCCTAATTTTTATGGTGGACTAGTGTTGAACTACAACTCTGGAGACACTGGGAGACACTTGCCCAGTGTTGCCCATTGGGTTTCATGGCCAAGAGGGGACTCTTGCCCATGAAATCCAATGGAAAACACTGGTCAAGTCACATGCTCTCAGCCTCATTGGAAGGCAATGGGAAACCTCCTCTCAACAAATCTTCCTAAGAAAACCCTATGATTCATTTAGTTTGGATAAGGCTAGTAATTTTTTTTTACAGGAATGCCTGCATCTTTTAATCAGCTCCCATTTTGAGCTAAATAAAATGATCATATGAATCTGTAGTTTTCTGAGAGAAAAGAAACATCTGACCAAGTCTGAAAGGGGCACAAAAAGAATTTGACAAGATAAGAATATTTATGAGAGAAGTACCTCACAATGCAGAAGATGACAGAGTCAGTCTTTTGCCATCCCAGCAAGCTCATTCTGTTATCATTTGACAGAAATGTTTCCAGCAAAATGTAGACAAGCTTATTTTTAGACTTTGCTTTTACTTCTCTGTTTGCTTTCTTGATTGTGAGGTCAGAATTATATATATATATATATATATAGAGAGAGAGAGAGAGAGAGAGAGAGAGAGAGAGAAAGCATCCTTTTTTGAAGCAGATCTGCAATTATCTCATACTTGAAAGCAATACGGACCACCTCAAAAGAAAAGAAAAGATCTTTTTATGAAACTGTCATCCAATACTTACTACATTTGTGGTAGTGGTTTTTCTGATGTGGACAATGTGCTTTCACTGTTTTTTTCTTTTGCTTTTTTTGTTTTCTGGGGGAAAGGGCTTTTTAGAATGCTGTTTTTTGATATTCACTGTACAGACTGGAATGTTATCTTTTTGGCTGGCTCAATTTAAAATGCATGGAAAGATATAAACATTTCTCTTGAATCAGAAAGTTGAACATATTGACTAGTGGCCAAATATTCATATGTGTATCTCTTCAACCTCAGCATATGCTGATCCTATGTATGAGAGACCATCAAGTCACCCTTTCATCAATCAACATCAACAGTCCTGCTCAGGTCTTGCAAACTCAGGACTGTGGCTTCCTTGATTAAGTCTTTCCATCTGAATGCAGTCTTCCGGCTGCCTTCTACTTTACCAACCATTATTGTCTTTTCTAATGAGTCATGTCTTCTCATATGGCTGAAGTATGACAGTCTCAGTTTTTAGTTGTCTTGCCTTCTAGAAAGAGTTCAAGCTTGATTTCCTCTAGGACCCATTTATTTGTCTTTTTAGCAGTTCACAGTATCTGTAGAACTCTTCTCCAGCATCACATTTCAAATGAGTTGATTTCCTTCCTATCAACTTTCTTCACTACCAGGTTTCAACCATACATAGAAATAGAGAATACTATACATGAGCTATTCTGACTTTAGTATTCAATGATATGAGGGAGTATTGTAAAATTTTAATTATCACCTTTAAAAATTTTGACAGAAGTTTGTTTGTAGTTGTTAACTTATCTCTATGTAGTCACCATCCAGATTCACACATTTTTCCAAGCATTTCTTGAAAAAGTCACTTGGTGATGATGACACTGACAAAATGTCATCAATATACTAAAATAGCTTCTGGGTTATAATTATTACTTTATGATACCCCCTCATACTTCTCCATCTTACACTTTAATCATTTCTGGCACAACCTGTAACAGAAATAAAGATTCAATAAGCTGGTTTTCTCAACATTGTGCACTTAGGGACCAATGATGACACTGACAAAATTTCATCAATATACCATAATAACTTCCAGATGATAATTATTACTTTACGATATCCCCTCATATAACTTTACACTTCAGGATTATGTCTAGTATCATCATAACTGCCCTTTCAATTCACACTCTTCTGATTTCTTGATTGTTGTTTCCATTCTGATTAATGACTGAGCCAAGGTATGGAAAACCGTGAACTATTTCAGTGTCTTCATCACCTACTTTAAAGTTATGTAAATCATCTGTAGTCACTATTTTCATTTTCTTTATATTCAACTGTAAACCTGCCTTTGCACTTTTTTCATTGATATTCTTCAGTAATTGTTCCAAATCTTTGCTATTTTGTGCAAGTACTATGGGGCCATATATATATATATATATATATATCTGAAATTGTTGGGTTTTTCCCTTCCAGTTTTCACAAATCCTTCTTCCAAATCTAATCCAGATTTAATAGAATCATAGAGTTGGAAGAGTCCACAAGGGCCATCCAGTCCAAACCCCTGCTATGCAGGAACTTTCAATCCAGCCTCTCTTTAAAGACCTCCAAAGAAGGAGACTCCACCACACTCTGAGGGAGTGTGTCCCACTGTCAATCGGCTCGCACTGTCAGGAAGTTCCACCTAATGTTTAGGTGGAATCTCTTTTCTTGTAGCTAGTCCTATTCTCTGGAACAGCAGAAAACAAGCTTACTCCACCCTCAGTATGACATCCCTTCAAATATTTAAATAGGGCTATCATATCGCCTTTTAATCATCTCTTCTCCAGGCTAGGCATATTCAATCCTCTATGGGCCTTTGCAGACTGCTAGAAATAGTGCAAATTGAGTCCACTTTAACTGTCCTGGCTCAGTGCTAGGGAATCATGGGAATTGTATTTTTTTTCCCTGAGACATTGAACCTTCTCTGTCAGAGAGCTCTGGTGCCACAATAAATTACAGTTCTCATGATTCCCTAGCACTGAATCAGGGCAGTTAAAGTGGACTCAATTTGCACTATTTATGGCAATCTGCAAAGGCCCTGTGTCTCTCTCACATGTTTTCCAGACCCTTCACCATTTTAGTTGCCCTCCTTTGAACAAGGTCCAGCTTGTCAACATTCTTTTTGAATTGTAGTGCTCAGAACTGGACACAGTATTCCAGGCAAGGCCTGACTAAAGCAGAATAGAGTAGCACTATTCCCTAGATCTAGACACTATACTTCTATTGATGCAGCCTAAAATCACATTGGCATTTTTAGCTGCCACATCAGACTGCTGACCCATGTTCAACTTGCAGTCTACTAGGATCCCTAGATCCCTTTCACATGTAGTCTCATTAAGCCAGGAGTCCCCCATCCTATATCTATGCATTTCATTTTTCTGCTCTAAGTGCAGTACCTTACATTTCTTTGTGTTGAAATTCATTTTGTTTGCTTTGGCCCAGATTTCTAATCTATTGAAGTCATTTTGAATTTTGATCCTCTCCTCTGGGGTATTAGCTACTCCTCATATTTATATGTATGATATGTTCAAAGTACAAGTTAGAAAACAGTGAGGAGATAAGTGTCACATGCTCTGAAATGTTGGTTCAGTATTGTTTTAAAAGCCCAATGTGTTTCAGCCAGAATGAAAAAGACCCTTTTCAGGGGCTAAAAACAAACAAAAATACACATATATTATAAATATTAAAAATATAGGACAACACTCAATTAATTATAACCCATTAAACATAGAAATATTTTTCATATACTTTCTTTTTCATGGAGTGTTTCAACTCCAGTGATTTCTTTTGAAGGGTATTAATATTTTTAATATAATTTTTTAAAGTAATTTCATATTGTTTTCAGCTTTTCAATGTGCTTTTCAGTACTCTTCTCAACAATATACAAGTGAAACAGGGTGATAAAATACAGCTTGACTGACCACCATCACCACCAATTGGAAACCATTCAAATTTTATATATTCTGTCCTCACAGTAGCCTCTTATTGTGGTAACAGATTATGCATCAGGACAATCAAATGTTGAGACACACCCATTTATTTAAGAATGATCCATAGTTTTTCATAATCTACACAATCAACTATATCATCTATAAAATGCAGAATGATTTTTTTTCTGAAAATCTTTGGTGCACTCCATTATCCAACATGTTTGCATTATCCATTATGTTTGCAATCCCTAGTACCTCTTCCTTTCCTGAACCCAGCTTGGACATCTGGCATTGCTCACTCCATATATAGTAAAAGTCTTTCTTGTAAACTTTTGAGCTTCTCTTTGCTTGCATGGGACAATAATGCCATAGTCCCATGGTTAGTGCATCTTTCATCCCTTTTATATATTTCTTCAGTGTATTGTTTACACCATCTTTTTATTTGTACTTGGTCATGTAATGTGTTCCTTTGCTGGGTGTAGATCATCCCCACATTTGGTTTAAATTCAATTCAATTCAATTTCTCCACATTGATTATTATAGTGCAGTCTGCCCTCTGTGCCTGTGGACTTGTCATCTGTGGATTTGATCATCCGTGGATGGCAAGCCCTTGGGGCAGCAGCAGTGGAGGAGGTGGGGAAGAGGAGGAGGAAGAGGAAGGAAAAGTGGACAAGCAGCAGCAGGGCAATGGAGGGGGTAAGAGGAGGAAGGAGGAGGAAGAGGAGGAAGAGCAGAGCCAGCGGCAATGAGAGAAAAGGAGGAGGAGGCATGGAAGAGGAGGAAGGAAAAGGAGAAGGAAGAGCAGTGGCTGTGGCAATGGGAAAAGATGAGGAGAAGGAGAAAGAGCCACAGCAGCAGCAATAGGAGGAGGAGAAGATAGGGAGGATGAATAAAAGATAGCCCCCTTGCCACCTGCCATGGTGAGAGTGGCGAGGCTGGTGGGGGGGCAAAGTGCCATTGTCCTCAATGGTGGGGTGGTCACCATTGAGTACTATGGGACTTGAGCATCTGTGGATTTAGGTATCTGCAGGGGGAATCTGGAACAGATTCCCTGTGGATACCAAAGGCCCACTGTAGTTTTCTTTGTCTTTGCACACAAGTCATTGAACAGTTGCATTCAGAGTTCTGACCCCATTTCTTTCCCCTTTTTCTTTTGCTTCCCAGCTGTCCTTAACTGCTTGAAGAGTTTCATCTGTCATCAATTCAGGTTTCTCCCTTTTAGGGGGGTTGCAGACAGTGTCTTTTTTGCATTCCTTCCTGATAATGTCCCAGGCTTCAGTCCCATGTTCTTCTGGCTCCCAGTCAATTAGACTTAAAAGTGCACATTTTTTTACATTATTTTTAAATTCTATGGAGATGTCCTTCATCTTTGTATTTTGGAACAATGGTTGTTTTAGTGTTCTTTTTTAGCTTTACTATAATTTTTGATATTATCAGTTCATGGTCTGTGCCCCAGTCTGCTTCTGGTCCTGTTTTTTGAAGAGACAATTGAGCTCTTCTATCTTCTGCTTTCAGTTTTAATTTCTGTATTGGCCATCAGGAGACATCCATGTATACAGTTGTCTCCTTGGTTGTCTGAAAGATGTGTTTGCAATAAACCGATGGTCTGACACCCTTGCCAATTTTTCCTACATTATTTTGTTCTGTTCTTTTTCCTACTTTTACATTCCAGTCACTCATGATTATCAACTTGTCCTGTTTTTGGTGTGTGTGATCAATTTCTTCCTGCACTCTAGCACAGACTCTCAATTTCTTTTTCTTCTCCCTCTGTAGTTGAAGCATAAAATTGGATTATTGTTATTTTGATGAATTTTTCATGAAGTGATATCATTCAATCAGACTCTGCATTGTATCTCCTGATTGTTTTTGCTACATCTCCTCACTATTAATGCCATTCCATTTCTTCTTAGATTTTCCTTTCTTGAGTAAAACACTATGTAGTTATGTGACTCAAAATATCCCATTCCTGTCCAGTTTAGATCGCTCTCCACAAGTATTTGTAATGTTTCTTGTTTTACTATGTTTAGCTTCCCTGATTCAAAGTCCATGATCTTATAATATGTCTTGTGAAGTTTTGGATTTTCCTTTTACCTTTGAGTGTGTCAAAGGCTGAACATCCTTTCAACTGGAGTCCAGTTCTGTCATTAGCCATAGTACCACTCGTAGTTGTCCTCAGGTGTAACTCAGTAGCTCTTTGAGTGCTTTCCTTCCTGGGAGTCTCATCCTCTGGCTCTATGTGTTCTTTCATTTTGGTTTGTCTCACCATTGGGTTTTCATGGTAACCCATGAAACTTATGGTAACTCATGGTAAAAGACCTCCTTCTGTGCAATGCTAGCAAGTGTTGTGCAATGCTAGCAATGCTAGCAAGTGCTATGGTGCCAATGCCATTGTCTCTAAGATATCTTCTGCCAGTGTCACTCTTCACTACTGTCGCTGCCTAGTAGGTGTTTGCCACATTTAGTGTGGCTCCTCAGTAAAAGTCTGTCTAGGAGTCCTATACCATCAGCATAGCCTCTTGCCTCACAGGAGCATGCAATCTACACCACAGCAAAAAGGTAGTACCATGGTGAAATATGGGTACCTACCTAAGATTTATATGCATATTATGAACCATACCATAACCAGGTGTAAACAGTTAGAGTTCTAGAATAGAACTGGGCCATTCTTCTACCAATTTACCATATGGGCCAATATTTAGATTTCTTATGTATTCCTTCCTTGACTCTGTTTGTCTTCCATACCATCCATCATTTGCTCCATTTATTGGTCTTTTGGCAGTTTACTCTTCAGTTTCCCATTTCTTCTGCTTCTTTCCAAATTCTCACAAGAACTATAGGATATCTAATAATACCAGTGTAATATGTAGGGTTTATGCAGTGCTTGTAAGTTTTTGGAACACTTAATATTTATATTATCTGTACTACATCCTGTAGGTCAGTGTTATGATTACCATATTGCAGTGGAGCACTGTGGGCTGAAACATAATAGCTGGCCTGCAGCCATTTATTAAGTTTCTAGCAGAGGTGACACACAAAACCATTTCTAATTTGTAGCTCAACCACTACTGTATAGTTGTTGCTGATCAACAATTTTTGGAGTTGTTGATTGGATAAATCCACTTACTTTTATTAAGAAGTTAAGTCACTATTTAAGTTGAAACTTAACCTGTGCTGCTTGATTTGACATAAGGGAAATTAGGGTGTTTGTATAATACCCCATAAGAGATAATATTAAGTACAAGAGAGTTGTAGAATGGTTGAGTGATTATGAATTAAATAGGTTAGAATTATTCTCCTTGGTTTTGTCATGCTTTCTACATCTGTTGTGTTATGAACTACTGTACTAATATTGGGAGAAAGACAGAATAGTAATAAAATAAAATAATTTCTAGTTCTTCTGATCAGAGGCAACAGTTTAAAATTTGTAACATAAAAAATACCACACATGTCAATATAGCTAGAAGGCTTTCTAAATTTCCTTGTACCTGATTAGAGGCCACTCTAATCTTATACAATTTATTTCAAAATTTACAGGATCATGTGGAGAACCATTGTGTATTATAGCAGTTTGAGTGTTGGAGTAAGACTCTGTGAGACCAGTGTTTAACCCCTCCCCCCATGGAAATCCATTGTGTGACCTTGGGAAAGTCACTCTTTTGACCTAAGAAGAAGGCAACAGCAAACCCTGTCTGAACAAATCTTTCCAAGAAAACCGTGCATTAGAGTCTCCATAAGTCAAAAATTGCTTGAAAATACACAACTCATTGGAGAGAAAGAGCCAGAGGAATCTTTGAGGTGAAAATAGAAGTGTGGTGCAAGTGTAGCATAGATATGTGGTGCAAGAGCAGCATACTTTTAAAAAAAATGTATGTATTTGTTCATGCCACTGAGATATTACATTTACCTTAGCTTGTTTTACCTCTGTTTCCAACATTATTATCTTTCTGATAAGATGTTAAAAATAATAATATTAAAATCTCCCAAAATATTGTGTGTGTGTGTGTGTGTGTGTGTGTGGCTGGCAGTTTAATGTTCAGTAAAGGAAAGATCTTTGGAGCTTGCTGTAATTCTTTCCCCCTCACTGAAATCTTTTAGCCACCCTCAGTCTTGCTGCAGAAAACACTTTGAATTTGAGTCACAATTTAATGATAACATAAGAAACAGATTCACACTACTAAGCATAATAGGCCAAGAACCAGAGGAACTATGGTCTGAAGCCAGGGACATAATAAAAGAAGAAGGCAGACAGACACTTTCAATACAAAAAGAAAGAGAAAAAAGCATGGATGACAGAAAAAAATGCTACAAACAATAGAGAAGAAAAACAAAAGGGAGAACAAACTAAGAATTATGAATTTAACAGTATAATGGCTTGTGCAGAAAGATAAAGAAAACAACTAAAATGACCAATGCAAAGAAATAGAAGACAACAACAAATAGGGAAGAACAAGAGATCTATTTCACAAGACCCGAGAAATCAAAGGAAAATTCAAACCAAGGACTGGTATGATCTATGACAATAAAAATAACATAATTCAAGACCAGAAAGGAATACTCCATCTAATTTCCTCCCCCATCCTGAAGGAGCTTCAGTGAAACAGCAGAGAGAGGTGGGAAGGGACTCCATCTAATTCCCTCACCCATCCTGAAAGAGAAACAGGGAGATATAGGAAAAGACTATATCTAGACCATCTAGTCTCTGTCCCAGAGAACCAAATGCTGCAGGAGGACCAGGCAGGCAAAGAGAGAAAGAAGACAACCAGCCATTTTTTGCCCTCACCCAAACAATGAAAAAAGAAGTGAAGAAACTAAAAGAAGGAGGGAGTGGGGATGGGGACAGAATAAAGGATGGAGGAGACAAGGAAAGGGAAAGGAAGGGAACCTAGAGAGGCATAAGGGGATGGGTAGGAAAGCAAACAAGCAACAACAGGAAGAATAATGGAGGGAGACAAACAGCTACTGGGCAGCAGTAGTAGTGGTGGGTGTCATTGACAGGAGTGAATTGTAGTTCCATAGTTAACATTGGTTGGCACTGCACACAAGGAGGTGTAGGTGTGTAACAATTTAATACATTTTTAAGGGGGGTTATTTTGTCATTGATTGTATGGATGTATTCTTTTTTAACTTGTAAGCTGCCTTGATAGCCTTGGCTTAAGGTGGGGTATAAATAAAGTTTTATTATTTATTATTTATTAGGTGGCCCTCCTTCTGTAACCCCATCACCTAGTAAACTCTATGGTGAGACATCACAAGTGAGACACAGGCAGGATCAGAGCATTAACAGAAAGGGAAGGAGGGAAAAATAAAGGGATATCACACTTGCATGATTAGCCAAGGGCATAAGAAAGATGTCAAGACAAATAGCAGATACACTTAGAAAGACAAATGGTATCTAAAGCAGTATGTGGAATGTAAGAAGCAATGAGGAAATAGAAATACACATTCAAACTAGACAATGGGGAAATAGAAATAGTAAAAGAGTTCTCATATCTGGGGTCAAACATTGATCAGAATGGTGACTGCAGCCAGGAAATCAGAAGAAGACTAAGAATTGGGAGGCTGGCTTTGAAGGAATTAGAAAAGATTCTAAAATGCAAAAGTATACAACTCAGCACAAAAGTTAGACTCATACAAGCCATTGTATTCCCTATATACCATGTATGGACATGAGAGCTGGACAGTTAAGAAAGATGATAGGAAGAAAAGCAATTCATTTGAGATGTAGTGCTGGAGAAGAGTGCTGAGGATCCCATGGACAGCCAAAAGGACAAACAAATGGGTCCTAGAGCAGATCAAACCAGAAACCTCCCTGGAAGCCAAGATGACCAAACTGAGACTGTAGTACGTGAGAAGAGAGGACTTTTTGGAAAAAAACAATAATGCTGGGGAAGGTGGAGGGAAGTAGGAAGAGAGGAAGACCACATGCTAGATGGATGGACTCTAGGTCACAGATAATATGAGGTTGCAGGAATTAAGCAGAGCAGTGGAGGAGAGAGGATCTTGGAGATGTCTCATCCATAGGGTCACCATGAGTTGATATCGACTAAAGGGCAGTTAACAACAACAACAACAAAACAAACAGCTCAGAAATATGATATCCTGTGGATTATGAAGGACAAACTAGGCATGATATTTATCATTTGAAAGCATTGTTCTTATATTGGTGAAGCCCTTACATTTGTAAAGCCTGAGTAGCCACACTCATAGAGGTTAGCAAGGGGATGTTTAGCCTCATAATTCTTAATTTGAGGGGTGGGGTAATCTTCTCTGAATGTGCTGCTTGAATTTCAAAGAAGATATGAATTTCTTTCATATCTAGTTTATCCGTCAGATTTTGAACACATGTACCTTAATGTGGTACATCAAGAGTTTGGCCACATGTATGATAGGGTCACCTTATGTTCACCATAAATTGGAAATGACTTGAAGGTACATAACAACTACAGCACAAAGCCTATTCTCAAGTTGCATTGTAATTCTCCCACCACATTAACTGTTCCCATAGATACCCTTGTGGATTCTTGCCAAAAATTATCTTCAGTAATGTCTTTCCTTGCAAATAACTAGAATAATTTACTTGATATAATTTGCATAATATTTTGCTGTAGCTCAGATCTCTGTGGAAATTGGCTAATGGACATGTAGAAAAGAGTCCATAACTCTTTAAGGTTGTCCGGAGTGTCCCTAGTTTTTAATGATATACTATCTACACTAGATTTGTTACAATGTTTAAAATTCTGCATGGGTGTGGGGTAATTTAAGTTTCCTAAGGTTTCAGTCTTTTTCAAGGAAACAAAAACATTTAAATATCAAAATATGAAAGCCGAGCCTGTTAAAGTCTGGATTTAAATTAGCAGAGTAGCAGAAATGTGCCTTTGCCTCACTGTGCTTCCCTAAGAACAGAGCCTGACTCAAAAACAACAAACACATATTTTGTAGTTTAAAACAATGGCTTTAATCTACATTTACCTAAAAGGCTTTATCCTAATCTAACTAGTGAATAATTCAGGTTGAGAAAAAAATCTTTATCTCACCATCTTTCCAAACAAATTTGAGAGAGCAGGAAGATGGGAACAGCTCAGTTGAAAATCTTGACAGAGAATCTGTTAATCCCAAAGAGGGAGCGACCTAAGTCACATGGTTAATTTGAATGAGAGAGAGGGAGGGAGGAAGGGGGGAGAGGAAAGTAAGGAATCTCTATCTATTTAAGGAGAGGGAAAGAGAATGCAAAAATTTTCCAACAATGGGAAATATGCATTTAATTAAGGTCTTCTGAACTTGTATCCTATTTTTAGCTACATTTCTGATGTTTAAAAAACCTAATATGTAATGGGAAGAAGAGTGGAGGGAATTCAAAATATTACTCCTTCCACGTGCTTACATAAGAAGAAATGGTATCCAGATTAGTATGCCTGATCCTTATTTCATTTTGAAAAAAGGCATATTATATTTTAATCAATCACAATCTTGACTGGTTGATGAAAAAGGAGAATTACCAGTGGCACTATCAGGTGAAGGCCTAGAAGCGGCAAAGTATATTTCTAGGTGAGTGAGCTACTTTTCACATCATCATCAACAGCAAAAACAAACAAAAGTCATTTCTTTAAAAAAAATACACTGTGGGGCCTAAAAAGAAGGATCTTGAGGTACATGCAGCCTCATCTCTAACATAACCCAGAAGATAATGATGTTTGTTTGTATGTGCCTTCAAATTGCCTGTCAACATATGGCGGCCTTGTGAATAAATGGGGTTTTCTTAGGGAAGGAACACCCAGAAGTGGTTTTACAAGTTCCTTCCTCTGAAATGTAGCCTACAGCACCTGATAATATTATTACTAACCTCCAAGGACTAACCAGAGCTGATCCTGCTTAGCTTCCAAGATAATACAGGTTTTAGTGCCTTCAGGTATTGACGCCCAGAAATATTGCAGGGGGGATGAAGAGCAAACTTCGTATTTTGGGACATCTTGTCTCATCTCCCACTCCTGGAGCCTCTCCTTAGTGTTCCTAATAGAACCTTGCAAATGAACCCAAAAATTACAGTTCCACAAAATGTTTTTACTAGTTGAAGGTGTTTGATAACCTACCAGGAGCAAAATAACTATGACATTATTTCCATCACTCCAATCAATTTGGATTCTGTCAAATTCAATGTACTGTGAATTAACACTTTTTCTTTTTATATCTTTTTATTTGATAATTGCAATTAACAGAAGATAAGGAGGTAGAGGTGAAATTTAAAGAATAGAATATTCACTATTAACAAGAAGAAGCAGGGATATTAGAATAGGATAGTAAGAACATATACAAAATGATTTTCTAAATTAGGTGTACTAAAATAGTTGAAGATTGAGTCTCACAGGAAGTAACAAATGAAGAATAGATATCTGAGGAATTAGAGTGACATAAAAATGCTAGTTAGGATAACTATTATTAAAACTGATTGTATGTAGATTATGTGGAATACAATCATTATACTGGATGTATATTTGAGGTTTGGTTCAAGTAGGTATTTATATAATGATTTTTAAATGAAATTTAAAAGAAACAAATAAAAAAAAAGAAACAAAATCAATGCATCTGATTTCTTGCTTTGCTTTTGTTTCCCCACTCTTACTCCCTTTCCTTCATGTTGCAGACCAGGGAACTGTACAGAAAGTTGTCATCCTGCCCAATAACTCTTCTACAAGTGGAGAACTCATCTTAGAAGAACTTGAGGTGTTTAAGGTTAGTCTCTCTCTCTCAGAATTATCCCTATTCTGTCAACACACTTTCATCTAAAGTAGGTTGGCAGGCTTGAAATGTCTTTGATAGAAGATAAAATGAGGAGCACTGCAACTCCCCCCCCCCTCCTCGATTGTAAAGCTGGACTTCTACAAGTGAAAAGAAGAAGGGCTTTTTTTTTTTTTTTTTGAGCATTTAAATATTGCCTTCCTGGATTAAAAGGATTTCAATAAGTGCATCTTCCTATTTAGCCTTTTCATTGCAGCAGCTGCTAGAAGCAAATGGTTTTGCTATATCACAACTGCAAAAAATAGGATGCCAGATTCTTTTACTTTTTGACTAGCTAAGGAGCTTTCTGACACCAAGGTACAGGTCTCAAGTAAAATAGCCTTGTTTTATTTTATTTTCTGTATTTTCAAAAACACATATGTTACTGTGTTAGAAAGCCACAGACTTGTGTTGGAAAGCCACATTACTACAAAGATGGATAAATAATTCAGGAAGGAAAACCATAGAATGGATTGGTCCTTGTCAATCATTTCTCCAGATCCCTCTGTAGTTAAACATAAAATGAGAAGAACAATCATGTTATTCTAGTCAAGTAAATCAAAGTAGCTTGTTTCACATTTAAAGATTCTGCCTTAATTCATGCACCTTTTGTATTCAGGGTCAGGGGTGGGAAAATCATGTTATCCTCCACATGTTGTTGAACTATACTCCCGGTCTTCCTCATCTTTGGCTACACTGTTCAGAGCTTCTGCTACTTGTAGTATATCATCTGGAGGGCAACATAATTCTCACCTTGCACTATGTAAATAATGGTTATTTGTAAGTCGCAGGAGATAGAAGCTTGCATATATGGCAACTGACTTGCCATTGCCTGCTATGTGCTCTTTCACAGAAGGAAGAAGAGATGAGATTAGTTCCACCTGGCCCCATCCAATTCTTGGCAATTGTAGCAGTCTTCTTTGATAAAATTCTAGCTGTAATTGACACTCACTGTATGTAAAGTAACTACATGTAAGGCATGATCTGACTAATGAACTCCTCTGGTTTCCATTTGAGTAGGGGTAAAGCTGTAAACTGAGCTGCTTCCTCCAGTTTCTTTAAAATGGTCTCCTTATTTCTGAACCAGTCCAAATTTAGCCAGTCCCACAATCCCTGCAATTTTAGAGAGAGCTACTTCTTCCATGATTCCCATGTCCTGCATTTTGTGAGACTGTACAATGAGATAGTGGAGGGGGGCACCAGGCCGGTAAATTACGTGAGAAAGGATGTCTCAACACATCAAGTTATCCTGTTTAGAAAACTGCCAAGTGCCTTCTTTCCCCCCTTGGTATTTCAGGACACTTGCTGTGAGAAAATTAATTTGTATCCAGACATGGGGAGTGGGGGAATACCCACAATATTCTGTGCATAAAATAGTGTAATGTGCATGAACTGGTGGATTTTGTGCTTGTAATAAATAACTTTTCTCTGATTTTATTTCTTTTACAAAAGTTAACAGTAATTGAAAAATGTGCAAAAACTCTCATAATTTCACCCAGTGCATGAGAATCTTTTGAAATTATTCATTTTGTATGCAAAAGCAAAATAAGGACAGATTAAGCAAAACCAAGGAAACACTTCTATCTTTACCTTCTATCTTTGAGTCAGAATAATGCTCCAATAACAACAATGGCCATTTTGGAGTCACACAGCTTTGGAGGATCAGGAGCTAATTGACTTGGATTGAGTCTAATATAGCGAACAATTTTAGAGCTTGTAAAACACATCTTTTATTTTCAGAAGGTCCTTAGGCATTCCTAAAATTTGTTTCCAGACCAAAACATTGTGACCTTCATTGGAATTTCTATAAACATATCCAAAAATGAGCTTGGGTAAATTTAAGCATCTTTAGGTGCCTCTCACTGTCTGTTGGTTTTCATTGTATTCTTGGGATATAAAGAACATTTAAAGAGTCTGAGAGACTCCACTGAAAAATATTATCAACTGATGTAAATTTTATCAACCCTATGCATGAACAAAAAAGGCTAGTGCTTAACCCAATCACCAGTATAAAAAACCCACTAGTTTTTGTTCAGAAATCTTCTTATTTGTACAGTACTGGGTTTTGCACACACACACACAAATCTTGCCTTTTGCACAAAAGACCCAACAAAACTGTACAGAAAGTCTGGGATTGAAAATAACCACTGAAAAAATACTCAAACACTCATGCAAAATTACTCAGTGGTAAGAAAACATTTGACAATTTTTTATTCTCATTTGCAAGAGCAAATTATTCAAATATTTACATGCCTATTGTCTTCCCTCCACATTGCAGAAAACTGTCCCTGCTTCTTCCTTTCCCAACTCCCAAGAAATTAACTTTTAAATGAAATATAATAAATTAAATATAATTTAAATTGCCCAATATCCCTTCCAGTGTTTTTCCTTTGGGATGGGCTTATAATTTCATAAATAAATTTCATATTTTAACGTAATATATAGCAAGGATTTTAGATGATATGCTTGTAATGATCTAGCAGCAGCTACCTTTGGAAGATCAAATCTCCAAAGCAATGATGAACAGCTTCTTATCAAAGATGACTGTCAGCTAAAATACTGAGACTGAGCCATGAAAGTGGGAATAGAAGTTAGTATCCAGTGTCCCATCAGTGTTCCCTTTTGCTGAAGAATGAATAAAATGTTGTTGTTTTTTATGATCAGACCCAGATTTACATGGTTCAGCACTCTTTGCATGAAACTGAGCAAGCGACATAGGTGCTAGCTTGGGCCACCAGCAAACCACAGTTGATCTTTTGCTTTCTCCTCTATTCCACTGCTCCATATTTCCTTGTAGTTGAAGACAACACAACTTCATCTGCCATAACTTCATTTTTCTCTTATGATTATTCTGGTTAATCCATGAGCCCCTGAACTGATTTATGCTCTTTTATATTATCAGGGTTTTTTTTAAAGGGTGCAATCTTACACAAGTCACCAATTATCACCTCAAAGTGTTCCTTCATGCTTTTCAGATTATAGCTGAACATTGAAGAAGCAAAAGATAGCAAAGTGCTGACTAGCTTGACATGCCCTTCAAATATGCTGAAAGCAAACAAAATGTCAAGTGGGCCAACACTTAATTTTTAATACTGACATTTTCCATTGATAATCTAAAAACACATGCAGTATTAGGCAGTGTGAGCAGGAAATGTTAGATAGTCTCCTCATCCTGCTTACATGCTAATTAAATATGAGGTGTGACATAAAATGCAGAGTGCTATCTACTTCAAAACATAAATACAAGGATTTGTTGCAAACAGAAAGTGATGGCTTGAAGGCATAAGTTGGCTATCTTCACTCCTGAAGTGGTTCTTTATGAGCTGTTCATCTGGAATTGTCTAGAACTTGCAAGTGTTTAGACTGAAGGGCTTAGTGATGCCAACTCAAGAGATGCAGACACATGGCTCAGAGAATGTAATCTCTGTCATACTTTGTACTGTCACAGGCAATGATGAAGGGCAAATTATTAAGCTGTGAGGAAAAGCTGACTTTCTAGAATGAGCTGTTATTTGATGTATTTTTGACTGCTTGAAACAGACTAATTCAGAACTCTCTTTTATTTTTCCTTTCAGAATAATGCTGCAATAACAACAATGGCCATTTCATCTAAGAAGGTAAAAAGAGAAAGAACATTTATTAAGCATTTATGTAGTTATAATTAATCATCTCCCTTAAGTGCAATCTTTACAAATAGTTATTTGTCTGGATCAAAACTAATATAGTTGAACTTTAATCCTATTGAAGTCAGTGAGGCTTAAGCCATGGCTAACCTACTCTACTGATTTCAGTGGGACTTCAGTTCAGTTAATTTACAGTGCAACTCTGGCCGTACCTACCAAGGTGTAAGGGCCAGAATAGACAGCCCCAAAAAGCCTGCTTCTGGGAGTCATTGGCATATGGTGTTTAGACACTGCATATCCCGATGATGCCAGGAAGCCAGCTTGAAACCACCTGGCTGCCTAGACATGGATGGCTTCATGACACTCCAGCAGCAGCATTTAAACACCACCAGAGTTTCATGAAGCCACCATGGGGCTGCGGCAGGACTGCCCAGCTGAGAAAGGAGTGGATCTTATCCTCTCCTTTTTCTGCCTGGTTCAAGGTGGATTGGGGCTGCAGCATATGGTTGCCACAGCCTCAATCCATCTTCAGAAGGGGCAGCTTCAAGCCACCTCTTCAGGACCATCTGTTCCAGCTCTTAGGGGGGTTGCAGACTGCCAGAAATAGTGCAAATTGAGTTCACTTTTAGGGTTAGGATTAGGGTTAGGGAATCATGGGGACTGTATTTTATTGTGACACCAGAGCTCTCTGACAGAGAAGGCTCAATGTCTCAGAAAAATAAATAAATCCCATGATTCCCTAGCACTAACCCTAACCCTATAAGTGGACTCCATTTGCACTATTTCTGGCAGTCTGCAACCCCCCTTAGTCTCTCTGAGTTGAATGGAACTTGCTCCCACATAAAAATGAATAGAATTACACTACAAATCTGGATCCAACCCACTTTGCAATTACTTTTAGTTTTGCTTTTCTTTTCTCTGTTTATATGGTCAGTGTATAATATTTGGGCAACCACTTGTTTTATATACCATATTCACTTTCACACAAGCAGGGCTGAAGGGGAGGATGAAAAGGGCAGAGCCCTAAAATTGGGGAGTGTGTCAAATGGTAGAGAATGGACAAAGAATTGATTGGCTACTCTGCAGATTTGAGCAACTGTGGGCTTAGCATACCCTAACCAGGCAATCAGACTCACCATGGTGAGACTGTAGTGGGCTGAGCTGGGGCCCATGTCTAGTTCCTGGAGAGCCTACCCCTGCTTCATTCGCCAGCCTGACTATGAAAGATTTTTCTTCTTTGCTCACATTTGGCTATACCAGGAAGCCATACCAGGAAGAAGGAAGGTAAAATGTGAGCAAAGAAGACAAATCTTTCATAGTCAGGCTGGCAAGTGAAGCAGGAGTAGGCTCTCCTGGAACTATATATATATATATATATATATATATATATATATATATATAGGCTTCTTCCATTACCCAACAACTATTCCTTCTTGCCACAAAGGTAAAGGAGAAGTCAAATATGGTTTTCAGAAAAAATAAGGTTTCTTAAATCCGTTAGTCTTATCCAAATTTCTAGCTGGGGTGATGGGATTACTGAAACTGAAAAAGGAGTAGTATATCAGATCTCCAAGCTGAATTTAGCCCTCCTCCTGACATAAAGAAACAATGAACCACAGTGTTTAAAAAGTGTTAAGCATTTTCTAACAGGAAGGTATAATATTATAGATGAATTAACCTGAGAGATCCCTCTGTTTACTTTGGCTCTCTACCCATCAGTAGCTCACCTCTCAGTTTTGTTGTTAATTCCAAAAGAATAGGAAAGCTTTAGTCCTTCATTAGTTGCATCCTGGCTAACTTTCCTTCTCTAATCTCAGCACCTGAAATAAATCTCTCTCAATTTCCTGTTAAATAGCAACAGTTGTATGTAAGCTCAGATGAAGGGGTCACCCAGGTTTCTTTGCACCGCTGTCATATATATGGGACGGCCTGCGCTGACTGCTGCCTTGCCAGGGATCCATACTGTGCCTGGGATGGCAATTCCTGCTCCAGGTTCTACCCAACGGGGAAAAGGTAAATAAATATCTGGTGGCTGGTGAGATTTGCAAAAAGAAATGTGAAACATATTTTATTTCCTGGGCATGTAATACAATATTGGAAGGGGATGTCTTTCATTGATCACTTTTAAATTGCTATATATTTGCATGTACATATGCATACACACTTGGCAGGGTCAGGCCATCTAGGTATTAATTTATTAATAGCACAGCTTTAACACTTGAAGGCTTTGTGCTTTGTTTCAAGCTTGGAGGGTCTGATTTCTTCCTGTGGATAACTGCCAGCAAAAAGACAAGCTGCTCATTGACTAATAATTAATGGAATAGTTTATTGGCAGCATTCCCCTCATGGAAAATATTATAACTGGTGTACTTCTTTCATTTGGTATCTGGAGATTAAGTATTTCATTTTTGCTTCCATGCTTCCTTTTTAGTATCCCAGCAAGTAAGATCTTTTGCAGTAAAGGAGACATGTTCAAATGGGTTTGGGTTTCCCCACCTAAGTTGTGCTTAGTTTAGGATAGGGGTGGATATATGGACAGTCAGATGGTATTGTGTTGCAATAGTTTGTATAGTAATTAGTGAAGGGGTGACAGGAGTTGTGGTCCCATAATATCAAGAGGGGCATATATCATAATAATTTCTGAAACCTGAAGTGCAGGTTAAGTATCCCTTATTCAAAATACTTGGGACCAGAAGTGTTTCAGATTTTGGACTTTTTAAGAATTTGGAATATGTGCATATACATAGTGAGAACAAATGAACAGAAGTACTGCATCTGCCACATTGAAGATGGAAGCAGGTGACTGGTAGGCTTCCAGTGGATGGGGAGACTGAAGAATACACGTCTTGTGGCTAGGACTTACCACCATCTCTGGTGCTGACTATACCATTGTGTGTGAGTGTGTTTATATATGGAGTTCAGCATCTGTGTTTTTTTTGGCATCCATGTCGGTTCCTGGAACCAAACTCCTATGGATAGTTTGGGCCCACTGTATAGGTATCAGATCTGAAGTGAGCTGGGAAGGTCTTTTTTCCCTTGGGATTGCTGAATAAACTGTCTATAGTGTGCCTGCCTTTTGACTGTCACATGAGGTCAGGTGTGGGATTGTGGCCTTATGTCAGCTTTCAAAATGTTTCATATTTTGAAGCATTTCAGATTCTCAAGTTTTGGATTAGGGATGCTTTACATGTATGTATGGCATATGTATATTAGAATATTTCTAGCCACTCTTCATTGTGTTATTTCAGGACACTGTACAAGTAAAGTAGCTCTGTATCCTGTTAAGTCCCTGCTGTGTGCTGTGGTGATCATGATGTTAATGATGATGGCAATGATTGTCTTTATTTATAGCCCCCCCACCACACACATACACACTTTTCCCTAAAACTGGGAGTCAAAGTGGCTTACACATTAAAACAAGTGCAATATCATTAAAACAGTCAGGTATGTTAATTCTATTAAGATTTAGTTGAACGATTAAGGACACTAAAAACTGTTAAAATATACAGTTATCACTGAACTCTGACACTTTCTTTCTTTAGATTGAAACTGCCTAAACTGACATGAGCAAAAACAGTATTTGTGCCACAAATGCAAAACTTTTGAGAAATGCAGTTAACAACAAATTACTGCATTTTCAGAGACCAGACTCATTTCAGTTCCATTATTTGGAAGTACGTATAATACCAGAGCAAAAGTGTATCTCAGCAAAGCAGTATTGTTTGTTCTATCGAACTAGCATGATCTAATGGTTTGAGTGTGGCATTAGGATTCTGAGAGCCCAAAGGTTCAATCCCTGCTCAACCATGGAAACTCACTGGGTGACCTTGGACAAGTCCTATACTCTCAGCCCCAGAGGAAGACAATGGCAAGCCCTCTCAAAATAAATCTTGCCTAGAAAAACCTCTAATAGGTTCATCTTAGGATCACCATAAGTCAGAAATGACTTGAAAGCCAACAACAACAACTTTTTTTTCTGAGAAATTTAGAACAGCAAAGTCACAGTATGATTATGGTTTCCTGCTATAGTTACTATAATTCCCTGTGGTTCAGTAGTACTCTAGGAGGCAGCCTTCCTCACTACACAAGATATCTGGCAATTAGAACTTTGAGAATTTTTATCCCTTTCCAAGTCTAACAGTCCAAGTCTAGCTAAAAGTTTAAAAATGTCTGTGGATATTTTTAAGATTTCCATTATGTTAGCAGAAAAACATATTGTCTTCTTCAATGTTTTCTTTATTTTCTAGTTTTTGTAGTGTGGGATAAATAAATACATAAAGAACAAAATCTGTTTTTCTTATGTTCAGGAAATGTGTTGTTCCTTTATCTGTTGTTAAAAAAATAGATAAAGCAGCCAAGTGAAGTCTCAAAGTCTAGACAAAAGTAGTATCACAACTTTGTTATTTCTTTGCCCTTTTGGATTCCTACTAAAATTTCTTTCCAAAACAAGACCTTGAGGTATCTGATCATGTCCTTTTTTTCAAAATACATCCGCAGCACATCTTCCTGCAGTAAATGTTTGTACTAATAAGCTTTTACAAGGTTTATAAGCTTCTTTAAAATGGCTGCTCTTAATGTTCTCAGAACATCTGAAGGAGCCAAACAAGAACTGTTGTAATTCATAGGAATATTTCACATTCTCTACCTACGATGTGGCTTAAAAAGATCAAAGCACTCCATTTAAGTTTTGACATTAAATATGGAAGGGCAGCCTACTAAAAGTGTTCTTCTGAAACAAATTGATTTTATGTTACAGAAGGAGGAGACTCTTGCCTTCTATTGAGGCAAACGTTTACAAAGAGAGGTCCTTTGACCTCCCTGGGGTGAAATCTGGTTGTCAAGTAGTGCCAACTTCTTCTTTTTAAAAAATCTTCAGTCTCTCTGAAATTAAATTTTTACAATATAAAATGTAAGATTGTTGTTTTTGTGTGTCTTCAAGTTGTTTCTGACTTATAGCAACCCTAGTCTGGGTTTTTTTTGGCAAGATTTATTCAAAGGGAAGTTGCTATTATCTTCCTCTGAGGCTAACAAAGGGTGATTTCCCAAAGGCCACCCAGTAGGTTTTCATGAGCAGGTATTCAAATGCTGGTCTCCCGAAGTCTTATACTCAGATCATTACACCATAATGACTCTCAGTGTGATATACAAGTAACTTAAAACAGTACCAAAAGGCTGTTTTTTAACCCAAAGGGCCTCATCCCTCATCCGGTGGGAGATTGGGAGCTGTAGGTGTGTGGGCATATGTTTGTGTATAGATATATACATACATACTCATGAGCCCTCCCGCCCCCATTACTTTTTCTCCATCCCACACATGTATACAAGGCTTGGACCATACAAACACTCTTATGTACCTCCTCTATAGAACACACGAAACATATAGATTCCCTGATAAACACACACACACACACAACCTATCAGACACAATACTCTCCAAAGGACACCCATCACTTCCCGATTGCTGATCTCAGGATCACTAAGAGTGTAGGGAGAAACTGCTGTTTCTCCATCACTACTAGCAGCAAGGAAAGGGTTGCTTTGGGGTTGCCGGACGGAGAGGTACATATTTTCCCCATAACCAGCAACCTAGCCAGCATCATTATTTTCATGCTGCCATTGGCAGGACAAACGTATCAGTGTCAAAATATCCTAAGTCATTGGGAGACGGTCTTCTCTCTCTCTCTCTCAGCAATTGTGGTTATTGTTGCTGTATTTGTATTGGTACAAATGATAAGGAAGCTGCTCAGTATCACTTAGTAGCATCAGAGTTGAATGTTTGGGGGGATGGGTGCAGAGGGCTCTTGTAGGCCACAACCTATATAACCCAGTTTTTAAATAGCAGCAGGAAACATTTTAAAATACAAATGGGCATCCATTCAATTAATAGTAGACTGTAAAATGTAGGATTTTTACTCCAATGTAAAAAAAATCAGGGATGGGACCATGTGCACATCCTCTAGCTAGCCATTTCATAAAGATGAGGCCACCACAGGAAGGGATCTATCTTTCTCACATATCAAAAATAATACATTAAGTGTGGGTAAATGGCAGTGTATGGTCCACATACAGCCCATTAGGATTTGATGAAGCCCCCAGGACTGTGTTGAAGTCCCTGAATTCCTCAAAAACTGGGAAATAAAAAATTGGTAATAGGCCACTCCTGAATGCCCTCGGGGGTGGTACATATCAGAAATATAGTCTCCATTTTTCTGAGACTAAATAATACTAAAAAATGACCACCTTATAAAGAAATAGAAACCAGAAGTTAATTCTCATTTTGTTTTTTGCTGATTGAAAAGGGGGGGGGGTTGGTCTGCCATAGAGGCAGAGACAAAATGTCCACAACTAATTTTATAATAATAATAATAATAATGTTTATTTGTATACCGCCCTTTGGCGAACCAATCCAGGCGGTGAACATAATAAAATACTGCATACAATAATTACAATCTAAAACACACCATTTCCCCCCTCCTATGTTGTAAGCATAGGCATACTTGTTCTTGTTTCTTCTATTAATGCTGGGAAGTACAGATTGTCAGGTTACTAAGAATTTTATCTAGAATCTGAAGGATTTACCCATAAGTACACTTTTAACAGTTTTCTAAGGAGCAGACGTGACAGTTCAAAGTCTTATAATAGAGTGGCAGTTATGGGAATCCACAATAGATTACCTTATTTTCATACAAAACATATAATGTTCTTCTGAAATCATGTAATACAACAATATCTAGCACCATATGAACATTGTGTCATATCCAGCAATACATACACAAGTCTACAGTTATGAAGTATGAGAAATATCCCACTGTGTGAATCTGTGCATAACACAGAAGTTAGGGTATTGCTTAGAGAGACTTCCATTGCCTGAGCAGTTCTTCAGGGTGGTGTCAGTATTTTGTCTATGTTTAAATGGCTTTTTCCATGTCATTTCTTCCCTTTTCCTCAATATTTTAGGAGGAGTCGTAGACAAGATGTGAGGAATGGAAACCCTATGACTCAATGCCGAGGATTTAACCTAAAAGGTACTTTGAACTGAAAGATGCCTGGGCTAGAAAAGCATGTGGTTATTCTTAAGTGAATCATGCAATCCATGTGGTTTACTGGTAAAAACAATACAATGCCCATGCATTTTCAGCATTCTTCCTTCCTTTTTGTGTGTCATGTCTGTTTGCGGGATTGAGCATAGCTCTTTTTAAAAGAAAATCTAAAAATTGACTTCCTCATAAGATGATAGTGGCTGAACATGGTGTATGGTGTCAGACACCAAGATGCATCCATGATCATATAATTTGTGGCTCATGTTGCCAGACTCTGCAGAGTCTGGAAATGTTACTCTTTGGGCTGTGCTGGTTGGGGGATTCTGGAACCTCTGTTCCCCAAAATGTTCCCTCTCCAAGCTCTGCTTGATTACCTATACACCAGGTAAATGGGGCATATGAATGATTTCTTCTGCAACTTCAAAATAACAGTTGGAGAACTTGAAAGAAGCTTATGGACTTAAGCATCAAATAATGAATATTGTGACTCAAGCGTGTCATGGGCATTATGTTCTCACAATCAGAATGCGCTACTGAAGATTGCTAAGAATGTGCTACTGAAGAAGAGGCCTGCTATTTGTTCTCAGTCTACATGTTTGTTGTTGTGTGCCTTCAAGTCATTTCCAACTTATGGCAATCCTAAGGTGAACTTATCATGGAATTTCCTTGGCAAGTTTTTTCAGAGGAGAGTTGCCATTGCCATTCTGTAAGGCTAAGAGAGTGTGACTTGTCCAAGGTCACCCAGTGGGTTTACATGTCAAGACAGGATTTGAACCCTGGTCTTCGGAGTCATAGTCCAATGCTCAAATCACTACACCACGCTGGCTTGCAGCTCTCACAACTGAAGGATGTAGGCTTATTTGATATCTATATTGAGCATAATGTAGCAGGCGTAGTGCAATATAAGTTTATAGTAGAAACAGGATATTCTGAATGCTCTTGTAAGGTAGAAAAAGAAAAGAAAAAGAAAACTTATATTTATTGTGTGGGGAAATCGATCTTAGGATAAGAAAGGAAATAGACAAATGAAGTGAAACTATACTTGGTTAGAAGAGCTCCTAAAAGCTAACTCTTATGTGAGTGTAAGCTAGCATCCATTACTGGGATTGATGCCCCATTAATGCTCCCTTCTTAGACAAAGGGAACAAAGAGATGAACTTCTTGAAGAAATGGGAAGTGACCACTGTAGGTAAGAATAAAGCAAAAGTCTTGAGTACAGAGACCAAAGAAAAATACAGAGACATAAATCAAAGGTCAGACATTGCCCTCTCTCACTAATCATTGTATACAACCATTAATACCTTTTTATTTGTGGTTCCTTATCTTAGGTACCCCACCCAAAAATAAATCCTGGAGTGCACACTGCTTAAAATCATCTTTAATAGCAAAAAATAAAAAAAATTGCTTAAATAAACTGACAAATGCAGAGCCAAAAGCAGTGATATTTTTAGATTTTTTAAGTCTTGGGCTTCTTTCTCCTTTCATATATATATATATTTATTTTTTTATTTTTTTGAGTGTATAAAATTCTTTATTAGTATTACAACCTACATACAATAATATTTGAAAAAACATTTACATAATATTCCACATATATATGGTATCTCACCTTAATTATTCATTCTTTACTACTTTATCTAAATCTAATTTGTATTAAACCATTTAATATTAATTAAAGCCATAAATTAAAAAAAACACAACCACATAAAATTGTTGTTAATATCTTCATTCTTCTTACTAATTCCACATAGGTATAATACTGTTAGTTTATCACTAATTCATTTTTCCCTTTTCTTTTCTTTTCTTTTCTTTTCTTTCTTTCTTTCTTTCTTTCTTTCTTTCTTTCTTTCTTTCTTTCTTTCTCTCTCTCTCTCTCTTTCTTTTCTTAATTTTTCTCAAGTGCTCCCGACCACCAGAGCCTAGTGTTTTCATATTACTCTCCCCTCCAAAATTGTAACTCTTCCTGTGTAGGTAAAACACCTCCCTCCTTTACTAAAGCCTTTTGTAGAAATATTTTCCAAATTGCTTCAAAATCATTTCTCTTCATTATTCCTTTTTTTTTACCTTAATTCCACAAGTTAACTTATCATTAATTACTATTTGCTATATCTCTTTATACCAATCTTGTATTTGTAGATCTCCCTGATCTTTCCACTTTTTTGGTGGAAAAGGGAACAAAACATAATTATTTTTCCACTGTAATTAGTCTCACTGCTATTAATAAATTTGTAATTAAATCCTTTCTAGCTTAAGTACTATTGATCTTATCATATATAGATAATAATGCTATTTTTGGACAAAATTCTAGATCAATTTCTGTTATTTCTTTTATCTCTTTAAATACTAATTGCCAAAATTTCTTTATAGATCTACAACCCCACCACATATGAATATGTGTACCGATTTCTTGGCATCCCCTCCAACATAGCCTTGAATAATTTTTATTTATATTGTTTAACCTTACTGCCGTTAAATACCATCTCCATATTACTTTATAATAATTCTCCTTTATCTGTATGGATACATTTTTTAAGTGGCATTGATTCCAAATTTTCCCCCATTCTTGAACATTTATTATTTGTGCTAAATTCTCCTCCCATATTGTCCTAAGATATTCTTCTTTTTCATTATATTTTAATAGTAGTTTGTATATTTCACTTGTAACTCCTTTTAAAGTTTAATTTACCTCCATACTATCTCTTTGCCTAATCATTTGTTCAAATTTCATATATTCTCTAAATTCTATAATTTTCCTATTCATTTTTAGTCCATTTTTTCAGGTTACTTTTAAACTTTCTAATTTCTCCTTGATCTTTCCTTTATCCTTCATTATCTTTATCCATTCTTTTATCCTATATATTTCTTGTTTCCTTAACTCTTTCCCTAATTCTTCCTTTAAATTTATTGGAAAGTTTTTTATCATTATAAAATAATAATAAATAATAATAAAATGTATTTATATCCTGCTTATATAATAAATCAATCTAAGCAGCTTACAATTAAAACAGTACAAAATGTCCCTGTACCAACCCTGGTGTTAATGGTGAGATAGCTGGCATTAATTTTTCTTTATATTTTTTCCAGATCTCAAGTATATTCTTTAGAAGGGGGTTTCCTATTTCTTTCATTTCTTTCATGGTTAAGTCCTTAAAAATATATTTTCCATTTTATTCTCTATTTCTTTTGTTTCCATCTCTAGCCCATCTAACTCCCCTTTCTCTGTAATTCCATCTATAATATATCTTAATTGATTTATGTTATAATCCCATTTTAAATTTGGGAGACCCAAGCCTCCATCTTTTTGGGGTTTATACCAATATATTTTATGAATCCTCATTTTTATATTCCCATTACAAAAATGATTTAATATTATCCAGGTTTTTTTATTTCTGCATCTGATATTTTTATTGGTAACATCCTAAACAAAAAAAAATTACAAAAAATGTAATGTTTATTCCTAAATATATAATTGTATCTTTTAATTTAATGTTCATCATTTTATCCTTTAGGAAATCTTGTTCTTTTGTTTTTGTATCATTAAACAGCATTAACTCCGATTTATTCCAGTTTACTCGTAGTCCTGACATTTCCTCAAACTCCTTTAAGTGTGTCTAACTTTGTCTATTTTCTAAAGGGGATCTTTAATTGCTAATAGGGTATCATCTGCAAATAATCTTATCTTATTTAATTTTCTAATCCCAATTCCTTCTAAATTTTTGTCTTCCCTAACAGCATTTGCTAAAATGTCAATAATTATTGCAAATAAAATTGGGGAAAGGGGGCAACCTTGCCTTGTACCTCTATAAATTGGAATTAGGTCTGTTAGTCCATCTTTTACAGTTACTACTGCTGTGTTGTTTGAATATAACTGATTTATTAATTCTCTAAACTTTTCCCCATACCTCATTTCTTTAATGTTATTTTTAATGCTGGCCATTCCACACAATCAAAAGCTTTATATATATATATCTAGTGCCATTAATCCTCCCTTTTGTTTACTCTTTCCTAATATATTTATTTTATTCAATACTCTTCCTATTAAATTTGACATTTGTTTCCTTGGACAAATCCACATTGGTCATTTTGAAGATATTTATATATAAACTTATTC
>CM034708.1:123953000-123965527 GCA_020142125.1 Phrynosoma platyrhinos
AAAGATATGTATATGTTTGAAGAAAAAATAAAGTATAAAAAATAAAAAATAAAATATGAAGCCTGTGGTGGAATGGAGGAAAGAATGTGCACAGTCCTAGGTTCAGTGACATGGAACTATCATTTTTATTTTTATTTTTTTATTATTTTTTTATTTTTTTGGTATTGCAGCCTACAGAAATGCAGCAGAGGTCATTCAGTATGGAGTCAAGAATAATACCACCTTCCTTGAATGTACACCTAAATCACCACAGGCCTCTATTAAATGGCTGTTGCAGAAAGACAATGACAGAAGAAAAGAGGTGAGTAATCTTGGCCATATCATTAAAGAACCAAAAGTCTAATAATGATGGTTAGACTAATGTCCATATAGGATATGATCTTTAGTGTTGTACTTCATATGACAAATACCATGAAGTGCCATGAACTCTTATCAGTGGCCAAGTCTCTAGACATTTGTAATTCTTAATTCTACTCTCAATCACAATTGAGATGGGGGAAAAAATCATTAGGTTTGCATTTCCCTATGTTCCCTGCATCAATTTTGCACCTCCAAGACCAGCAATTTGACTGAGCACATCATTAATTAGGTACTCATATATTGCCAGGACTTGTGATGCATTTTAGTCAAGAAAAATTCACACAGAATTCATAATAGTTCATACACTGAAAAGTGATCACAATTAAAAATGTATATACATTTGAAAAAATGTTTTAGCCAATTAAATACAGATGCATTTGAATCAGGCATGCAAATGCTTTAGTCATTAAAAATAATTCATAGAAATATGCCTATCAGGGAGATTACACACTCAAACATGCAATAATCTCTGTACAGAAAGAGAAGAAAAAAATTGCAAGCTGGGATGGGATGAGGATGTAAGTGGGATAATATAAAAATTTCAGTGTGAAACATAATGAAAAGAAAACTGATAGATTTTCATATCCCTAATTTGGATAGTGTGTGTGTACATATATTGCTGTTTCATACTATATGGATGGATTGGACTGTCATGTATCTTAGCAATTAGGTATGGAGCCAGGTGGCAATTGTTCTTCAAGATGACTAAACAAAGGTGCTGTTGAAAGAATTAATCTCTTATATTTGTGGCAAATATGGTATTAGGGATGTTTTCCCTAATGCAATAAGTGAATGTACTTTAACACCACATAATCTGGGAAATCCTCTTTTAGAAAAATGAGCAAAGGTTGCATGAGTGTCCATACTTTGCAACTTATGCCGCATGTTAAGCTGTATACTTGGTGGGACATGTGAGCATTCCTCATCTACCATATGAATTTGCCCAACTACAAGGGTGTGGCTTTATGCTATTCCTGTAGAAATTGCTATGGAATTAACCCGTCATCTTTAGAGTGTAAAGATTTTGTAGGACAGTGTCATCCCTGTATAATATTTGACATGCTCATGGACCATTGATTTTGGACTGTAGAATTGACAAGTTATGTCTTTCATAGATCTATATATTTTAATAGAGACATAAATCTTCATTATTTCATTATTATTTGCAAGAACGAATGGTTTCAAATGTTTTACTAGTGACATGTGGGAGGTTTTCTGCATTTTCTGACAGCCTTTTTCAATTTCTAAACTGTTTGTGAAAAATGTTTTGCAAAAAAAAAAAAGGAACAATAGCCATAACTGTTTCATATTTACGACTGATATTTAGTCATGATTTTGACATGATTGCCACAATCATAACATATCCCTACCCTACCTACTTTATCTGCACAGGGAGAAGAAGTTTCATTTGTGGTGATCAGAGCATGGTGGAATGATGTTTCCATCAGATTTGGGGAGTCAGACCAGGAAAGGTTACTTAGGTCCAAAACACACTGCAGAAATAATCCACTTTGAGACTGCTTTAACTGCCCTGGCTCAGTGCTAGAGAATCCTAAGAATTGTAGTTTATTGTGGCACCAGAGCTCTCTGATAGAGAAGGCAAAATGTCTCACAAAACTACAAATACCTGAATTTTCTAGCATTGAGCCAGGGCAGTTAAAGCAGTCTCAAACTGGATTATATCTGCAGTGTGTTTTGGACCTTAGCCAAGCACTTAGTTAAATATAAGCTGATATAGGACTTTGGACATTAATTTTGGATTGTAGCAGAAACCAGGAGCATATCTCAAGGTGCTCAACAGATGGATGTTTGTATAAAGATGGATAATAAAAAGTCCAGCATATTTTGGCTTTTATATGCTCTCAAAGACCTTCTTTGAGGGATACATAAAATCATAGAAAGAGGCTGCACATAAATACATAATAAAATATAACATTATATGAAATCACTATTGCACTGCTTGAAGTCTGAGCATACTTATTTCAAATATAACTTCAGACATTTCTGGAGCTGAAATTCTCACACTATTTACTGGATGAAAAGAAACACGTCTGAAACATGTCTGAATATAAGCTAATGGAGTTTTATGTCAGCAGATGGTCAGGAAAAATGGGTTGTTAGATAACATTCAAGGACACTTTGGTGTAACTGAGCAGAAGGAAGGGGGGATGTGTTTCTGCTTTTTTCCCTGCAGATTTTAATGGGTAATCCCCAGGTTTTTCTTCCTTAATTTTGCATTGCACATTCTACTTGCAATATGCAGACTACAATAACAACAGTGTCTTATGTGCTTCAGACACAGAGAGAGAATGGTCATAATATTCAGGCGTGCGACAGAGAAGATCTGTCTGAGGAGGAAGGAGAGGAGATTATGTAGAAAGCTTTTGTAGGCTAGGAATTAATCTGAACTAAAAATACAGCGACAAGAATTTTCCTGACTGTGGTGTAATCACATTTTCCATTACTATCTTCTTTAAGGCTCTCAAATTTCAGCTCTCTAAAACATGGTGTAATTGTAGAAAGCCAGTCTTAATAATACAATAAAACAAAATGAGAAATTATTTGTATTTACATATCTTAGTCTGTTCCCCTGCATGGGGAAAAATGCTTAATATTAACCATATCTGAATAGCTAAAAACTGTGTGTTTGTCAAGTCCCACTCCTATACTCATGTATAAGGAAAGGGAATACAATCAGAAATAGGAGAAAGTTAGTTTTACAGTACATTTTGCAGAATATTCCAGCCAGCATTGCCAGCTTGCTTGACTGGATGTTCTTCATATATTGAAAAACACTCTAGCTCTTAAATATTTAAAATATAACATTATATGAAATCACTATATTTAAAAGCTAAACAGTGAAAAATACTGATTGAAATACCAGAGTGTTAATTCCACTTCATACATATTTAATCTAGATTTAGTCATATTCAGTAGACCCATTGGAATTGGTGGAACTTAAGTTAGTCATATTTAGTCCTATAACAACAACAACAATAAAATTTATTTGTATCCTGCCCCTCTGAGAACAATCGGGGCAGCTAATTATTATATTATAATTTGTTGTTGTTGTTGTTATGAAATCCCAGGATTTCATAGGATAAAGTTACAGCATTTAAAGTAGCATCAAACTGCATTATTTCTACAGTGTAGCTGCATCCTAAATCACATTCCAAACCAGAGAATTTTAGCTGCAGCTAGTGTTTTGCCATACTGAAAAACTCAAAGCCCAAGTCTGGAGATGATGGTGATGGTGATGGTGATGGTGGTGATGATACAGTAGCAACAGTCATGATAAAAGTTCCCCTTCCCTATTACACAGATAAGTATCAAGAAAACTGTGTACCTAGTGAGTAAATTAGATGAGCAACTGAGTAAAATCATGAGGTAAATAAGTGAGTGAGATAAATTAATTTGGGGAAACTTCTCCTCATTGCTTAATGTTTATTTATTCCAAAGAGCAGAATACCTAATAGCAATGGCTACTTGCTCCTGTGTCAGTGAGCTGATGAAGGAGTTCTAAGTTTTACTTTGAAATGTAAAGTTCTCCACGGTGCTTTTACTACTACTACAACAACAACAGCTGGATAAGACCTTGAAAGTTTGTAATAATGGATTAACTGACAAGTAAGCCACCAGCTGACACTATGTACCCAGGTCTTCTGGACAGGTTCTTGTTTAAACTGGCCTCCTTTGTAAGGGTTGTACTGATGACATTGTAGTGTACAATGGTTATAGGTTTGTTCCTTCCTGTCTGATGAGGATATGAGCCCTGAATTCTTATTTCCCCCCTCAAATTTACTCCCTATAAAACCACATGCAGACTCACAGAGACACAGAAACACACAATGTAGCCAAGCCCACATGGCTCATTTATAGATAAGGTGAAAATCATAAATAAATAATACTAAAATACTTTTTGAAAGGCTCTTAAACTTCCTTATAAATTTTAAGACAGTTATTTGTGGCTGTTAGAAAGAAAACATTGCTCAGAGATTGTCTCTTTGAAAACAAAATCAATGTTGTTTTTATCATCTTCTCGTATTCATTGTTAGAAACCCTTCTATGTTGTCTGTGTTGCTCCCAGGTTAAGCTTAATGAAAGAATCATAGCGACTGAACAAGGGCTCTTAATTCGCTCTGTCCAAGAAGCTGACCGGGGACTCTACCACTGTATTGCAACGGAAAACAGTTTCAAGCAAACAATAGTGAAGGTGAACTTCAAGGTGTTAGATTCAGACATGGTGGCCTTCATGACTGAAAAGTGGTCCCCATGGACCTGGGCCAGCTCACTCCAGGCTTTGCAGTTTCACCCCAAGGACTTGGTTGGATCTATCAGCCACTCAGAACTGCAGCTGATCAATCAGTACTGCAAAGACACAAGGCAGTTGGGGCATCAGGCTGAAGGGTCCCAGAAGATGCGGGGGGATTATAGCAAGTTGAAGGCCCTCATCAACAGCAGGAAAAGTCGGAACCGAAGGAATCAGTTGCCTGGATCATAAGGTTTTTTTCTTGGAGCATCACCCTGTCTTTTATTTTGTACCGCCAAGGGATTTTGTTTTGTTTGTTTTGTTTTCCTGCTGAGAGCACACAAAAAAACATTAGTCAGGCAAGCCTGGTCAAAAAAAGATTGTTAAACACAACCTGTCTAAGCTAAAGAGGAAAAAGAAAACACCAAATCCAAAGATATTTCATTCTGTGAAGTGCCCGCTAACACCAGATAGATCCTTACTAATAACTGCGTAAAACAGATTATTTGCCTTAACCCAGATTCTCATGCAATGCACTGACTCTCCAACTTGGAATTATGCAAGGTGGGAAGTACAAGAAAAAGTTTGGGTTAGGAAAGAGTGTGAGTTGGAGTGACACACACAGACATATCTTCTATCAATTTTGATAGATCTGTGTTTCAGGGCTTCTTAACTTGTGGTCTGAGAATCCCTAGAAGAGCTTCAGAGGATCTGTGAACTGGGTGCCAAAGCAACATCTTTTCACCTTTGACTTCTTTCCTGTTACTTTAAATATTGTGTATAAGTGCATTCAGGGTGAGGAGAGTCTACGTATTTCTTCAGATTTCCAAAGGGATCCGTGAGCCCCCAAAATAGTAAGAACCACTGCTCTATATGTCTCTATGTTTACGGTACATTGTTTTTTTCATTAAAAATAATGGCTGAAATAATGGCTTAATAGCTACTTCTCAGTATTAATGATACAGGAATGCACAAAGTGTAATATAAGAGTGATAATCATGATGCCAATACAACACACACTTTCCTGAGAGCAAGCCCCAATGAATTCAGTGGGACACACTTCTGAGTAAACAAGCATAGAATTTCACTGTAAATATAATTAACCTCACTGCAGTTAATTGCATAAAAACATAATGCCAGCCCCTTTTCACATAGTAAAGTCAGAGGCAAAGCATACGTAATCCAGTCTTCCAGTGGGCACAGTCTTCTCTTCCTCCTCCTCCTCCTCCCCCATGTACACAAGAGCAGCACATCATTGAACCTTCAGCCACTAATTCAACTGCAGACATGTACCCAAGCATGGTTTGGATGCCTTATCACACTCAGGGAAGAAAAAACAGCCTCTGTCCCCAGCATGCTACTCTTTCTTCCCTGGTGTTCAGTGGCAGAAAGAAGACACTGCACAGCTGAACTGAGAGACCCCAGGCTATGTTTGTGCATCTGATGTGAGATAATTGTAAAAAAAAAAAAAAGATATTGGATATCTCCTTCTGTTAGCATTCTCAAAAATAAATATGCTGGCATAACCAGGTATTGGACTTCTAGTATATGTCACCAACAGGATTCTAGATACTGTTTGTAAAAAAGAAAAGAAAAAGAAACCTTAATAAAAGCATTTGGGCTAAAGATGAAGAAGTTCACAAACAGCTGCAGATGTTCATATGCCCTTCTTTCATTTCTGATCATGTACTGAAGAGTGTCATGGAAAAAGGTCAGCCAGCATTGCCCCATCAACCTTTGCTACCTCTCTAACCAGAGGATCATAAGAAACTGATATGCCAAAGAAGCTGTGGTGATGCTTAGTTAACTGTGGGAATTGTCCACTTCAAATAAGCTACACTGGTGGTAACTTATAAGATTCCACTGATGTGTTCCACAATAGGCATGTTTGCCATCTCCTTTTTGATTGTTGGACCAGGTCTTGCAGTCTTGTGTTTCCTTTAGCATTGTATTTAGTATATGACCTAAAGAACTCCTGAGTCCCGATTCTCATGTGTATTTTGGTAATCTAGGTTATAATTTGACATAGAACAGATTTCAAGCCCATGCAAATCAACACCTGTTCTTTTCTACCACATATTTGCATAGGGTACAGATATTTGTGAAGAAGAAAGCTTCTGTGAGGAAGTATTATTTATGACTTCCCAGGTCTTGACCAAGATTTAGTGATGTATTTAAGGATCCAGCACTAAGGGAATTGGAATTGCAGCCCTCCATTGTGCCAAAGATCTACTTCAAGGAGTTTCTGAGACTACTGGATGAGGTTTTTAGGGCACATCAGAAGGCCATGGAAGGAAGTGGGGTTGTTGATTATGTACTTCTGCTGTATCCCACTGTTTCTGGAATAATCAGACCCTGCCCTTCATATTCTTCTCAAGAAGTTTGCAGGTTCCATTTGAGATTCTGCATCTCCATATAGTTACATATGTGCAGCTCCATATCCTCCACCTGACAGCTATCAAGCCTCAGGAGAGACCCATGCTACTATCACTTATTGATAGGGAGGGAAGGGAGGGGAAGACAGTTCAGACCATGGAGAAGCAGCTGGTCAATGCTATCAGGTAAGCAGAAATATGGATGCACTCTCAAATAGAGTGCATCCATCTTTTCTTTCCCTTGAAAGCCTAGAGCAGCTGGATCTTCATGGTCTGAATTTTCTCTAGTCTCCTCCATCTCCCCACCAGTCAGTGACAACATCAAGTGACCCTGCTGGAGCTAAAGACAGCTGCCAGGCAGGTGGAGGTTTTTGGTTGGAGTGCAAGAGTAAGAGGTTACCCCTCTGCCCCATCCAAAGAAAGATCTTACACATGCATAAGCTGTACTTGTGAACACATAACAGGATACCAGCCTTAATGTGGTAAATACATTTATATAAGAATACCATATTCTGTCATTGCTTTTAACCCTTTTATTTTACATTCAGAGATAATAGCTGAAAGTGAGAGACTTTGCTGTCCCACTTCTAGCATCTCACTTGTAATGAAGAAAGTTGCCATAGTGCCTAGCCATCTGCCTGGTCTAGGTTTTTTGGCATTGCAGTCCTTAGAGACAGCTAGCATGTTCTGGTCTTAGAACATGTCAAAGAAATATTCATAATAACAAAGCACAGGGCTGCAGCTGCCTGTGAATGTTAAATTGTTGTCTGCTCCCTTGCAACATCTAAGAACCATGACATGATGGCCTTATATTATGAGTTTTCCTACACATTAGTGATGCAAAACAGAGTAGGAAGACTCACAACTTGAAGGCATCCCAGACGTCTTCTCAAGTGTTATGTGGAATGCAGGGAAACATGTTGAAAGATGTTGTTTTAATGAGATTTCCATTGTGTGCATCACAGATTGCTTGACTCACATAATGAAAGCTATTTTTTCCTACACAGAAAAAAAATCTACTCATCTGAAAATATGTGTGTTGCACTGTTCTCAGACTGATATAAATTATTTCTTTCCACAATAAGTATGCAGCCCATTTAGAGGAGAAGGAGAATAGGTTCGAGATAATGAGTAATAAGAATATTGTTCGTGAATTGCCACAAATAGGCATTGCAAAGTGGAATGCTTGTGAAAGACTTCCTAGACCAGCATATATGTGATGTCAAAAAAAAAAAAAAATCCAAGTTTAAAAAATACCAAAAATACTATTTTGGACTTCAAATAATAAAACTACCTCCAGTAGTCTGAATGTTAGTATTCCTATATAGGTCATGTGTCAGGAATGGTTGTGATCCTTTATTGTGTACTACAATAAAAAAGCACATTCACAGTGCAGTTGATATAACATTAATATCATTTATAAGGATTGTAATTGCTTCCAGATTATGTGTAACAGTTAATAAGCATTCAAGGGCACAATTTACTCTTTTAACAGCCAAGTGTGGTTATGTTTGAATGAGCACCCTTTAGGCCTGAGGAACAATACATTGTCTAATAAAAGCAAAATATTAGCAATACCTTCAGGTCAGTTCACAACATCAGTTGAGCCTCAAGTTCCAAAATAATATTTTTAAAGCTGCTTTATATAGAGTTACAATGGTATTGACTGTTTAAGGAATTAGACTTAAACTAACATTTTTCTTCCTCCTGCATGACAAAATTTTATGTATCTAGATAACAATCTTTTGTTGATTTGTAATCACTCCAGCCGTCCATGTTGTAGCAAAACACCCATCATAGGAGTGACTCCAGTCTTTAGTGTAATAATTATAGGTTAAGTTGAAACAGTTTACACTAGGTGATGATAATGATTATAGATGATGAGTTTAAGGCTTTGTTCATCCATTATTCTTACAGCAACCTATGGAGCAGAACAACCACAGGATCATGGAAGTCCTTTTGGAGATGTGAAGACCATGGCACCATTAACACTACATAGATATAATACTATTATTCTACTTTATCTGTCATGATTCCATCTCTTGCTGAGCATTCTAAAGTCTCCCCTCTAGACTGTAAACCCCCAGATTTCATCGGCTGGAACCATGGCAGTTAACATGGAATAATAGTGTTATAATTCTTTAGTGTGAACGGCCTCCAGAACTGTTGGCAGTATTCTAAGTGTGGTTGCACCATATCTTTATAATAAAATATTTTCCTTAAGTTATTGGCAGTATTAATCCCATTTCTAATAATTTCCAGTATGTTAATATTTCCATTGAGTTCTTTGTCACAACAAGAGATGTAAATCTTCACTGCCTTCATTCCCATATACACGAAGGAATAATTTGATTTTTGCAGAAGCCATACAACAGGGGTAGGCAACCTTTCCCCTTTAAGGGCCGAGGACCTTCAACTCCCAGAATCCCAGGAGCTATTGGCCAACCTGGGACTATTGGCCAACATCACTGAGGCTTCTGGGAGCTGAAGTCCCTCAGCCCTTAATGGGGAAAGGTTGCCTACCCCTGCCATACAATATCATCATCTGCACACCTGCACATGCATACATGCACACACACACAACACTAGTAACTAATATCCTAAGTACACTTAGGGCCTTTACAGACGGCCAGAAATAATGCAGCTTGAGATCACTTTAACTGCCCTGGCTGAGTGCTAGGGAATCATGGGAGCTGTAGTTTATTGTGGCAACAGAGCTCTCTGATGGAGAAGGCTCAATGTTTCAGAAAAAAAACTACAATTCCCATGATTCCTAGCATTGAGCCAGGACAGTTAAGCTGCATTATTTCTGGCAGTCTGTAAAGGCCCTAAGTTAAGTTAAATATATATAATTAAGTATACTTAACAAAGTAGCATCTCCTGGCCCAACTACAACCCCTTTTTATTGGGCAGCAGACACTGTGAGCAATTGAAGTCTGTTCTACTGCTGATCAGAGCATGTCAGTCTGATATTTCCATCTTCATCCCTACCTAGCAGTAATCTCTGGTGTGAGGAAGTATTGCAAGAGAGATCCTAATTCTGATTGTTACACTGGAGGTGGAAACATCAGTATACTCTGCCCTGATCAACAGGAGAATAGACCTCCATCACTCACCATAGTTGCTGCCCGATAAAGTAGGATTGGGGATGGTTAGGCCAGGAGACACAGTTGTATATAATGTATTTTAATGAAAATGTCTGGGTTATTTTCTCAGGGGGGAAAAAGAGCAAAACAGTTTTCCCCCATGGCTTCCAAATTTCCAGAAACATCACATCTGTTGTCACCAAGCAGATCTTTGGGGGATCCCACTTATACTCTTCTCCTGTGATAACTGTTCATTTATTCCCTGTTCTCTGCATCTTGCATCAACCAGTTACTGACCATCAACTTGTTACCATCAACGCAACCTCCCCTTCAGAAAAAAAAAATAAGATTTTTTATTTAGGCTGGGGACAGATCTTGTCCCTTGTCTCAGACAGCAACATATTTTGGGCTGGTTGTACCTCTCCTCTGATCTCCAAGGTTTGCTTCTCAACACAATGTTGCTAAAAATATGGTGGACAAAGCTAACTTAAAAGTGTACAGGGTAGTTTCCATTAGAGTTTCTAATCTGTTCAGAGTCTGTTTCCATGTCAATAACATGAACATTTAAGTTTATAATACTGGTTTATTTGGTTTGTTTGTTGCTATTTAATATGCTCCTATTTTGAGGATACTGAAAAATGTATATAACTGTATTCTTTTTTTAAAAAAAAAATAAGAAACCTGCTAGACATAACTTTGCCAAATGTAAAGATGAATTCACTGCTAAACTTTTTTCATTGGTGTATACTAAATATGTTGTGACTGCTGTTGATATCATTTGTAAAGTTGGATGAAATCTTGATTCACCCATGTGTGCTTTGTAATTGTTGGTACTGTAGATACATCTATATTCTCTTTGAAAAAGCACCTCTTTGTCACCAGGTATGTTATATGTATAGTTTTAGCATGATGAAACCCCATTAAGGTGAATTTAAAATTAAAATGGGATTAAAAATAAAAGAAAAACATAATACAATTTAATTGGATATGTCAACTATTATTTGCTTGAACAAAAAATAAAAGGTGTTGAAGCTATGTCAGGATTTATGGTGTATTTTTTATGTAAATTTCACCTAGATTAAATAATGTTTGTTGTTCTGTGTCTTCAAGTCATTTTCAACTTATGGCTACTCTAAGGCGAACCTATCCTGGAATTTTCTTGGTTTTTTAGTTTGTGTGGGTGTGTGTGTGTTTGTGTGTAAAATCAAAGAGGAAACAGAGATCTTGTAGCTCCTTAGAGACTAAGGGGGGTTGCGGACTGCCAGAAACAGGGCAAATTGAGTCCACTTTAAGGGTTATTGTTAGGGTTAGGGAATCATGGTAACTGTATTTTATTATGGCACCAGAGCTCTCTGACAGAGAAGGCTCAATGTCTCAGGGGGGAAAAAACAATTCCCATGATTCCCTTGCACTAACCCTAACCCTAAAAGTGGACTCAATTTGCACCATTTCTGGCAGTCTGCAACCCCCCCTAACTGTGCAAAAGAAGTTTTAGCATAAGCTTTCATAGATTTAATCTGTGGATGCTACTGGCCCCCTTGGCAGAGAACACTGAATTTCTCAAGAAGCTGTGGAAAAATGTTTAGGTGTTGTCTAAGTAAAACTTGCCAATTGTAGTCCAAATGAAAGAGTTATATCTAAGTGGAGAATGTATTTTGTTGTATTTTGCTGCATGGCCAACACGGCTACCTCCAAATATGTTTCCTGGATTTGAAGATACCAAATTGAGTCGCAACCAGGTAATCCTAAACAAGAGGGAGCCAAAGGACTAGGACTTAACACTTTGATGTTTCTACCCCAAGAAAGATAAAACTCTTTCATTTGGACTACAGCTGGCATGTTTTAGCTATACAGCTAAAGGGATAGTTGAGAAATTCAATGGATTTACCTAATACAGCACTTATGGATTTAGCTAATACAGCACTTGCCCCCAAATGAATATGGAATTGATCACAATTTATGGTTAGAAATCAGTGCATTTCTAGGCTTTTGATATGTTCTATGTTAGAAAAAGCTATATTTGACCATATGGACACATTTGGATAATGGAACAAAAGCATAGTATCTGTCTCTAAAATGCACACAACCATGTTTTGATCAGGGGAAACATGTACCATTTGAAATGATAATTTTTTTAAAAAAAAGCTTCCTCCCTTTATTAATTTTTTTTAAAAAAATATCTGCATGGAAGAGACTTGGATGTAGGAAAAAAGAAGAAATTCATAGAATTGGCATTGACAGAGCTGCCCATCCTGAATGGTAAGTGCCATATCCAGTCAATCACTATGAGTACATAAGAGTCAAAGAAATAATGTTACATTGCAAAGAACAAGCAAGGGCAAAATAACTACATTCCCTATAGCAGCATTTGGGCTGGGGTCATTTTGTGACTTTACACTAGTGTGTAAAAGCTGTTTTACTATTTGTCCCCCTTTTTGGCAGTTGTGCAAGGACACT
>CM034708.1:123991168-124002446 GCA_020142125.1 Phrynosoma platyrhinos
AGCACTGAAAGCATGGCTCCATTATTTTAGGAATGAAAACAGAGCTTGCTTCAGCTACCCAATGCTATACCCATTTACTTAGAGATGAAGATGCTGAAGAAAAGGCTAGTATCTTTCAAAAGTAAAATGAAATGAAAATCTACAACCATGCAACAAGAAAAAAATAAACAAGAAAAGCTGCTGCAGCAAATAGCATCTGCTGCAGTGGGCCTCGGTACACATATGTCAGCATAGGAGCTAGTGCCAGGTCTCCATGTGCTGCTCCTATCAGCTACAGTTTTTGGTTTGGCACATATGCATGGGGAAAATACCCATGGTGGGGTTTTGAACCCTGGTGTCCAGAGTTGTGCTGTACCCAATCCTAAAAAGGTCTACTCAAAAATAAAGCAAAGTTCAGATGCTTTATTCTGAGTAAACTAGCATGTTGCCAGATTTTTGCCATCCTCTGAGACTGGCGCAGTGTGACTTGCCCAAGGTAATCCAGTGAGTTCCTATGGTCAACTAGAGATTCAAACCCTGGTCTCCAGAGCTGTACTTCACCCAATCCTAAAAACGGCTGCTTAGAAGTAAGGAAAACTCAGTCTTTATTCTAAGTAGGCCAACATGCATCCAGGTTTTTACCTTTCTCCCCATGTTGCCTGCTATCTCGGGTAGATTTCTCTGGCTCCTGGAGGCTCCACTCATTATTATTTGTTTCTTTACAAGTCTGGCCAGGAATTTTGGCTCAAGAAAGAGCCAGTTGTTGTTGTTTTTTTTTGGGGGGGGGGGTAGACCCTTCCACTAGTCCTCCTGTCCTCTTATCTCAGCACCCACACATGTAATTTGAGCTAATGTTCACTTGGGATCCTTTAGGGAATTTGTCAGGAAGTGTCATCTTTTCCCTGAAAGGGGAGGATGATCAACTTATCAATCTTGTTCTGAGAAGAGGGGGTTTTTTTGTTTTTTTTTTAAATCTCACCTGCCCCTCCAGGAATGAGATGAGTAATGGTCACTTTTACAACACTAGTACATACATATGGGCTCTTGCAGTGGGATGGGCACAAAAACACATAAGATGAGGAGGCTCTTATAAATGGTTTACTGACATTACAATGATTAGTCCTTATAAATTTGTTTTTAAATTCTCATCTCTGGAAGACAGCAACAACAGCTTCATTTCAGAGGGTTCTTTCCCTCGATAGGCTGTATGGAGAAAAAGGATTACACATAACTTTCAAAAGCAAGATATTGCTTGGCCTAAACCTTAGGCCTCTTTAAGCAGTTCAAGCCAATGATCTCTGCTCCCATTCTTGAATTCCTGAGGAGGGATGAAACAGTGCAGAAGTGGCAGCAAGTTGAATAAATGGCAGCACAGGCTTGGTTTCCAGATTCAGAGCTCCATTGGATCAAAGTCAAAAGTGACTAGGAGGCTCAGGGGCCTTCAAAAGTTCCAATTTCATGCTAGTCTTTCTGGTGGTTTTGAATGGTTCTTTGGCACAGCAATGAGCTTCCAGTGGCCAAGAAGACCACACTTCATTTGCCTTGCTAAGGCAGAGATTCTTCCTCAGATTATTTGCATTTATAAAGTATAGTCCAGCAATGTTATTTGGAATGTCACCAGGAAAGTCCACTACTCTCCCTTGCTTGAGATCAGCTGCTTGAGAACAGAGAATAGAAACAATTGGTTAGTCATATGAAAGTTACCTGAATTTGTGACCAGGACTCAGATTTTCCTGGAACACAGACATTGCATATAAAGTTATGAATCCAGTCTTAGGAAGCTGGTAGGTAAGCTATCTCTAAATTGGAGAGTCTCAGCAGCTAGATCCCATAGGCCAAATCTAGCTACGCTGCTTCCAATCTAGAGCCAAGAGAGATTCTGAGAGAGTAGTGCATGAAACATAAAATTACTTGCACAGCCCTTGCAGGGTAAATCAGGATGCTAGCCCACCATCTCATATTCTTATCCAAGCAGGTTTAGCTGCTGAACCCAGGTTACACACCAGCTTTCATAGTCATTTCTCAGAAACAAATACTACAGTTTGCATTTTGACCATGCCAATGAATCAGTCAACTTATTGATCAAATCCAGGGATGTGATGGTCCAGAAAAAATCGGGGGAAGAAAAAGGGGTTTTCCTCCCTGAATCATGCTAAAATAAAACATCCCATAATTCATTTTCTTCCTTTTTTCAACATACAGATGGAAAACATATTAAACAGTCAACAAGTTAAAAAAGTTAAAACATTTTAAAACCCATGTGAGTATATATTTTGCAATACATCAATTAGGCTCCAAAGGCTTTAATAATATTATTAAAACACCATTTTTTTCTTGCACTGGAATGAAGCCAAAATCAATGCCTTCAAAAAGAGGGACTCCACTACCAGAATAACACAGCTAAAAGGGTCTTCTCTCATGCCAATGCACAGTGTACTGCTCCTACTGGTGGATCACAGAAGTGGACCCTTTTATCAGACTTCAGTTCTTAGGCAGTAATATAGATTATAGACACAAAGGTTAAAATTCCAGATGAAAACTGGAACACATGTATCAAGCAACATCAGAGTGTGGTCAAAATAGTAATGCTATTAATGTGGAAGTTTATATAAATCCAAAGAGGCTACAGCTGTTTGCTTTTGCCTGAGCTATAGGGAAGGGAAAGATCTCACTCCCTGATTCCCCTCTCCTCTCCTCTTCTCCCTGCTGGGTGCAAATTACTTTTGTACTTTGAATTCAGTTTGCAGCAACTGAAATAATTTGAAAACAAAGAGGGGGAAGTGTGAAGAGGAGAGAAAAACTGGGACATTTTAAAAGCATCTGAAAATGTGGGATTAAGAGGTTTAATCAGAATTGTCCCTGCCAAATCCAGATAGTTGGAGAGTATGATATTGATGAAGGTATTCCTTCAAGTATTAAGGTCCCAAACCATTTCAGGCTTGAAAACTAGCTGATTGACCTTAAATTCAGACCAAAAGCACATTGGCAGCTGCAAAAGCATGTCTTTCTTTCCTAGGCTACAGGATGAAATCCCAGCCAGTTTGTTTGCAACTTCTAGTTGTTCCCAAACTAACTGAGATTTGGGGGGCATGTGATAAATGGGAGTTCCTCCATTTATCAGAGCCGCCTTCTCAGATAAAAAAAGGTTATAATGTGTGATGAGGTACTGTTACATTTTAATGAGGCAGCATTACAGATGTGATGAGATAGCAACTGGCCAATGAAATAGGCAATTGGGGAGAAGCATGAACCTTTAAAATGGTTCTCAGAAAAATCTTGGATGTAACACAATGCTTTTTGTTATCTATCTACCTTTGACTCTGGCTCTTGGTAGGCAGACCATGAGGGCTTCTACCCAGCACCTCTGCAACTGGGAGTTGGGTGGAGCCAGATAAAGGAGTCCAGACTCCCAGCTATCTAGAAACATTAAGGATTACAAATCCCATCTGATCTGTGAGTAAGATTAGCAAAATGTGTCAATCAGTGATGTCAAGATTTTAATAATAATAAAATAACAATAAAACATTTATTTATATTTCCCACCTCTCCCTATGGATTTATTTCCTGGTTTGGCTGAAATGATTTTACTCTGTAACTTATACTTTCTGATTGCCTGGAGAGAAAGTTGGTCCATCATGTAGTAATATCCTGTTGCTATAGAATTCCCTTTGTTGTTAACTGCCCTCAAATTGATCTCAACCCATGGCAACCCTGTGGATGAGACATCTCCAAGACTCCCTTGTCCTCCATAGTTCTGCTTAGTTCCTGAAAACTCACACCCGTGACCTTCCTTATAAGAGTCCATCCATCCAGCATGCATGTAGCCCTCCTCTCTTTCTATCTCCCTTGACCTTTCCTAGCATTATTGTTTTTCCAGTGAGTCATGCCTTCTCATGATGCATCAGAAGTACAACAGCCTCAATGTTGTCATCTTGGCTTCCAGGGAGATTTATGGCTTGATCTGCTCTAGGACCCACTTGTTTGGCTGTTCATGGCATCCTCAGCACTCTTCTCCAGCACCACATCTTTTAATTAATTGATTTTCTTCCTATCTTTTTTCTTAACTGTTCAGGTCTCATATCCATGCATGGTAACAGGGAATACAATGGCTTATGTCATTCTAGCTTTTGTGCTCAATTGTATATCTTTGTAGAATTCCTTTACATAGAATAAGCTCTTTTTTAAAGGTACTCTGTCTCTCTTTCACTCCTTTTTCATATGCCTTAGCTTATCCAGGTCTTCTCTAGTTTGGCAAGGGAAGTGCTAGTAGAACCCCAGCAATGTCCTAATGTGTTTCTAAGGGGGAGATGTATTCATCAGGTGGTGACACCAAGTTCTTCAGATAAAAGGTGGTCTCAGGGGGGCCATCCAGCTTAGCGAGAGAGGAGGGAGACCCACAGAGAACCCTCATATAATCCAATTCCTTTCAGACCAGTGTCTATATGGCATTACAGTCAGCAATCAAGCTTGTATGTTTTGCACTACCTGAGTTTCCAAGTCACTTTCAAAAGTAACCCCATGTAGAGCTCATTACAGATGTCTGTTTAGAAGGTTACCACTGCATGAACTACTGTAGTTAGGTTAACTCACTGGCCAGGTGCACTCATGATGATGGGAGTTGCCCAACCCTAGTATAGAGAAATTGATGTACACCATATTGACCTTATTTGCTTGTGCAGTCTGTGACAGTGTCCACATTTCTTGCATGGAACATGCCACAGGACATACATGTACCTATCCCACTAGTGAAAAAAGATCTGGTTTGAATCCCCACACCCTTTATTTTTAAACTTTGACCAAAGTAAGATGCAAAAGTCTGCATACCCTTTTCTTTAAAAATTGTCCATGGTAGATCTCTGGTGGTTACAAAAATTAATAGGGCAACATCTAGCCTGTGATATTAATGGGGATACTAAAATGCCATTTAGATATTTATAGAATTTGTATGATACTTATACAGGGTGACCAGAGGGCCTCCTTTTCCTGGACATGTCCTACATTTCAACATTATGTCCATGGGTCCAGGAGGAATGTCAAAATGTCCTATATTTTGAGCCATAAAACCTGTATTTGTGTCATCCCATATCTTGACAGGCAAGGAGGCAGACAAGCAAGAGGTAGCTCAACAGATTTATGACTGCCACAAGCAAGCAAACAAGTGGCTTTTAGTTTTCAGTAAGCAATAATCCTGACCAAAATGTTTATTGAAAACATTGTTGCTGCACTGAACAGTCAAAGGAAAGGAAAGGAGTCAGAGGAGTCGGTGTCAGGCTGTGGAGACAGTAACTTGACCCCAGGGATGGGGTGAGAAGACTGTCACTGACCATGTGGTGGTTTTGTTTATGTGTGTGTGCTTTCTGATGGCATTGTGGAAAGGAAAGGAGGATCTGGATTGTTGAAGCAAGTCAGTGGCATGAAGGGGAAGGGTGGGGGGTGAACAGGATTAAGGAAGAAGCAGGAGGGATGAAAGAGCAGATGGGGAAACTACAAATGAAAGTAATAATTTAAATGTAGATTCAATCAAGGGTTTGCTCCTAGTAAAGTACAATTTTAATCATTTGTTTTGCTTACAGTTCTATAAGTATATTGAAAACCAACAAGGCATTTTAGCAAATATACGTTCATCAGGAAAAATATAGTTGAGACGATAAAATACAGTATATGTAATGTAGCTGTAAATAACCCAAATGAAATGAATTTATATTTATATTAGTGTTTTAGCTTTTATTTGTTAACGCCCAACATTTTTCTTGAATGTCCTACATTCTGTAGTGCTTTGTCCTCCTTTGCGGTTATGACATCTAGTCACTCTACTTATCTAATGCCTTTCTTAAGAGCTGAAATTGCTATTTCCAGTTGGGAGACAATATGTTCTTAGGTTTACTGTCAGGTGGTGGGGAAGAGAGATAACTGCATTCAATGTTAATTATAGTACAACCTCACTGGATAGAATCTATTTGTCTTTTCCTGACCTCAAGCTTCAGCACATCTGAAATGGGAAAGAGTCCTGCTTTACTTCACAGATTTGTGATACAGCTGCAAGAGCAACTATATACATTACAGGAAAGATGCAAGCAATCATGTAGAGTGGTTCTGAAGCAGCTGCTTACCTATTTTGACTTCTGTACTCTGCATATTAAGTAGGAAGCCAGGAATCCAAGGAACATCACAGCACCAACAATGATCAGAACTGCTTCCAACAGGTGTAGCAATCTGATCTTATTTGTCACTTTTGATCGGAAAAACTCTGCTTTTTCATCATCGATAACAGCCGTCTGAAGAAAGGAGAAAGAAACAGAGGCCAAGAGAAACATTGTACACAGTTTCTCACCAAATTCCTTTGCTATAGCAACCCAATATTCCAAAAGAACAGTTTAAATTGGGAACATATTGTACAGCAAAAGAATATGCAATGCTCTAGTTGTTGTTGGACTGAAAGTCCCATCACTCCTTACCAGTGGCTGTGCTGGCTAGAGCTGATGTCCATATCTTTCTAGCATCACAGACCATACCACACCATATATGTAAAAGAAACTGCATACATATTTGTGATGGAACTGGGTGGAACCAAATAACAAGATAGAATGGGGATTTGGATGGAGAAGCAGCAGAAATCAACAGTAAGAAGCTAAACTGATGGTGATGGGGAATTTACTGCTATTTGCCACATTCTGCACATAGTACATTGTGAGAAAAGTGTGGATGGGAAAAATTCAGTTATATTTTCAGAAGATATTCCACCAAATTAAATTGCCTGAACTAAACATTTCATGAGATTGTTCTCATGTACCAGTACTGACAAAGTCTTTTTTGAAGGCTTAGCTGCACGGTTGGCAGAGGAACATTTATGAGAGTGAGGTGAGGTTTATGGTTCTGTATAAAAGCAAATTAATGACATAATTAGCAGGCTTCATATGTGCAATCCAGGTGACTGAGAAGGCAATCTGCTATTTACTTTCCTGGCAGTAAATACTGTTGTATCACATGGAGCTTTCCATATCCAAGAGAAAGCTGTGCTAAATATCTCTGATGTACTGTTTATAAGGGGTGTATTTCTTCACTAAGTTTCTTTTCAAAGGTGGCAATGAGGGATTTCAACAATTTTCTTCCCACTGTATGAAAGTCTTGAAAAACCACACATTTTTCAAAGCTAATTTGGGACTTGTTCTGAGCAAAATGTGCATGTAACAGTAAACATTCTAGGCACATTATTGCAATGGGCAACTGGATGCTCTGTCCCTCTTAAATGGTCTCTGATCTTATCAGTATTACTGCATATGGATGCCCATGTGCACCATGTTCTTTGAAAGTATTGGCACATAGTGTTGGACAAGAAGGCCACTTCCTCCATTATCCAAGCATAGGTTGCTTGGGCTGTTTATCAGGGAGAATATTTGATGGAGAAGCTCTCTGCTGTTTATTTCCAAACAGCAATCACAGTGGGGATTCTCCAGCTCATTGCTTGCTTTCTCAAGGATTGGGTTGACTGGAGTGGCTGGAGAAAATATTTGATTAGTTTCATTGTGTTCTCCTTGCCTTCATGGCAAAAAAGTGGAGTAATACCCCCACTCCAAAAGGCAGAGCTTTAAAAACAGTAAGTTCTAGGGAAGGTGCTTCACCAGAGGCCCTGATTAACTTCACAGAATGGAAGATCATTATTCTCATATCTAAGGGACTGGCCCTGGGTCTATAATTCTGGGGGGAGGGAATCTTAGGACAAGAGTGCTGCCTTGAAATCTCTCTCTGTGTATTTTTCTGATTTGCTAGTGGTGGGGTTTTTTTTGTGTTTTTTTGTTTTAAAAAAACTGAACAGTATACTATGTGACATGGCAGTTGATGCTTTATATATCATGCTTATTGACACCACAAAAAAAACACCTTCTATGGCATCACAAGGAGTTGGATCTAAATAAGTCTTGGATTTTGACTATGAAATTTCAGCACCTGCAATAATCCTGACCTGGCAATCTTATGGAGATGACATACTTCATGTTAGGTAAATTACAGATAAAAGGTTGTGTTTGTAAAAGAAGATGGCTCATACTTATTCTCTCAATAACTCCTTCAGCCAGAGAACAGAGGCAAAATGTGAATGGGATAACAAGAAAATATATATTTAAAGAAGCAGTCTGGGGTTTGCTACTACCTAGAGATCTGATATAGAGCAGAAACCTTTCTGAGAGAGTTTTAAGTTAGTAGATATCTCCATGAAAGCTCACCTTGCTCCTGTGGTACCCCTACAAATATTTAGTATTTTTTTGTTTTGTTTAAAAAGAATTATGAAATGCCAAAAGCTATCTATACCAACTGTTAATATACCCAAAATGCATAGAGGGTAAAAATATAGACAGAGGAAAAGAAACACTAACCTCATTCAGCCACAGAAGCGGAAAGAGATAGGGTTTTTTGATCTTTTTCAAAGGGCTGCAATAAACATAGGAAAATAAAATTAGAATGATTCTGTTCTAACCAGCCAAGGTGCTGGTGAATGACAGGAAATGTACAGCATGGACAAAGATCCATTATCTTCAACGTATGCTTAGAAAACATAGCAGTTCATATATATGTCACATGGCCTATATGAAAACCACAAGCATAATTATATATCAGCTTCATATATGCATGTGTACACACAATTAATGAGATTAATCTCTATTCAGAACTATTATACTTCATAAAGAACTGGCATTACCCAGCCTCCCAGCCACCTATACATGTGAGATGCATGCTGACATAGATTCCTGAGCAATTGGTCAATGTGCTTGCATTAGTACATAAACATCTGTGACTGTTTCTCTGAATGTAGAAATATTTAGACAGAAATTACCTTTTTGTCTAAACATTCCTATACAAAACTCAGGGTAACTTACTCTGATTCTTCCAACTCTCTCTCTTTCCTTAGGAAACTTAGGTTATAACTGAGAAAACAGGAAAAAATGACATGGGTACTAACATGTAAAGAATAGTAGGATGTAAAAAAAGAAAGAAATAAATAAAGAGACTGTCCTAACACCTTGAAACATTCCTTCACATAAAAACGCATTTTACATTTCACAACTTTTTATTTCGGAACTTGTGAGTTTTATTTTTAAAAATCACAAAAGATTTTTTGTATAGCATGCAGTGCCATTCTGCACAAAAACTGGTTATCTTTTTAAAATAATCACCTAAAATGGAAAACAAACAAACAAACAAAAACAAAAACTGCTTGGAAATGTACTAAAGAACTTGTAATTTCAAGCAGAAGAGAGGAAACCTCTGAAATCCTTTCTTCTTGTACATGAAAACTAAATATGTAAAGATTTAAATTCTTAATTCCATATACACTGGAATTATCTATTTCCAATTTCCATGATAACTACAAGAGTTTGAGGGGAAAATGTCCCAAGTGTCTCATAAACATAGGATTAAGCTGATCAGGTTTAAAAAAATGCTAGTCTGTACTAGGTTACTCACACCTAATCAATGTAATACATGTAAGTGTTGACTTACCAGCTCCCACTGATTAAACGCAACTTCTCTAGTTGAAACTAAAACTGAATTTAGGCTTAGGACTGTACAGGATTTACACTGATGATCAAAACAAAAAGATAGTTTTTAAAAACTGCAATATTAGAATACCAGTGATTCCAGACTTACGTAATTCTAGTAGAAGGCTTCACCAATAAATTCACTTGCAGCCTTTTGGCAAACTGTAATGTAAACCCTGTTGTCTTAAAACAGAAAACAGATACACTTAGTTTTCAAAAGAAAATTGTTTGGTGGATGTGATTAAATGATCAAAAGTGATATTTAATAAGTTCCTAGCTTCAAAATCAGTTTCCCCAAAACTGAGCAGATGCAGAATATAAACAGCAAATGGTCCACAGTTACATAGTTTGTACAACTTCTTTGCAGCTATCTTCATTGTTGCACTTCAGATCACAGTTAACATGAATACTACATAATTAAGATTAGTGCATTCTCCTCTGACTGAGAGGGGCTAACAGGTCACCTGCCCAGCACTTTTATTAGTCAATTCTTTTTAGATGTTTTCCAAATTAACATTTGTTTTATGTTTTTGTCTGTATATGTGCCTTCAAGTTCCCTGTCAGCTTAATATATATGAAATAGTAAGACATTAGAGCTGTGCACAAAAGGAATCTCAATATTTCCAACACTTTGGTAGGCAAGGATATTAGAGAAAATTATTTCACTGAATTTCTTCAAGAGGAGGAAAAAAATTCCAACACTTTCTCACAATGGGGCTCAGAATTAGCAGTAGCACACCTTTCCTTTTTAAAAAACATTTTCTTTTCCTGCTACCTTTTCCTGCTGTCTTAAATGGCAGCAGGAGCTCTGCTGTCAGGTTGCCGACTATTTTGCATGATCCAAAGTGAACTAATTCTGTTGCAGCTACCACCAACAATAGTGAAGAATATTCAGAGATCATCTGGCAAAGTATTGTTTTTTTCCCCTCTTACCATTGCTGTGCAGGAGGATATGAAAGATGGGGAAAAAAAATAGCTCTGCTCTAGAAGAATGCATAGATTTATCTACCAATAGTAGGAAATAATGCTTCCTTCCTTCTCATGACTTGCTACTAATATCAGAGTTCCACTCTGAATTGCCCTCATTCAAAACAGAATATGTTGATCCTTTCCCTTTCAAGAGAAGAGTAACTCCGCTTGGATTATGACACCACATTAGCTCCATGTCCCTATGTAGTGTGAGAAGCTGCCATCACAGCAAATATGTGTCACTAAGATCCTTTGTAACATGACAGAAGAAGCTGAGACATCTCTCACTACAGACACATTGCAAATAATTTTCTCAATGATTATTTATTTATATTAATTATATAATATATTAATTATATATTATATATTAAATATATTATAAATATAATAAATTATATTAATTATTTAAGGAAATCTTTAAGGTGCACTTCCCGATATGGTTTTGATATTTTGGATAATCAAGTGTCTTGGACCAGTTGAAAAATGAAATATAGATGAGATAAAATATGATTGTAAAGCAAAAATTTAGCCTGAGTTCTAATTCCATTTAATCTCAATTTTAGAAGTGAACCTTTGTGCAATGTTTGATTACTTACTGGTTCTATATCCAAATAGGTCATGTGCTCTTGTGGGTTTGGCTCCATTCCTTCAACACCTTCAAAAACATCTTCACTTGCATATAAGAAGTGGGGCAGTGTAATATACACAGGTTTTCCTAAGGGAAAGGAAAAACACGGTACAGACAATTAGTGATGGGAAGAATAGTTGAAAATATTTGAAGATTAGTTGAAAAAATATGG
>CM034708.1:124013787-124023817 GCA_020142125.1 Phrynosoma platyrhinos
AAAAATTGGCATAACACAAATTTAAAGGAAATGATGTATGCATTTAAAGGCATGACGTCATAAAATTGCATGACGTCATATGACGAAATATGTCATTTCCAGGTGAGGGGTTTGTAATTTTTGTTGTTATTATTGTTTACTTGTTTTGTCACGTGCGGTGAAGGACCACCCACTTGGGGGGAGTTACACCTTCACTTACACACGTGACAAATTTGTTAATGTTTATTGGTTATTAATAGACCCTGTACAGCTAAATAAAAGTTGTGGCCTGTTTAAACCCAAAAAGAGGCATCTTGTGTCCTTTGTGCCAGCGCTTATCATTGCAGTAGTCAAGATGCAAGATAACTAGTTATAGATAACTGTTACAAACTGAGCCCAAATGAAGAAAAATAACAGCTACACATCAAATGTAAATGTGCAACTCCTCTCCTGACACCCCCTGGAAATTCAGGGAGAGCACAGTATCAGAGAGTATATCCAACCTATGAAGTTCATCTTTCAAGGGGAGAGCAACCCCTTCCATAAGTGTTGAATCCTAAACTAGACTTTTTACTGATTAATAGGACCTTTATGCTCTCTGAATTTAATTTCATTTTATTCAACCTCATTCAGCATTTTATAAACCTAGGCTTTGTCATTTTGAGAGAGGAAGAGCTTCCTGGTGGTTGTATTTCCTTTCATTCTTCTTTAATGGAGATTTCTGCTCAAAGTACTCTCAATTGTCAGGAAATTGTTTAGCTACAAGCAAAATACATACACTCCATTACTGTATTTTTCAACAACAACAACAACACACTGTTTTCTGTGCAAAACACAGGGGTGAGGTTGCATAAACCAATTCTTTGCAAAAAGAATCCCCAAAATGTGAAGATCAAATTGACAAAAAACAAATAAACCCAAAGCCCCTAACCCTTGCAATTCATTTCTCTATGTGAGAACAAAAAAGAAAACATTTACACCCCTATTCCAGATTCCATTTTGCAACCATCCCACCAGGCAGGCTATGCTAAAAAATACTGACTTCCCTAAAGCTACCTAGCAACCTCTATGACACAACAGTAATCTAATATGTATATCATATAGCCTTCAGAATGAATTGATCCTAAATAAATGCCATGACAATGTCTCCATTAATTCTATTTCCCAAACCTTGTAATCAACTCAGTGTTTTTGAAGTGCAGAAGGAATCCAAGTTAAATAATTTCTGAAAGTTTTTCTGTGTGGCTTTCCATATGGTAAGTGTAACCTAATACTTACAGGGAATTCTGTAAAGGCAAGATAAAGCAAAAGCAAAGCACCTTCATTTATATACTGCTTTATACCGCACTATGCAATGTCTAAGCGGTTTACAACTGTAAGCTCATTGCCCCCCCCAACAGCTGGGTACTCATTTTAGTGATCTCAGAAGGATGCAGGCCTGAGTCAAGTCTGAGCCCTGGCTAGTATTGAAGTCGCAACCTCATGGTTTATGAGTGAGTGGCTGCAGTACAGGTATTTAACCACTATTCCACCAGGGCTTCTAGTAGATAAGCTATTAGGAATCCACAGTATGAAGCTTGATTGCTGAATCACCTACCCTACACACATCTACATGTAAAACTATGTTTAATGTTTTATATTGTTACAGTAGTGTAATCACATTTTAATTTCTGTATGTGTTTGTGATGTGAACTTTTATCTATTAACTGTTGTGATGCAATGTGGACTTTTATCTGTATCTTAATTTTTATAGGCCACTTTCAGACCCAGTACAGGAGAAAAGGTGGAAAACATATATAACAATAACATAATTCTGTAGCTATAAAATTGCATAATGTTATTATAGTATCTTATGGTACCTTTTGTTTTTATAGCTGTGGATTATTGCTGTTTTATGCATGTCATCCCTCCCAGTGTAGACTCTGTAGAGTCCATCAAGTGTTTCATTGAACTAGAGAGAGAGAGAGAGAAAGAGAATTAATTTTCAGCATAGGGTAAGTAATCAAAGTGAAATCCCCATTTGTTCAAATAACATTTAGAAACAATGGGTTAAATCCAACTGTAACCACTAACTAGAGACAATAATATTGGATCAATATGTACTTGTTTAGTCAATATCTGTGCCTTTGATTCATGGGCTAAATCTATGGCTAGCTATTGGATTTATCCCAAGTGCAGTTGGAGATTCTCTTGTGGGTTTTTTAATATTTTTTTTTAAATAAATGCACACCTTTCCTCTTTTAATGTTTTTTTTTATTTCTCATACACCTGGAACATGAAAAGCTCACTGTTTCACATATGGGCCTGGTAAAACTGAAGTCAAGGGAAAGTGTCAGTGAAACCTGGATGTAAAATGGTACAAATTGGGTTTTGCATCAAGAATGATCTTTTAAGAGTTATTCCAACCCAAATTAAGATTCTGAAGATCAGTGTTCAAATTAAGCTTCAGTAATACTGGTATGAAGTATACTGGTGGTGTGATTTGAATACTGGACTACAGCTCTGGAGACTAGGGTTCAAATCTCCGTTCAGCCAGGAAAACTCATTGAGTAACCTTTGGTAAGTCACACTCTCTCAGACTCAGAAGAAAGCAAGCCCACACTGAACAAATCTTTCCAACAAAACCCTGTAATAGGCATGGGTGGGCAACACTGATCCATTCTCACCTTATTTGACAGAAAAAATAGTTATGGGCTACAAAAACAGCACTGGGACTGCATTTTGTTCCACCTTGTGCTAAGAAATGAAATGAGGGAGATGAGTACATAAGGTATCTGTTCAGCTTCTTTCTTCTTCTTCACTATTTTACAGTCCAGCATCATGAAATGTCATGGACCCAGTGAAAACAAATAATCAGAGCAACTGTATGTTTAAAAAGCTGCCATTTCTATTTTCCAAATAGAAAATAATAACTCTTTGGAGACTGTGGTGTGTCTTCAGGGGGCCTCAGTTGGGGTTGAAGAACTATATGAAGTGACTGTGGAGCAGGCCCAGGTAGGCGAGTTTAGTAACAGCAGCACACCATTGAGTGACACTGGTAGAAGCAACACTGGTAGTGGCAGACAAGTTATAAGTATACTAATCTGACGGGGGGGGGAGAGTGTGGGGTTCTGGAATAAACTGCTAGACTAGAATGGGATTGATGCTAACTGGGGCTATTTCTAGGGGCACCAAACTAGTCACCATGCAGAACCTGGTAGGCACACAGACTCAAAGTGCTCAGAGTCTAATAGGTTCAGTTTTGGTTCTTTTCCAGGCTCCTCCTAGGTTGTTTTCCTCAGCTGGTGCAGATACCTTGAGATGGTTCTTATTTAACACATTGACAAGAAAACGTTAGGAAGAGAAAAGTCAATCAGAATTGGCATAATTGGTTTTCTGGATTTTGCATTTATTCAAGTATCACTGCAAGATCTCAGACCTAGTATGTGCTGATCCATTATTTGGAAATAATCCATCGGGCTTCTTGTGATTTTCAATGGCATCACCTCCTGCCTGCAAGGGTCCCTGGCCAATGCTGCCATGCAGCTCCACTGATAATAGGTATAGTTTTCAAAGTACCACCAGGAATTACAGTCAATCTTTAATGGTATATGTACATATATAGTAGAACTATAACATATTCCTCTGAGTTAATCACTTGAACATAAAAAAAGGGAAAAGATTGCTAGCTTGAATACCAAGGAGTATACCTGAGGGCTTCCCCCACTAGGCCTGGGCACATACTGTTCCATTGAACATCCACTTCAATCTTCCTCACAAGCTCTCCTGGGTACCTCTGTCTTTTTCCATGTCCTCCCATTCAAACTTTTTAGGGATTCTAACTCCTCTCCCACTGGGAGCTTCAGCCTCTCTTTTACCAGGAACTCTCCCTCTTTGCTGTTCTCCTAACCTTATATTGGCTCTCATATACTTGTGTTCTCCCCTGCAATTCTCCTGCAAGTTTTGATGTTCTCAAGCTCCCTCTCCCCAAGCCTCTATCTCCCTTCTAACCCTTCTTTCTGGCTGCCTGTACTAATCCATCTTCCCTGCTCTCACAGCCCTTACCACGTCCTCCTGTTCCTGCTTTGTTTCTTTCCAACTAGCTGTCATCCCCTACCTCAGTCTGCAATCTCTCCTCCACCAGTCCTTCCACTCTCTTTCATTCTTCTCCCTTGTCCTGTTCCAGCTTCCTTTAAACTCATTGCTGTCTGTCTAGACTCCACTCCTCCCCAACCTTGTTCTTGACATCTCTTCCAACTGTGAACAGCAGCTCCCTTCCTGTTGTCTTGCTTTCCTGCTTAACCTCCTCCCTCTACGTGTCCACTGCCCAGGCAGACTTGGAAAAGGCTGCCAGCAGAAGCAGCAGCAGCTACCCCATCCTCACTCCTCTCTGACTGCCACTGAAACTCAGAAAGGACTACCAAGAGGTGGCTGGCTGAATGGCAAGTGAGGTATCAAAGAGAGATGAAAGGGACATGTGCCTGAACTGCCTTCTATGGTGCCTTGGCTGCCTTAGTAGAGAGAGCCAAGATAGTGATGAAGCCAGAAGGGGCATGTACTCAAGTCCATTCTTCCCTGGTGCCTCAACTTTCTTGGTGGAGACAGCCAGGGTGATGGAGGAGCCAAAAGTGATATTCATCATGCCCCTTCTTCTCCAGTACCTTGGCTCTCTTGATGAAGAGAGCCATGACAACAGAGAAGAAGAGGTTGGCACTGTCAGCAACATTGCACACCACCACCATCCAGTGGAAGGAGAAACCAATCAGGTGTCACCCTGCTTCTAAGGTGTGTCATCCAGTGCAGTTCACACTCTCGCAATCTCCAATAATGCCTTGTTTCATTCATAGAGCCATCACAAGTCAAAGCTGATTCAACAGCAATGAACAAAAGCAAATGTTAGACTTTTCTACTTTTTGAACTTCAAAGGATAAGTATCTATAAAATATTCCTCTCGCCTTTGGAAGCATACGTACAGGGTAGAATACTCCAACCTTCTTGATAACTCCTGGAATTGGAATTTTCTTCAAGAAAGGATCTTCATAGCCCCAGAGTATTTCTTTCACATTTCTGGTCTGAAGGAATTCTGATTTTGATGACTTTATGAAGACATCCAACAATGCTTGTATGAATCCAGCTTGATACAAAGCAGGTGCTGCCTGTGACAAAAACAATTTCTTTATTTAAAACCCTTGTACATTGTCACTCAAAACACTAGGAATCCCAAGGAAATGATACATATTGCCATGATCCTACCATAGGTTGTTTTTTAAAAAAACCCATATTAAATAAATTAATGAATAAATTGGCTAGTTAATACTAGGCAATTATTTGGCTCCTTGAATTCGACACAGTAAACATACAGGGTAGATCCAGATTTAGGCCTACTTAGAATAGCAGAACTGCAGGGTTCAATGGGACTTAGGTTATTTATGATAAATTCTAGTCCCACCGAAGACAATGGATCTATTACTTGAAGTGGAACTAAATTGGGATTTCAACTTCCAGATGAGAACATTCACATGGTATAGACCAGTGGTTCCCAAACTTTGTTCCTCCAGATGGACATCAGCACCCAGAATTTCTGACTGCTGGCGAAGCTGGCTAGGGCTTCTAGGAGTTGAAGTCCAAAACATCTCTAAGAATTAGTGGTATAAACTATAGCAAAGCCTTTGACTGCATAGATCTCGAAAGGATATGGAACACCCTTAAAGACATGAGCGTGCCAACACATCTGATAGTCCTAATAAAGAATCTGTACTAAGGAAAAGAGGCAACTGTCAGAACAGAACATGGAGAAACCCAATGGTTCCCAATTGGCAAAGGAGACAGACAAGGCTGCATCCTATCACCTTACCTATACAACTTATATGCAGAACATATTGTAAGGAAAGCACGCTTGAACATGGAATAAGGAGGAGTGAAACAGGAGGAAGAAATATCAACAATCTGAGATATGCTGATGACACCATAATGCTAGCAGAATACCTCACAGACCTGGAACAACTACTAAGGAAGATCCAAGAAGAAAGTGCAAAGAAAGGTTTACTGTTGAACATAAGGAAAACAAAAATAATGACCACAGAGAACTTGCACACATTCAAACTAGACAATGAGGAAATAGAAATACACATTCAAACTGGACAATGAGGAAATAGAAATAGTAAAAGAGTTCTCATATCTGGGGTCAAACATTGATTGTAACAGGGACTGTAGGAAATCAGGAGATTAAGAATGGGAGAGGTGGCTAACTAGAAAAGATCCTAAAATGCAAAGACATACAACTCAGCACAAAAGTCAGAATCATACAAGCCATCGTATTTCCTATTACTATGTATGGATGTGAGAGCTGGACAGTCAAGAAATAAGATAGGAGGAAAATAAATGCATTTGAGATGTGGTGCTGGAGAAGAGTGCTGAGGATTCCATGGACACCAAAAGGACAAACAAATGGGTCCTAGAGCAGATCAAGCCAGAGATATCCCTAGAAGCCAAGATGACAAGACTTAGACTGATGTACTTTGGATACATTGTGAAAAGGCATGAATTGTTGGAAAAGACAATAATGTTAGGAAAGGTGGAGGGAAGTAGAAAGAGAGGAAGGCCACATGCTAGATGAATGGACTTTATTAAAGAGACCATGAATATGAGTTTGCAGGAGCTGGGGAGAGCAGTAGAGGATGGGGGGCCTGGAGATGTTTCATCCATACGGTTGCCACACAAAGGCAGTTAACAACAACAAAAAAGGTATAGAATTTGGCAGACTGTACCACTTCAGTTTTTGGGGGAATATTTAAAATAAGTGGAAATAGTTTATTTCTTTTTATTTTATTTACTGAAATTTTATTTGATGGCGAGAGCCCTTTTTTATCTGATAACCAAAGTTATGAATGAAATGTATTGCTGACATCCTAGTTGCCTATATACAAAGAGCATTAAAAGACAGTGGTGGTGGAGGAAGAGGAAACAGTAAAGATGGGAGATGCTTTCCAACATACAATTCTCCAATTTACAGCCTGAAATTGTACAGTGGGTGAAAAGAGAGATGATAAGTGTGTTGAACCTGAGAAATTTTGCCTATAAAACCATGGAATGAAAACACTAATTACAACTTATGTAGCAAAGCGTAATATGTGAGTAAAGGAAGGAAATATAGATGGTTGTCTTTTTTCACCATTTAGTTTGCCTGCATGCTTAATAATGTCTTAAGGCTCAGTAGCCTCCAAACAGCAGAACTTTGGATAGTGGGAAATGGGAGATGTACTCTGGTGTTTTTGTAGAACAAAATATTGTTAAGCCATGTAGTAAAAGAAGACTTGTCCAGCTAACACATTTTGGGAAAACCCTTTCTCCATGAGCTAATTCTTCCATTTCGCTTTTTGTTGTTGTTGTAGCCAGAGTTTGTAGCATTTTGATGGCCCTGTAGTTGAATGAACCTCTCTTCAAACTCACCCTCTCCCTATGAAATATACCCATGTGCCCTGGTTACTTTTGGGATACAATCTTCTCCTCCCTACTAATGTGAAAATCAGGTGTATGGTTTGTGGGCAGGCACAAAATTAAAAGTAGAGCTATTATGTAACAAGCTTAGTCTCCCCATGTGAAATAGAGATGGTAATGAACAGCTCATAGATGGTGACAGCAATCCTTCAGGAGGGCCCCTGTGATGAAATTAGTAAGGAACCATGCATGCATGGTAAACAACCAGAGTTAAAACTACTTGTTGGATTGCTTTGATTGGGGAAACATCCAACTGAAACCCTGAAAGGAAGAACATTATGTGCTATAAACCTCACAGTCAGTTGCAGTGTCTCATGACCAATAGAACCACAGGCCAAACTATAATGTCCATCTGAATTCTTCCTAAATTAACAATTTCTTAACATGGCATTTAGATCCATGAGGTACAATGGGAGACAGGCTATGTGTTGACATTCTGGAAGAGAGAGAACAATGAGGTTCAGATCTCAAATGTTGTCATGGTAAGCAAAATGGCACTGTACAGGATACCATTCCCTATATACTATGAAAACACTGGTCAGAAGTTATATGAACTTTAATACAAATAACCTGAACAGTATCAGGTCATCTGCACCTGAACTAAGTTATATGTAGCTTTACATTTCTTTGTTTGTAATCTGATTGATAGGTTGTACTATAGAAGAATGCTCTTCTTTCAAATAATTTTATACTTGATCAGTGCAAGGCACATCTGGATTATAGATTAACGCTTATTAAAGAATAATTGCCTCTCTCACTGAATTGTGGATACCTAAAGAGATGCAACTGCATCTGTAGCTGAACTGCAACTTCTAGCATTCCTGACCATTGGCAATAGCAGCTAGAAGGCTGTGAGCTGCAGCCCCACTGCATTTGGGGAGCTGTACAATTGCCATCCTTGTTTTAAACAGAGGTAGCAGGACCTGATGAGCTACTATTCTCAGAACTGAGAGACTTGGTGGAGGTTATAAAAGAGCTGCTTATGGAGATCAGGCACTTCCCATTGTTTCAAGTCCTCCATATGCATTACACTAATGTACTCATCAGTAATTGATTCACCTCTTTAATTCACTGTTTTCATCCATTGAATCTATGAAAACTACTTCTAATTAGATTCTGCTGATCATGAGGTTTTGTATCTCGAACTGTATCCAGAGAAGCAGTTTTTATTTTTAGCAATCAAATTACCATGTATTAGTGTTTATGTTGCATGGTAAGAGAGTTTAAAGATAGAAAGACAGATGTTTAAAATTTCCAGGTGGAATAAAGCATTCTTGATAAACAGCACAGTGAGCCCTTGGTATCTGATGGGGTTTGGTTCCAGGACCCCTATGGATACTAAAATCTGTGGATCACCAGGAACAGATGATATTACAATCAAATTACTGCAATCCACATTGATGGAGTCAATTCTAGTGCTAACCAACATATGTCAACAGATATGGAAAACAAAACAATGACCAACAGATTGGAAACAATTCAATATACACCCCTTTCACACACACACACAAAAAGAGGACACAAGAGACTGCAGCAACTATAGGACCATAACACTAATCTCCCATACAAGCAAAAATATGCTCAAAATTTTGCAACACAGATGCCAACCATACATGAGAAGAGAAATCTCAGAGGTCAAAGGGTTCAGGGAAGGAAGAGACACTTCCTCTTCCTTCCCTAATGGAGTCTAATGGACTGCATCCAAGGAATTCTAGAAGAAAATCAGCATGTGCAATATAGACTATAGCAAAGCCTTTTATCACATAGATTATGAAAGGCTGTGGAATGCCTATAAAGACATGGGAGTGCCAATACTTCAGAGAGTCCTGATGAGAATTTTTTACTCAGAACAAGACACTACTGCTTTACCAAGACCTGGCTGGGAGATGCCAGTGCTGCAACTTGGGCGCAGGCTCTCCCAGCTGGATATATGGTCAGTGAGCAGATAAGGGAAAGTGGGCGGGGAGGAGCGGTATGGCCTTGGTTCACAGAAACAACTTAACCTTGACCAGGAAACCTATCCGGAAAACAACCTACATCGAGTGTATGTACCTTAGCCTGAAAACCAGGGATAGTTTGGGGATTCTGTTGGTATACCGGCCACCCCATAGCCTAACAGACTCACTAACCAAGCTGACCGCCCTGGTCTCTGAGTTGTTGTTGGAGTCACCCAGACTTTTGGTTTTGGGTGACTTCAACATCCCACTCGAGACCAGCTTGCAAGATCTAACTGGCGCAGCTCGGGAGTTCATGGATACCATGAACATGGGCCTATCCCAACTGGTTGATGGGCCCACACATTGTGCTGGTCATACCCTCAATGTGGTTTTTAGTACGGAACAGGAATATCCATGGGCGGAGGTCATAAAAACTGCACTGTCATGGACGGATCATTTCCTGATCAAGGCGGAGCTAAGAGCCACTATCGGCCCCCTCAGGGGTGGCGGACCTATTAGAATGGTCCGCCCTCAAAGGCTAATGGAACCAACTGGTTTTCAGAAGGCCTTAGAAGGTTTAATGGTTGGTGACGCCGGTGATCCTGTTGAAGAGCTGTTTAGGGTGGTGGGGGAGCTGA
>CM034708.1:124032249-124068388 GCA_020142125.1 Phrynosoma platyrhinos
ACACTAAAGGCCCACCCTTTCTGCTTGATGCTGGTTGAAGGTAGGCACAGTCCCTTGATCCTCTGAGGGTTCTGCTGCTGGGAGGCTTGGCTGCAGAGCCTCCTGGGGGACCATGGGCTCTGCTGGAGCTGTCAAAGCAGAACTAGGGCCACAGCTGCAGGCTCAGGTCCCAGAGGAGGTTCTGGCTTATCCCCCGAGTCCTCCTCCATGTAGGGCATGACATCATGAGCACCTCTGCAAAGTCTCTATATTCCGAAGGATAGCCTGGTGGGTCCTCTGCGACTGCACTTCTGACCCTCTCTAGTGGTTGCCCCAATGCCACCACTGCACACTCACCCACTCTTGGTCTGGTGTCTCTGGTGTGTGCTCTGTATCCTGGATCCTCAAAAACCAGTTTTCCCAAACCCCTCCGGAGCCCAGGGTTATGGAAGTGCAGCCAGTCTATGCTTAGGATCACTTGGTACTCTGAAGTGTGGCCTAGTACAAACTGGATCTTCTCCCAATGATCCACCACTCCTAGTCACTTGGTCTCTGTTTCCTCATTGGCATATTCAGAAGTTGAGCACCCATTGAGGTGCCATCCATCTGGTGAAAGACGATGGGTGCTCAACTTCTGAATATTCAGCCCCATTTTCCTTGCTACAATGGGGTTGATGAAGCATCATGTGCACCCTGAATCAATAGCAGCCACTAAGTTCATGCTTCTGATCTTCCTGATCTTCCACCTTCTCATCATGGGTATATAAGGGCACTCTCATGGTACAGTGCTGAGATCTTATGGGTGACCTCCCACCACCGCCCAAGGCTGGCCATTGAAGTTTTTCACCAGCTCTGCATTGTCCTCTTACTCCGTCATATCCAGGGACATCTCTGGATCTATGGCTACAGCTGCAACCTTGAGGTCTTGATTGCCCAGTCCCATTCTGGAGTGTCGCTGGTCTCCCAGGGGCAGAAGACAGTGATGTCCCCTCATCAGGCTGCTTGTCTGCCCATCCCTCCTTTTGGGACACACCATCATCAGATGTTCCTTCTGAGTGTGGGTCAGGCACTGTCCCAATTGTCTCTGTCACTTGTGCTCCATCTCCTGGGGCTTAGATTCTTTCTCCTTTCCTTGGGATTCACTTGGGTTTGCATTAGTTCCTTTACTCACGCCTTGTTTCCAGTGGGTCATCAAGTGGATCTCTTCCTGTGCCATTTTGACCTCTCCCACCAGTTAGAGCCACTCTTTCACCATCTGTGGGTTGTCAGTCATCTGGACCCACTTCAACTGGTCTGCTCATAAGCCCGCCTTGAAATGTTGCACCTTGGTAGCTTCGGGGCAGTTCGTGACTTGAGCTGCTAGTCTTCGGAACTCTGTTGTGTACTCAGTCACAGAGTATATCCCCTGACATCAGTTTAGCCTGAGCTTTCTCAATCTTGAAAGGCTCGCAGGGCCACCATGAATGCAGACAGGTTCTCCAATTCCAGAGCTTGGGCATGAAACAGTTGCACTAGCCAGTCTGCTACATTGCCACACCTCACTCTGGTGCACTTCATAGGGAATGTGGGTCCCCACTCCTGCATGTATGCCTCGGCCTGGGCCATGAAGTAGGATAACATACTGGATCTCCTGTCAAACCGCACCCCCCAATTGTGATGCGGCTGGGTTCTGAATGTGACTCATGGGTGCTATTGCCGGTGTTCAGAGAGTCGTTTCTCCCCATGCTGGGTGTTGCACTCTCATGGCTTGCACTGCCTTGGCCAGAATTACCCTGATCCCACCATATAGCTCCATAGGTTGGGGTTTCTACTGCTGTGTCTGCCACTGTGCTGGCCCCACACTAGGATCCCCATCCCACCTTCTCTGCCATCCTCATCATTGCGACAAGTCCCTGCTAGCCATCGGGATCCAGAACCACTTGTACTCTCCCACTGCATCCAGCAGATCCTCGGGGGTGTCGTTCCATGACCCATGTACCAGTCCTCCCATGGCCCAGGCCCAGTCCTGTTTTGTGCCTCTGCTGTCCACTAGGCTTCCTCCTGGGTCCTGCTGCTGCTCCCAGGGCTTTCCCCAGCTTCCTGGGATTTTCTCACTCCAGTCACCTGGCCGGAGTTCACTCAGCCTTCCTGGGCTGTGGCCACCAAGCCACCACTTCACTCTCCCTGGGAAGGTTCCTTCAGGTCAGCTTTGCCTTGAGCTGCAAGTGGTTGCTGTGGATGAGGTGAAGTTGGAGGGAGAGTTGTTTCAGTGTCATGCTTGGTAGCAAGAAACATGAAGAACCAGGAAAATATTTTAAAGTGTAAATTCACTATAGCTTTATTCCAGAATCAAGATACTTCACCATAACAATTCTTTTAGAAACAACTCTGAGTATTTCCTACCAAACCAGTATTTTAAAGCCTTCTGACCAAACATCTTTCCCTCCTCCCAGTAGTCTGGTTGTCTATATCAAAAGATCTTAGAAGTTTAGTTCTTCCAGGTCCATCTTCTTTTATCTCCTGGGATATCTCATAAACCTGCCTCAGTGTCACTTCTACTGTTTACAATGCCCATCTGCCATTCCCTTTGATTCCTCCCCTGCCACATGCATCACCCCTTGGTGGTCAGATTCCTATGAAAAACATAGAATCCTGACAATCAATAGGTTCTCTTAATCATGACTACTTTAAATGCTGTTGATTTAAATACCATTGATTTCAATGGGAGCAAAGTAGTTGTGGTTCAAGTGTTGACTATGGGCCTGAATAGAATGCCAGAAATAATCCATCTTGAGACCACTCAATGCTAGGGAATTATGGGAATTGTAGTTTTTCTGAAACATTGAGCCTTCTCTGTTAGAGAACTCTGGTGCCACAATAAACTACACTTCCCATGATTCCATAGCACTGAGCCAGGGCAATTAAAGTGGTCTCAAACTGGATTATTTCAGCCAGTCTGTTCAGGCACTGACTCTTGAGAACAGGGTTTGAATCCTTGCTCAGCAATAAAAAAACCATTAGGTAACCTTGGGCAAGTCACATGCTCAATGCCCAAGGAGAAGGCAATGGCAAACCTCCTCTAAACAAATCTTATCAAGAAAACCTCATGATAGGTTTGCCTTAGGGTTGTCATAAGATAGAAATGTCTTGAAGGCACACAACAACAACAACAACAACAACAACAAAGCATGATAAACCTCAACTTTAAACTAAAGCATCTTACACATAATCAGTATCCTTGCTACTTAGAATTCTCCCCTTCAGATGTTAATTTGGTTCTAATAAGTTTTCAAAGATACAGCTGTGTTTATGTTTCAGTATTAAGTGGAAATGGGTGGGTTGGAGTAGAGGAGTAGAGGAGTCCAGTACCATATTTGGAATTTCTGATATAGCAATTAAGGTGTTCTAGTACTGAGCTTTAAGATCAAAGACTTCTAGGTTTAGTGAAAAGAGAATCTTGAAAAATCTGAGCTTTTTAGAAGATCACATTTTCACAATGGTTTTACACACTAGTCTGATAGCTGGGATCACAGACCTTGCAAGTTAACTTGAGCTTGTAATTTGCAAGTTATATAAGACGTTATTTATCCTTCAGAACTAGAAGAAAGTAGCAGATCAGTGCTGATTTCTTGCTTAGGCAGAATGGCTAATAGAATATTTACTGTATATATCTATATTTATATATCTATGCATTTTGGAAAATGAAACAAGAAGTATCTCTTTCTTTTCAAAGTTTTTCAGAAACTTCAGGAGCATTACAAGGCTACTCTTTGAGAAATCACTTATTTTCCTGAAGATCTGGAAGATTCACCTTCTTCACTTTGTTACAAAATATATTTGATCACTCTCTTAACAGCAACAGCAGCAAAAGTCAAATTAAACTTTCTTCCTTCTTTCAGTCCTTTAGAAAGTTTAAGCAGAGCTTTTACAGACTATATTAGGCTTTATGGAGCAAATTTTAAGTTAGAATTGTACAAAACCACTCAATCTTTCAGCCAAGCTACATCCATGTGTTACAGTTCAATCTGAAGTGACTAGCAACTTGTGATTTAAAGTCTGAAACCTTTATCATAAGAGCAAGCAAAGCTCTCACTAGATTATTTACATTTGTATTTAGATTTTTAAAAAAAGTTTTCTTTAAAAATGGGAGGGGTAGCAATGAAAGCAAAAACAACAAAAAGCTTGATGTCACTTTAAAAACCAACAAGCCCTCTTACTATATGGATACTTGAGAGAGGGCCTTTCCTCCTGTCAATGGTGGCACACATCATGTACTGCTCTCCCCTTTGAAATCCTGTTAGCACAAACATTGATTTCATTTTGTCATTTCAGGGAGACTAAGGATCTTGCTTTGCTTATTCTGCAGAACATGTTGATAATTAGTTTTGAACTATTTTAAGTTGCTTCTTGATTGTTACTCTACCCTGGTACCTTGTGATATCAGATAGGTTATAAATATTTTAATGCAATGTTTTAATAAAATGTTTATAAAATGTAAAGACATACAATGATAACATAAAGCATTTGTTTTATTTCAGATTAGTATTTTGTGTATAGCAGCCTTCTCCAAAAGTTAAATTTGATGAACTGGGCTGCACTGCATAAACAATTATGCCAAACAAAACTTGTTAGTCTTTAAGATACAATGAGAATCCTTCTTTGAGACATTTGACACTTTTTTTTCTCTTTGCATCTCTACTTTGTCAAAACCAGCTTAGCAAACATCACAACTCTGATAGGTGCAGCAACAGACTCTGTATACACCCTTTCCAAAGAGCCAATCTATACAAAAAATTAAAAGCATGTTTTATTTGTTTTTTTTTAAATCACTTCTGTAAATACAGTAAAATGAACATGAAATATAGCAGCCAACCTCATCTGAGGTGGAGAAGTTTCATTAATCAATATATTTTAGCCATTTATGTTAGAATTGTAGTCAAAATATAGCAAAATAGATGCCAAGTGGCCACATGGAGAGGATTCTGGGAGTTGAGGCCTTAGAATAGAAGTGAAATGCTGGTAGATTCCAACAGCAGAAATGTTTAGGTTTGTTTATAGTCAGAATGAACTCTTGACACCAAAGTGGGGTATAACAGCCATAATAAATCACTGATAGCACTCTGTGCAAAGGAGCCTCATGGTACCATCTTCTCTGCTGATAAGGGCCATTAGGATGACATTGGAATATGGCCAGATGTGCTTTAAGTAGATTATAATGTATTCTGAAATCTTTACTCCTATTGCTTGAGATTCTATATGTTTAAAGTTTGAACTATCCAATGAGGTGTAAGAATTTGATTTCTTTGTTTGGAGGTGTTTAAAATGAAGCCATTTTCTTCTGTTCTTATCCCAAAGCTTTGGAATGCTAATTCCTTTTGGGACTGTCGACATTAATAAACCTATGTTTACAAACTGACTTCAGTCCCCTCTCTCTTAGGGCCTTTGCAGACTGCCAGAAATAGTGCAAATTGAGTCCATTTAACTGCCCTGGCTCAGTGCTAGGGAATCATGGGAATTGTATTTTTTTTCTGAGACATTGAGCCTTCTCTGTCAGAGAGCTATGGTGCCACAATAAACTACAGTTCCCATGATTCCCTAGCACTGAGTCAATTTGCACTATTTCTGGCAGTCTGCAAAAGCTCTTACTCTTGCTCTGCAAAAGAGCTGAAGGTGCTGTGGGCTTAGCTCACAGACTGGTTTTTCTATTACACATCCTTCCACAGCATCTCACCTCTGTTGGTGGGACACAGGGTGGGCCACCCAGGATAATCTGAATGTCTGCATTTGAAGCAACAGCAGTCTGGAAACAACTGACTTCCTTCTCTTCTGACTCTTGTGCAGCTCTGGACTTGCATTTCCACTGAATCTTGCAGCCGAGACCCTGACTCAGCAGTCACACTCATAACACTTTGTGATTTTAGCTTTATGCAAACCTCAAGAAACCAGGAATATGGGTGGGTAGGCATTTTGAGAGCGAGCAAACAGGAAAAAAGAGTTTCTACAGGGGAAAGATCAATATGGTTGTGTGAGGCTATGAATATGGCCTTGGCTGTCATAAGTAGGAGAAAGTTTGTTTTGATATTCACAAGACCTTCCCCAGAGAACTAAGGAAACTTGAGCATATGGGAGAAAGATTACTGGCACTGTTGTTACAACTTTATTCCCCTTTCTTTTGCTTCTCCAGTGCTAGAAGAATGAAGTAATTCCCTGAATGGAGAGTGAAACTCTTTGGTACACATTTGTCTGAATTCGCCAGCTATGAAGGGAGTTTCATATTCAAATTTCAAAAACAGGCCTACAGCAAAGCCCTTATAGTCCTCCTTTTTTAAAAAGGAAAACAATTCAAAGGTGTCATCACAATATTGTGATGGGCAGGATAAGATGTGCACATGTTGACACATATCCATCATGTTATATCTGAAACATGCATCAAAATGAGCCACTGACATGTTTTTCTTCTCTGTTTCAGGGCAGAACAAAAATCCAAACCTTCATCAATCCATGGAGATATATAGCTGGGATAAAGGTTTATTGCTTCAGGCTGCAGGTGTGGGTTCAGGAGATTAAATGTTCCCTCATGCAAGGAAAGATAAGATACCAAACATCAGGAAGACGAGCTTTCTCTGTGTGTCATTCCTCACATTCAAGAATTGGTTTAACTACATAAAGACCAAGAACAGAGCTGGCTGAATCCTTAGATCAGGGGTAGGCAACCTTTTTGAGCCAGGGACCGGGTTGCTGTCCCTCAGACAATTGGGGGGCCAAAGCAATAAATAAATAAATAAATAAATAAATAAATAAATAAATAATATTAAAAAATAAAAAATTAAAATTAAAAAAATAATTTAAAAATATTTAAAAATATACATGCACACTCTCTCAGCCCCAGAAAAGCCATGATGGCAAAACCCCTGTGGAGATTTTTCCAAGAAAACCCCAAGAACAAGTAAAACCAACTATAATCAATATCATCATGGCGTGTGACGGTGGTGGGTGGTGGGGGTCAGCGGTGGCGGCATCAGGACCTGCTTGGGGCTGGTCCAAAGGTCTCGGTGGGCTGCATCCGACAAATTGTGTGCCTACCCCTGCATTAGACAAAGGAAAGTAACCACCTTTGGCAGCAGCTGCTGAGCGGCGGGCAGTAGCTCCTGGTCTTACACCTGAGCCCCTAGCTTTTCCCCTGTGTTGGAGGACAGAACTGTGTATACCACATGGCATATGCTGCACTCTCTAAATTAGCTGTTAATCTAGTTTGCTTCTGTATGTAGAATTGTCTTTTATCTCAGACAGTGAAACATTGTGGACTGGCTCTGGAATGAGAATGTTTCTGCCACTGTCCCTCAATTGAGACTGAGACTGGCAGGAGTGTTACAAAATATTCTACTGCCTGCCACAAAGTAGCAAATGCTACTTTCCATCCAAAGATGCATGGTTCCCAAAACCAGTCGTAGTGGTTGAGTACCCAAAGAAAAAGACCTTCTGAATGCAAGGGTTATGCTCTCCTTTTGAGCTGTACCCTTTGAGTAAATTGCCGCTACTACTACTATTACCACCACCATAACGATTTCTTAAACTATTTTCTATACATTCATGACTCCTAAAATCACCTATCTGAAAACTATTTCAGTTTTCTTAAATGTTGATCCCAGCTAAAGCTTTTTAAGGATTGCATAAAGCTGGTCCTGGTTTGTCCCCTCAGCTGCTGCACACACCTGTTTTAATCCAGTTTGGATGGGACCTTCATTACATAGCCACATCAGTGCAAAGAGCTATTTCTACTGTGTGCATGTGCTTGCTGTGTCAGTCTGGCCACAGGACTGCAGCAGCTATATCTTGTTTTTATCCCCGCAACACGTGTGCATATTCCTATATTTGCTTAATCAAATAGCCTTTGCTTTCCCTTCATTCTGACTGCCCACATGTGCTTCTGTAAAGTGAAGCTAGTAGAGCAGAGAAGATGAAATGCTGACCTGTGAATATGTGAAACAGTATGTATGATAAATTTTTCATACAAACACCAAATACACAAAGGAAGGAAGGAAGGAAGGAAGGAAGGAAGGAAGGAAGGAAGGAAGGAAGGAAGGAAGGAAGGAAGGAAGGAAGGACAACACAGCCTTTTTTGGATGCTGATACAGATAAGTAAGCTGCCCTTACATTGCAGGAATGATCAGGTGGCCTAGGTGACTATCTTGCCTAAGTGACCAACCACCAACATGCCCCCACCCTCTGCTAATCTCCACTTCCACCTGAGTCTGCCATGATCCCAATTCTGGGATCAAACCACATGTTTTAAAATCCCAGTTCTTCCAAAAGAAAAAAACCAGAGGAGCAAAGTGGATCTATTTTTAAAAATTGCTTAAAGCTCTCAGATACCGACATGTTTTACACTGGAAGGAGAGGAACACAGTGTGTTCCAACAGGATAGGATCAAGGTAAGGACACATTATTTAGCTTTTATAGATCTACCACCTGAAGCCTACACTATGCCATTAATAGCTTTAATGCAAAACCTTGTCCCAGCCTTAGAAGCCTTTCTTTCTCTTAATATAAATGAAGGAGAAATTATTTTCTCAAATGTACAAGGAAAAATCAAAATCAAATTACAAATTTGAGAAAGGAAGTTCTCCAAACACAAAGTGACTATTCTTCATTAAATTTGAAAAATACAGCAACCACTAATAAAAAGTAAAATCAATGACCAATTCTACATGGTAGCATTTTCTGTATCAGTTGGCAGTATGCAAAGAGATTTTATAGCACCTTTGAGACAAATTGTGTGAAATAAGTTCTAACATAAGTTTTTGTAGATCTGGTCCACGAATTGGCAGTGTGTGTAAGGAGAAGCATCCAGACAGAGGTCTTTCTCAAATCCACTGGACATGATAAAAACATAACACCAAGGCTTTGTGTGTTCTATTACCACTGGGCTAAAAAGCTGATTCATGTCAGCAAAGTACTCATGAATAGTCACATCACTGAAGACAACATAAAATTCTGATGACATGTAAGTCATAATTTTCTCAGGCACAAACATACAGTTGCTTTGCATCCCTCCCACCAGCTACCTCATAATTCTTCTACATTCCAAATGTTTCTAGGAAAAGAAGGGAAAAGACTAGGTTGTTGCTGTAGTTCCTCCCTAAGATGACTTTCATATTCTGCAAGGCCAACTTTTTCTATATAAGGAGGAAAGAGGGAAATTACTTGCCTGATCACTCCTTAAATAAGACCCCAAAAGTATCTGTAATCATTGCTATGTTTCAAATGCAGAGCCTTAGGACTTTATCACATGGGGGAAATCCCTTGCAGAAATGGGGTTTTAAATGAGAAAAACCCACAAAAGCGGTTAGATTTTGAGACAACGTTGTTTTTAAACTGTGCTTAACCTAAATAGAAAGTAGTCAAAAGCTGCTTCTTTTTACTTTAGGAAAATCCTGAAAGTAAAAAGAACCTGCTTCTGACTACTTTCCATTTGGGTTAAGCACAGTTTAAAAGTGACGTGTGTGAAAATGTACCTGCTTTTTCAGGTTTCCCCTACCTTTTAAATCCTGTTTTTTTCATGGGATCCCCCCCCCATGTGATAAAGTCCTTACATTCCTATAGTTAGCCTTTCTCAAACACATGAAAGCTTTGAAAGCAATAGAAGTCTTTAAAAAAATGAAACTAGGAGCATATTTCCCTGAAGCCCCTGTTAAGTTAAAATGGTACTCAAAGTGAGAGCATGGGTTCATTTAAAATCTTAAAGGAACGTTTTAGGTCTGGTTCTCATTTACACAACAGTCAGAAGCAACCTAATTTTATTACACCTTTGTTAAAGTGCCAGGCAAATACATTTTGCATGAACTCAAGCTTCTAAATCATCCTCAAGGAAAAGCCCTTATAAAGTTAAAATGAAAGGGAACCAATGTATGAAAGTGGCAAGATCCCATACTTTTAGGAAGGGATAGCTACAAATGAAAAGACTTTTATGAGATGAGTGAAGGTGTTTGGAAAAATACCTGGCAGCTTTACTAAATAACCTGCTCCTTCCCAAAGAGCCTGGGTCTGATGACTCCCAACTCAGGCATTCAGGAAGAAATTTTCACAGAGATGGTGGCAACATGGGAGCTCTGGCTGTTATTGCAGACTCTGCTGCTGCCATTAGTGTCACTACTCACATCTATGTCAATTCTGAATGGGATGCTGAAATGGCAGCTGGCTGGCTGGTTGATTGAGAAGAGACAGGGAGCTAGCTGAAGCTACATCTTGCTCCTCCTCCTCCTCTATCAAGATGGTGTCCACAGATGACATGATCAGGAGATCGCTCCCACTCATTTCAGGTGGCAAGAGAGTGTGGCCTGCCTCTGCATGTAAGTTTGATGGAGATGAACCCAAGAAACAAACAGCTGCAGATTTCCAGGAGAACTATTATGGATTTTCCATTTACAGAGATACGTGGGACAGTATGAAAAGTACACAAAGAATCAGAAGTGGCATTTTTCTGAACTCTTTTGAAGGAAGACCAAATAACTGAGCACCAAAGTTTCAGTGTCACTGAACTACATGTCATGATTCATAGCAGTGCTGTCATTTAATGTGGCTTGTTTAATAGAGTACCAACTTTCTCAAAATTATTTTTCCTAGAAAAACTTAAAAGATGCTTAGGTCAGCTCAAGTGCGTGAGTAAGAGTATGTTGCTACCAAACAGCTTGATGTGGTAACTCTTTATTTGGCCCTGGCTTGCATAGGTTTACATGTTAGAACGTGCAGTCAGACTGGAATTGATGCATGTTATCTCCCATTTACTGTCATACTGTGAACAGATCCAACTTCCCATTTTCTTCTGCAATTACAATCCATATGTCATGCTGCCAATACTCTGCCTCCCACTTTCTGCACCAAAACATGCATTCTTCCCACCCTGCTTGATGCAAGACCTTCCCTTCCCATCCCTCTGTACCCTTTCTGCTTGCCAACAGGTGTTCTGGGAAAAACCAATATGTTAACTACCACTGGGGTGGGTAGATATAAACATGAGTAATTGTCATGATGAACATATTTCACTACTTTCCTGAGCATAGACAAAACAGCACTATTTAAAACACAACAGAGCTGAATACACACCATGCTGCCATGGCAGTAAGGCAGCACAGCACGATTCTCCAGAATCTAAAGCACAAATATTACACATCTAGAGCAGATAATTCTTATTAAGCCACTAAAAAATCATAACAGTGAGTAGATGGAAAGAGTAAAGAAAAGAGTGAGTAAAAGAAAGAAATAGCTACAGAGTGGAATACATGCTATGCTGCCATTGTGCTAAAGCAACCCTTCCTCCTTTTTTCTTACCCACCAAGTACTGCCCCATCCCCCAAACACTGGAGACTAGTTATATTATCTGCCAAGCCAAAACAGTGCATAGCACTAGAGACAAATTTCACTTTTTTTCTGAATTAAAACACTGGACTTTGGAAACAGATTCCATGACTGCGGCAGATTGTTCCTCTGAGGCTACTGGAAATTGTAAAGGAGAGAAAGCTAAAAGGCTGGCAAAGAAGGAAAACACTGGCAGACACCTCACCACTGCACACATCACCAGATATACTCTCCAAAAGCAATATATCACAGTTGGAGGAAACAGACAGGATAAATAGCATCAAATGTCTTTTTTAAAAAAATTAAATATTGGAGCATGTCAAACATATGGTTGATGTTGGGTAATGGGGCTAGCCAAACTGGAATAAGAATTGTCTTGTTTGGTCTGCCAGTAGGAAACTGCAATGCTTCTTATATAAACAACCCTTTAACACATGACAAAAACTTTGTCCAGTTTCCCTTTTATGGAGTCATGGAAGAGTAGGGGAGGGAGCAGGAGTGGAGAAGAAAAGGTCAATTACAGTGACTGTTCATTTAAAGTGATCAAGGCAGCTTTGAGACAGATCACTGACCATGCAATAGATCAACAGTTTTCCAGCTTTCTTACACCCACAGTGTTATTTTCTACTCTAGACTCCGAAACAAAGAAGGCAATGATGTTTTAAATTAAAGCTAAAACATTTTATCAATGTGCAATATTGACTATTTTGAATATTTGAAAATTGTTTGCAAAAATAATAGAATTGTATAGCTGGAAGGGGCTCTAAGGGTAATCTAATCCAACCTGCTACCAGGAATGGCATACCTGCAATATTTGTTACCTGGTGTGTATAATTTGTAACACCTTCTCAACAAAATTAATTTCAATAATAATCATGAAATGAAACTGCCCATCTCTTTGGGAACTACCCATGAAGAGATGGGCTATCAGCAGCAGTGGCAGGTGTGGGGGTTGAATCCATGTTTCTGCCATTGCTGATGCTAATGCCTATCTTTTCAGGATACTGCACCACCATCACCCACAAAGAGATAGGTGATACTGCCACCACTAATGCCCATCTCTTTGGCCTGGCACAGCCCCATGCAAAGACAAGCTATCAGCAGTGATAGTGGAGGTTGGCAGGCTGACTTCACATTTCTGCCATTGCCACCACTGCTAATGCCTGTCTCTTCAGAGTGCCACCCTTCAAGAGATGGGCTATCATCAATATCAGCAGATCAAGTCTATGTCTCTCCTGCTGCTTCCCCACTGCCTCCCCTTCCTCTATGTACCATTCCTGCTTGCACAGCAGCCTCTTCCAGGGATGCTGGCAGGGCAGAAAAGGGAGGCAGAGGAAGGGGAGGAGTCCATGACCATCAAGGCTCAGTAGGCAGAGAAAGAGATGCTTGCTGCACAGATGGTAACTGCAAAGGTGTGCCTCCTTTCTCTGCCCACTGAGCCATACCTCACCTCAAACCTTTGAAGTTTGGGGGCAATGGTATGAATTCCAATGTGGGCATCACACAGTGTGGCCCGTACCCCTCACACTCCCCCAATGAAGTCCCTAACTACCGGTGCAGGAATCTGTCCTGACAGATGGCCTTCCAACCTCTGTTTAAAAAAATCTTCAATGGAGGAAACCACTTTCCAGTGGGGTGAGTATACCACTGTTGAACAGTTGTTACCACCATTCCTTCCTAATGTTTAATTGACATAGCCTTTCTTGTAATTTAAATCCAGGTAGAATTTTTTCACTTTATCTTATACATTTTTAAATGCTAGGTCATACTCATTTGCCCCCATCATCATCATCAAATCATGCAACCAAAGAAAATGACTCTAGGTAGCTCTAGGAAACACCCCTCCCACTCACTGGAGAGTCTCCAACTCATTGTTTCCCATCTGTGTGAGGAACTACAACTATTTAAAGGATGATGGGAATAACACATCTGGATGCATCCTGTTGGGAAGTCTGTACTTTGCACAAAATGAGCAATGAGAATTATCCATGAGATTAATTCATGACTGAGGAAGCAGCAGTAAGCACACCCAAAATACTGGATTTAAGAAGTGAATATCTGCATGAAGCATGCACTAGCAGAGATACATTTCCCAGACAGCTAGTTGTGATCTAGAGTTAGAAATGAGGGTTTATTTGTCATGGACCTGCAAGGATGGTTTAGGAAAATAAACACAGGTAGAAATATGTGGTTCAATGCACACATAAATGTGTTAAACCAAGTCATAGCACTAACCACTGATGAAAATTTAATTGGGAGTGGCAGTGAGGATTAATCATCATTCCACTCTAGAGGATTCTGCATGTGACTGTGGGCCTTTGCAGACTGCCAGAAATAGTGCAAATTGAGTCCACCTTAACTGCCGTAACTCAGTGCTAGGGAATCATGGAAACTGTAGTTTATTGTGGCACCAGAGCTCTCTGGTAGAGAAGGCTCAATGTCTCAGAAAAAACTACAATTCCCATGATTCCCTAGCACTGAGCCAGGGCAGTTAAAGTGGAGTCAATTTGCACTATTTCTAGCAGTCTGCAAAAGCCCAGTAATTCTTGTCTATGTTGTCTGATGAAAATTCCTCTTAAACATTCCTCCTAGTGTCCTGCTGTACTCATATTCTACAGTAGACAAAAGCTGACCCCAACACATCATGTTGTGTGTGTGTGAGAGAAAGAGAAAGAGTAGCATATACCAGCAGCATTTTTAAATAGTTAACTGGATTAGTTCATGGTGATTGCACAAGTCATGCCCCAGTTTGAGAACAGTTTGCAAAAGCTGTATTTATTTTAGCCAAGGACAAAGTCAGATCATTTTTCTAAGAAGCAGATAAGAACACGGAGAAAACTGTTAGAAAAAACAGCTTTCTTCTCAAGTCATACCATGCCTTATCAGATTGGAGAACTGAAAAGCTTACTGTACTTCTCATTATGTCTTGTTTAATTTTTAAGCGGCCCACACTAAAGGAGGATTAGCATAGTAAGTAACATAACATGTGTCAATTCAACACCAGTTGTCCACAAAGTAGCTAGGTCAGCTTAGGCAACATATGATTTTATCAGAGAGGGGGGTGGGTGGGAAGCCAGAAACTTACAAAAGCCTCACACCCCCACTTCCCACATGCCCATTTTAAAATATTTAGGAATGATAAGGGCATGTCTCCCAGGGCTTTTCTCTGAATTATGAGTACTGCATAAGAAGAATTTTAAAATCTCAGGTTCTTAGATATTTATTACAGCCATTATGAAATCATCTATTCAAAAAGTAAGGTAGATTTTCCACCCAGAATTTTTCTTCTGAACTTCAAAGCCAAGGAGAATTGTGTTGCCCTTTAGATGTTGTTGGTCTGCAATTTCTATCCATGGTTTGCAATTTCTATCCAGCACAGATAACAATGAAAAATTATTGGATTTGTAGTTCAGCAACATCTGGATGACAAAACAATTACTCCTGCCCCTTTTCTAGACAAAAACCCCACCTGCAATAAATTAGTTTCAGTTCCCTAAATATATGTTTGCAACAAGTCCCCAAAACATAAACTGATGAAAATCATTCATTATTAGAGATTGAAAGAATGTTTGAAAATATGTAACAGAATAGTTGAACAACATGGAGGGGTTGCATTAAGAAACCCTGATGTGGAGAATCTGCTGCTAATGAAAATGTTCACAGTTTGGGACCTAGTGCATATGAATTTTCTTGTGATTGTTTTGTGCAGAACACACCATTTTCTGGCCAGAAAATAATATTTGTATGCATAAAAGAACACTTCCACTGCTCAGAAAATGTTGTTTCCTATGTAAAACAACCACATGTGAATTTTGCACAGAAAGAGATTTTTCCATGGGCCACATTTCTGCACTACACTCTTATAGTGCTGCTATCCCACTATTACTGCCCTGTCTGTGTCCTGTTGCATTATGAGGCTTGTAGTTCAGTGAGGCCTAAGAGCTCCCTGGCTGAGAATTCTAAATGCCCCTTCCTCAACTGCAAATCCCAGAATGCAACAGCAGGCAGTCAGAGCACTAATAGTGGAATAGCAGCACTATAAGTAGTGCCAAAATGTGGGGGACAGGATAGGGACAGGATCACTCTCTTATCCTTATCCTGTCCTTAATCCATCAATGACTGTAATGTCAGGAAAGGCTTTTAAATCGCAGTGCCGATCCTGCCATTAACACGAACTTCCATTACTGCAAAATGCCAGCCAACGTCACTTTAATGACAGGTTAATAGCAGGATAATGATGGGATCTTCATGACTTCATTTGAAAGCCTTTCATGTGATCGCTATTGTTTGTGCTTCCTGGACAAGATAAGTGTGAATCCCATCTGAAAGTCATTCTCGCAATCATACAGGAAGGATGGGAACATAACAGGACAGGGATGGGATGTCCTCCATCTGATAATCTCCTAAATCCCCAATTAATACATTTCCTACAAAGAAAGTATCTTTTCCTACAAATAAAATTCTCTGATGCAGAAAAATATGCAGCAAAAGTTGCTTCTGTGCAAAATAAATAAATAAATGATGTTCTCTATGCAAATGAACCTTGTGTAAATTTTTGAGAACAATAAGAGTATTTATAGTAATTGTGAATCCTTTGGATAAATTGTAGTAACTGTTTTTAAATTAGAGGTTTGTTTAATAATTTTTAAGGGTTGGGAGGGTTGGGCTGAGGGTTGATTTTATTGTATTGTATTTTTATGTTGGAAGCTGCCTCAATTGCTATGCAGAGGGGCGGGGTATAAATAAATTTTATTATTATTATTATTATTATTATTATTATTATTATTATGTGTTTGTTTATTTATTTAGAAATTTATATTTTACCACCCAGCCCACAAGTGCTTCTAAAGCAATGCACAAATAATGACAATCAATATAGTACACAGATTTTTACAACCCACATTAAAATACTATTTAAAACTTTTGAAACCAGTCTTAAGAACCATGCTAACTACAAACAGTTAAAAGAAAACTGTTTCAAACATCTGAGTCCATGCAGCACCATTTTAGCTTCAAACCGGATGCTCAAAACAGATGGAGCTAACCTAAATTCCATTGGCAGGCAGTTCCATAATCAGAGTGCTACTAAATACTTTAAAACACCAGACTCCATCTGCTTTTGGAAGCTAAGCAGGGTCATCCTTGGTTGTGATAGGAGACTACCAATGAACACCAGGTGCTGTAGGCTATATTTCAGAGGAAGGAACTGGAAAAACCACCTCTGAGGACTCCTTGCCTAAGAAAACCCTATAAAATTCATGGAGATGCCTTATGTAGACAACCGACTTGAAGGCACACACATATATGGATATGCAGTGAAAGCCTTGTTGCCTGTGCCTACCAACCTAACCTCACATTGGAACATGAAACAGGGTTTTGTAAGCCAAAACCAGTACCTTGAACTGAGCTTAGAAGCAAATGAGAAGCCAATCCAGTTATGGTAATGCCAGTGTTATGTGGTGTCTAAAATACCATGCTATCTATCTGTCTATCTATCTGTCTGCTATATTTTGCATTTCTTACATGAGGCTGCCCTTGAAAAGTGTTCAGAAGTTGTAATGCAAAATATGTCAGATAGATAGATATCATCACAGTAGCCTAACCACAATGTAAGTAAGGCATGAACCACTGTGGCCAGAAAAGGGTACAGTTTCCTGCAAAGAAAAAGCTGTAATTGGAGGCTCAAGCTGTGCAAAATTTACATATCATTTATTTACACAGAAAACAGAATTTCTGTTCCCTTCTACAAAGTAATATAATTTTATGTGACGAAAATTCAGTTTTATGTGCAAAACAACCACGTGTGTATTTTGCACAGAATAAATCTTGAATTGGGAATAGGCTTCAAAAAGTGTGTTGTTTTCAATACAACAGGAAGAAAAATGATGAAGTTATTTCTTACTTCATTTAAAAGGGGGGTGGGTGTGTGTGTTGTCTCCCACGTTCACCCCAAAAACCCTCTAGTTATGTCTGATGAAGACATAGGTTAATATTGGAAATATCATGCCAAAAAGTAAACCACAAATTTTTTTGCCCTTCACTAGGAAGGCAAAGTTGGGTTTATTAGCAGACAACCCTTTAAAGAATCCTGTGGTTTCATGAGGACACTCAAAGAACCATGTGGGTGGAGAAATATACTAGTGGAGAGGGGGAAATTGCAAAAAGACTTCATATAGAAGGCAAAGTTACAGAAGGAAGTCATCAAGAGACATTTTAAGTAAAAGCAGTAGAGGCACTGGAACCTAATACTGTTGTCATAGCTTCCAGTCCCAACCCTGTTTTTCTTATTCACACAACTTTGAGTAAATCATTTCTCCCAGGCACATTTTTCAAATATAACATGCAACATAGTATAGCTTTTAAATACTCCATTCAACAAATATTGGCCAGAAAGAACTCCAAATAGGGTCCAGTTGCAATACAAAATACTCCAGATTGAGCTACATTCATTCAGAATGCTGGCAATACTTCAAAAGCATTGCCTAAGTGATTGCTCAGGAGAATAAGAACAATTAGCAAAGAGATCTGTACAATGTAGCCAATTCACTTTTAAGAATAAAGCACAGTATTGAAGGAGTGCTCTTTGCAAGGACCCTGTTAAATATGTAAAATGCTAAGAAATTTGATCAAGAACATGATATTCTTAGTACATAAAAACCCTAACTACAGGAAACTAAGGAAACATTCTCAAAATTGGAGCCTCACTTTAGCCTTACTTTAATTTTTTTCTAGTTCCCAGGTGAATCATATTTTTAGATCATTCAGATTAGCCGGGTTGGGTTTTTAGAGGTAGAACAGCTGATCTTCATGGAGCACACTAACCCTTTTTATAACATACATTTAGAGAGAGTGGGTATGGGGTGGAGTGTACAGGAGAGAAGGATTTCTGTCAGGGGATATCCTCCCATTAGGCAGATTGAAGTAGTCACTTCAAACAGCTGATGCTAAAAGGGCACAGAACAGAGAGAGTGGTGACTATGCTAAACTCCTGAGCTACCTACTTCCCCAAGGTTGCCAGATCAGGACTAATGTAGGCCTTGAGATATCAGGGGCAAAACCTGAAATTTAAGGACCTTTGATGTTACAGAGAGTATCTTAGGTAATGTTATGAGAGCACTTCTAGAGATTAATTTAGAATATGTTAAGCATCAACAATATTTACTCAGAGGATGACATTCAGATCAAAAATTCCATATAAAAATTTTCTAGACAGTTTTCTCATCTTGAGATTCTTCCCCTTTGCCTGCAGACCAGGAAAAAGTGACCAGACTCTGAGGAGATTATGACACAGGGTAGAAAGGGAGAATGAAAAGGCGAAACCCTGGGATAATTGCATGATCATGCAGAAGATTTTCAGATGATGGTCACGCTCAATCGAGACGTCTCCTGGGAATAACTATCAATGCTCAAGCAACAAACCATTCATAGGGAATTCCTGTGAGTGGCTTCTCAATAGCATGATTGAAGCACGATTTGCAGTGTGCAAAAGTTAATTGCATTTCATTCACATTATTGGGGAAGCAATGTGGGATCTTTAAAATTTAAATGGTCTTCAGGAAGCAATCCAAGATCTTTAAAATTTAAAGAACTGTGGGAAGCAAGCCATTATCTTTAGATTTTAAGGGACTGTTCATTTTCATTTTTAAACTCCTCTTTTGTTGCAATGTTACAATTTGTTACAATGTCCCTTTTAGTTACAGTGTTAGTATATTTTCTATCACTGCCTTGATTCCCCCCCCCTCCCTCCCATTTGGCTGGAGGAAAATAAAAGTGTGGGGGGGAAATGGAAGTGGAAGTTTGGTATAGCAAAAGAAAAAGACAATTTTTGTGAAGTTGATTTTTGGGATGCAGCACATTTACAAAATATTTAGCACATTTGAAAAGGAACTGTAATAAACAAGCAGCCCCAAATCTTTGAACTCCAACGGAACTGCAGGAAGAGGGACTGAGGGAGGGAAGGATGCATGCACAAAATCATCAATGCCAATGTACTAATGATTCATTCATGGGTATTTGCAAAAAGCAATCGTGTTACTTTTGGCTTTTAAATTTCCGAATTATAGGAAAGTGAGAGTGTATGAAACTATTGAACACTATAGCACTATTGTTGCTTTTTGTTTTCATTACTGTGATTATTGCTGAATTGGCTCTGATGTGATAATCTCCTGAGATTTAGGACAAGGCTCTGAGATCATTGAACTCTATGCCTCCCCCAAATATTGCATATTTTGCTTTTGTTATAAATGTGCAAGCCAAAAACCCACAATTTATATTCTACAACACTATCATGTGGTAAATACCAGAAAGAGATTAAAATGTCAGCCTGATGAGATAATTTGAAGAGAAATAGAGGTAGAGGAAGGCATCATCTTATACCTTCCTGCAGTAAACAATATATTTTGGGATGAAAAAAAAGAAAGAAAATATACAGAAAATGGACACAATATTTTTTTCAGTGTTAATAAACTCTGACAAGAGGATTCCTTAACTGATGAGTATCTTTGCAGTTCATGACATATTCTATATGAAATGTACACGTGGTTGTTTTTTACAGAAAAAAACAATTTCCTGTGCAGAAAATGCTTTAATTGGGGGCTAATTCTGGGGGGAAAAATCACATGTGGTTGATTTTTACAGAAAGCATCATTAACTGCACAGGAAATAACCATGTGTGGATTTTGCACAGAATAAGCCAAACTGTATATAGGCTTCAAAAACTTTCTGGTTTTCAAAGACTTTCTCACAGTGGGACATAAATTGCTAAATTTAATCATTGCTTTCTTCAAGAAGAAAACTAGTGAAGAATTGCATCTCAACTTCTTGCAACACAGTGACATGCTTTAGAAATAAACTGTATAGGCAAGTGGATATATGGAGTTCTGCCCTTGTGTTTGACTGAGACTTAACCTTCCCCCGGGATTTCTGATTCAATACATAGTCAATCCATGTATCTTTTAAAAGAATTGCAGAACTATTCACTCTGCTAAAAAAAAAAAAATCACAGAAGGTTGGGTTTAAGCCTGTCAGAGATCTTATTCCCCTTGTTGTGTGGATGTATACTGTAAAAAAGGATTGCCTTTCCACTCCACTGCGCTCATTTACATTCTGCTGATCATACCAACTGCATTTGCCATAAGCAGAATTTAACATTTTACAGTGATCTGGGAGCCACATGTGCCTATTTGGCATTTCTGTTGCAACTCCTGAGCCAACAGAGGTGCCTTACCTTTTGTGTTCTACTAGCATTGTTCCCAAGATGCCCATGTACCTAACCACCCATACCCTCTGCAATCACGTGGCCTGCAGGTGGCTTTGAGAGATTTTGCATGAATGAAAGGAAATATGCTGAAGCAATTTAGAGGAGAGGAAAGATAAAAGCTACCTAAGAGGTGTGAACAAGATGAAAAGAAGAATAGTGTTCTTGGCTGCTGAAGAGGTGAATCACATGATGAGGAAAAAAGAGCAGTCTCAGCTTAAAAGAAAAAAATACACAGACCTAGGGAAAAGAAGAAAAAGCAGCTAGTAAATCCTAGAGAAAAGTAACACATTAGTTAGTATTTTCCCTTGTTCATTACCCATGGTTATGCTCAGATCACTTTGTTCCCATCCACCTTCTGAACCCCTCTCTGGGTGGGTGTCAATATGTCTTAGACTTAGAGCAATAGGGGAACATTAATTTCCATCTTCTCCAGGCCCTTCTTTTCTATCCATGTTCTGCTGGCTTCACTGAGGAATTCAAAGAAGTTATTATATGCAGAAAGGTTGTGAAATTCAGGACTATGGTCTGTGGCTTGGAAGATCCAGAGGTTAGACATTTCTATAGCCAAGGCTTCCAACAGCAGATATGCTGAAGACTACTTACATGAGCATATCTAATATCTTGGTCACATATACAGATGCCAATGTACAAATGCAATCAGTAAAGTTCAAACAGTGTTCAGGCTTTTTCCCCCCCCCCCCCCCCAAGCATTCTATTTTCCAGGTATCCAATCTACTAATCATTTGCTTACTGAGAAACACCTACGGTAAGCTTTCCACAGCTTTCTTGGTGGCACATGTCCCAATTAATATAATATGAAGTTCAGCTATTTAATTTGTATTTAGATCAAGTTGTCCAACTGATATTATTCCAGATACAGATCAAAAGTATCACACCCTGGCTATTAGTGACTGATTACTCAATATTGAATCTTAGCCAAGGTTCCAAAAGGAAAAGAAAAATTAGAGTAACCTGAAATATGCCAAGATGCATTCCACAGTATGTTTTAGGGCTATTTTTTAAAAAAAGTGATTTATAATTTGTTCTCTAACAAAATTATTTTATTTTATTTTTATACCACCTTTCTCCCAAAAAGGGGTCCAAGGCAGCTCACAATATAAAAACACATTAAAACAACATAACAAAACCAATTAAATAGCCTAATTAAAACAGTAAAAAGTTAAAAAAATTAAACATACAAAATTTTAAACATACAAAGGTTAAAAAATAATCTAAACCAATCACCACCACCCCTAATAAAACCAGGCCTGCATGATTTTAAAAAGGTGCTGGAATAAAAATGTTTTTGCTTGCCGGAGAAAGGCCAGCAGGGAGGGGACCAGCTTAGCCTCCCATGGAAGGGAGTTCCACAGGTTGGGAGCAGCCACCGAGAAGCAAGCCTGGGATGGTGATGGGATTGATAAAAAAGCCTTGTCCTGAGGATCTTAGGGCTCTAGGTGGTATGTAAGGGAAGATACGGTTTCTTAAATAGTCTAGACCTAACCCATGTAACACAAATTCTGTGTTTATTTTATGAAACTATTTGAATGAATTACTTTTTAGGTTATCATCTTCACAACCTATAATGAAGCTATGCACATACACGCATATACACATACGTGCATATAACAGATGTTATACTCAGAATGCATAACATCCATCACAAGCTAATGAATTTTGAAGAAAGCTGTATATCAGAAGGGTTCTGGTTCATATATGTTATTACTTCCCAGAATCTTCTGCATTGGGGTTGTATAAGGAGGAATGCCTTACTGAAAATGTATATTGATATTTCTGTGTGACATCACTATGATCAATATACTTTTGATGTTTTGATATTTGTAACCAGTCACCTCACAGTTCCAATTTCCAGTTGCCCAAGTCAACATTACAACTCTTTCAGGAAATCTAGAAAAGTGTCACTGGAAGTTTGTTTTGAAGAGCTCCTTGGAAAGACTGCACAGAAAGCAATGGGATGATGGAAGGGAAATACAAGAAATCAAGGTAAAAGCTGCACTACAGTGATTACTATTTAAAATTCCATGGTATTTCTTGTTTTCATAACTTACTTGATGCAACAGTATTAGAATTTTAGTAGCTGTCCAGCAAATAATTAAATAAAAGAAGAAACAAGTTCCATTTTAAGTGATGTTGTTAGGTTTCTCCCATTGTTAGATGCAAAAGAAAAGGAGCCAGCCTTATCTGATGATAGCACTAGAAAGGAGACTAGAAGTGTTTGTGCATAACAAACGATTTACCCTTGCAATTGCTGTGGCTGTTGATGTTAGCAGTACCATCACTGCCTCCACAGGAACCTATATGGTTACTTTATCATCTTGCTATTAATCCTTTGACTACCCTATCAGGTACATTTGCTAAGAGGTAGTGATGGCCTCAGATCACAAGGCAAATTGTGTGACCAAAGAGGGGGTTGAATTTTGGACTCTCTGTTCCATGTCCAGCACTATACTAAATCCCTCAGAGGAATAGTTACTAAAAAGGGTGGCATCAAGATTGAAATAGGGTAGTAGAAAGTGCTGTAGTTATTTATATGTATAATTAGAATACAATAATGATGAATATGCAAATTACATGGCTATAACTGAGCAGACAGAATATGACAGTCCTCATCTAATCAGTCACAGTGCTGTGGTTTTTTTACATCTATTTTTTCAGAATCTACTATAACTTGATGCAGCAGCTGAGAATGTGCACCTCATTTACCATTCTTTCCCTCTCATTCAAATGTGAAGATTTTAAATTGGAAAAAGGTACATTTTATTCACATATTGATGACCTCACAACATATTACAGACCACACTTCATGCCCAATACTTTCACTATATAATTGCCACTCTACCCTATTCATTAGGCTCAGTCCAATTTCATAATTATTTTATAACAAATTAGAGTTATTCAAATGTATCTCTTCTTTAAAAAATACATTATGATTGAACTGGATGTGCCTAGTCTCACATTAATTAAGTCTTGTTTTGTTCACAAGAGGGTTGGTCATATATGGATGTTACATCATGAGAAAAGACAAAGGAGTGCAGCCTGGAAAAGTTATTGTACAAGACTACAACTCCCATAATGCTAGCTGGAGAATTATAGGAGTTGTTGTCCAAACAAGCAGCATTTCTAGGTTCTGTGTTAGGTGATGCTCATGAAAATATCCAAAGGTAATTTAGTGTTCATTACCTTTCTTACTGTCTTCTCGACAAAATAGTTTCCTAGTGGAATCAAGGCACCTCCAAGGATGACGAGCACTGCCCCTATGACTGCTCCACTCAGCAAGCCACAGTTTTGGCTACAACCCATTATTCCTTCCAAAGGCACAGGTCACAGAAAGCTCGCTGCTTCTTTTGCCTCTGGGATGTCTTGTAGATTTTTCGTCCAGCCACACGCACGCACACCACTCTCAGCAGCTGGCACCTCTAATATAGCAGAGACCTAAACATATTTTCAAAAGAGAATGAAGTACAAAGTACAGAATGAGTAATAGCATGGGACATCATGTAGCACTCACATAAACCTGCATATATCTATATCTCTAAATGATTAGATTGGGTGCCTCTCTCTCTCTCTCTCTCTCTCTCTCTCTCTTCCTGTCTCTCCCTCTGTATGTTGTACACATAGCTGGTAAAGTTGCAAGGAATAGAGTATTTTTGTCCTGTTTCATAATCCCAAAGTAAATACTCCTGTGGAGTCAGGCACATCAAAGGCTAACTAATGGCTGTTCAGGAATGAACTATCTCTTTCTTCCCCAATGAGTCCAGTGCACATTTTTGCTGAGAAGCACTAGAAGAAAACGTGCTCTGACCATTAGGGGTCTGCATGTCACACAAGCATATATACTGCCTCACATGGTCACTCAACACTTGGCTTGAAGCCCAACATGTGAATCTGCTTCACTGAACGGTGCAGGACAAGGGAATGAATGGAGTTATGTTCATGCTACGTTGAGCTATGATAATTTATTTGCCCACACATTCCATCAGATGTTGCTGTAGACTTTATTGGCTGTCAAATACACATGTATTAACAGATGCACACTGTGCTAGAACATTGGCACTGACCTTTTGCGAGGGCCAGATTAGAGCCTGGAAGTAAGCAGTCATAAATAACTAGCTGCGGGCTCTAACCAGACATCCTCCTTTTCCAGGACATACCCTACATTTCAACCTTTTGTCCAGGAGGAATTTCAAAATGCCCTCCATTCTGAGCATGACTAAGAAGCATCAATGTTTGTGTGTGTGTGTTTAGCTTTCATTTTGTAATGTCCTACTTTTTTCTTGAATGTTCCACATTTTACCTTGTCTTTCTTTGGGGTTATGACATTTGGACATAGAATCATAGAATCATAGAATCATAGAGTTGGAAGAGACCACAAGGGCCATCCAGTCCAACCCCCTGCCATGCAGGAACTCCCAATCAAAGCATCCCCGACAGATGGCCATCCAGCCTCTGCTTAAAGACCTCCAAGGAAGGAGACTCCACTACTCTCCGAGGGAGTGTGTTCCACTCTCGAACCACCCTTACTGTTAGGAAGTTCCTCCTAATGTTGAGGTGGAATCTCTTTTCTTGCAGCTTGCATCCATTGTTTCGGGTCCTAGTCTCTGGAGCAGCAGAAAACAAGCTTGTTCCCTCCTCGATATGACATCCCTTCAAATATTTAAACACGGCTATCATATCACCTCTCAGCCTTCTCTTCTCCAGGCTAAACATCCCCAGCTCCCTAAGTCGTTCCTCATAGGGCTTGGTTTCCTGTTCCTTCCCCTATGCAACAATGAAAGTAAAACTACTTTCTAGTTGTAACTTTAAAAAGAGTAAGTGTCAGGCCCTTTGCAATATAATTGTCCCCTTTAAAATCACTTTTTATCTATGGAGGGTGTGGCTTCACAAAATAGTGAAAGAGGAATAGCACATGGTTTCAGTGCTGGCTCAGACATCTGCTTCATGTGTTGTTGTGGGTAATGTGGCTACAATGAAATGGAAGGGAGGAAAGGGTGCTTTATAGTACAAGCCAGTGGGTGAAAGAATTTAGGTTTGTGCTCCTAAAAAAGAGGAACTGGTATGGTTTTAGTCACTCTTTAGTATAAGGAAAATAAAAGGGTTACTTTAAAGCAAGCAAACAAATCTGTACCTATCACAGCAATTACATCTTGAGAGGCTTTTGCATTATAATTAGAACTGATTGCTTTTTCCGATACAACCTTCCAAACTCTGGGCCAAATCTATCTTAACATTAGTCGGGGTATAATTAAACAAAGTATTTCCTTGATCGTCACTTCAATTTCTGAGAATACACATTCAGGTTGGAAGTAGCATACATAGATAATTGCACACTTATTTTCAAGGTCACATGCAAGAACTTTTCACTATAAATAATAGGAACTTGCTTCCAGAAAAGCATAGATTACCACTCTGACATCTGCGTGAGAGCCTGCAAAATGAGCATGGAAAGTTAAAGTATTCATGCAGCCAGCTTTTAGAGTTAAAGACTCAAGTAGAAGCTTTGAGATGACTATCACTGCATTCTCACCCCCAGAGTACTTCTACAGCATGAGCAAGTACATAAGTCATTCACATGTTCCTGTAAATGGGGTAAAATTCTTGAGTTACTTCAAGTTATGCAATCTAAATGCAGCCAAGAAGACCTTTGCCACTCAAAGCTTAAAATTAATGGTGAATTACTGTAATGTTTCATTCAGTCCTGTAAGAAATAGTGCTGATTTTTTTTCTGTTCATACATTTATATGCATTCTATGAAAATGCTTTTCCAGTCCACATGTGTTTATCCTGGATTAGAAAAAATCAATGTCAGCCAAGCTCAATGCTATGTTTAGAAGTCAGAGGAACAGAGTATACAAAAATGATCACTTAATTATATAATATTTGTGAAATAATACAGATTTATTCCAGAGTTTTGGAGTTTTTTCTTTAATTGCATAAGGAGTTCTGATGATTAAGAAAAACTTATTTTTATTGGTGGACAAAGAGAAGAAGGAATCAAGTGGCCCATTTGATACTAACTGGTTTAATTCATCTTGAGCTTTCATGGATATCTATCTATTTCTTCAGCTGCACTGATAGAGTTAATATCCATGAAATATCATGCTGAAATAAACCAGTTAGTATCAAACTATCAAAAATGCTACTAGATTTCTGCCTTCTACCATTCTTCCATTTTACTTTTGTGCTGTGATAGACTAACATAGCTATCTCTTTGGAAATCACATGCACACTGACAGCAAATACACCTTTCTGTAAAAAAAAAAAATTCTGAGAAGCATTAAATTCTCAATACATATCGAGTCAAGAGGTGACAATATAGATAGGAGAGTTTAACATCCATACGTTTTTCTGGGAATTGACCCAAATTTGCTAATTTCTTCATATTTTAAATATAAAGAACTTGAGATTTTTAAAAACAGAATGCTCCTCACATCATCATCACATCATAGACTAGAACATGCCTCACATTAAAGATTTCAGTTTAGCAAACATGTGGAGGAGAACATGTCATAGTACCAGCTGTCTCTGCTGCAGATTTCTTTATGTATCCTACAGAAATGAACATCCAGATTTTTAAAGCAAGATGGAATACACTTTTTTGCCTTTCTCAAGAGAGGTGAAATTGATACATCTGTGGAGACATGTGAATGCAACAGATTTCATTTCCATCTCTTATCTGAAAGAACGCCTCTTACCTTATATTGGATCCTGAACCCTGAGAAAAGGCAGAGAGTACTTTAGAGTGGCTCTTTCCAGTAGTACCACCTAGAAATGTAAATACTCCATTATTTTGTCCTTGTCTGCAAGGATGAATAATTATTGTAGTTTTCTCCACTCTGCAGGAGAAAACAATATTTCTCTGCAGTGTCCTCCCATATTTGATTCAGATTGCACACAATATGAATTTGCCATTAGCTATCACAAGGGCACATGATTAGCTTGATTTACTGTATCATGAGTGCAGTGCAAGACTAGCAACCATTTTATTGTCCAACTCTTGCAATAAGTCATGGCCAAGTCTGCAAGCTGGTTTGTAAAGTCCCTATTCCCTGCTTTTATAACTGTAAAAAAATAATGTCAGTCTAGACTTATCCTCACATTATGCAACATCAATTGCCATTTGCTTACACAATAGTTCAATGTATCACGTCAGATAGTAACAAGGTTATTGATAACTATAACTGAAGGTCAATAAGAAATTATTCAGAGTTGCACTTTAAGAACAGATAGCAGCCACACAGTGATAAGAGAAAACAATTCAAGAATTGACAACACTCATGATATAAACCACAAGAAATTGCTCTAAAAATTTTACAAAAAGAGAATAGTAGGGGGGTGTAGCTTATGTCAAAATGATTGTCAAACTGATTTGACCCTACCCCTGGAAGTGCTAGGGGTGGGATATCTGGCTTGGGCAGGACATCTAGTTGGGGAGGGGCATACTGTATGACTCATGTGACCCCTCTCCAAAACTGTCCCACCATTCTAACCAAAAGGAACTAGTTTCTGACCCATGTGTCTGAACTGTCCAATTGAAGTAGATAAACAGAATTTCACCATAGAAATATTCATTGTGGACATTGGTCCTGCTTATGCTGATCTGAACCTGTAATTTATTGTGGACCAGGTCATCAGGCATGTCTGTGTTCCTGCTGAATGATTATCATGGGAAGACTGTTGTTGGAAATCAAAAGAGTTACAAAGGGGTAAGGTGAAAGCAGATCAAGGTGAAAGCGGATCAAATTCCAGGATTGGAAAAAATAGTCTAGCTCCTGAAGGCTGTGGAAGGAGAAAGCAGCACCTAGTTAAATGGTTAGGCTGGATCTAACAAGTTCAACAGTTGAGTGCTTGATTCAGAATTTTGTAAACCTGTGTAGTAGTTTGGGGAAGAAAAAAAATCAGAGATAGTGGATTTTATATTATATTCACTAGCAATATATGTGCTTCAGTTTTTCAACAGAATATAATTTCAAACTTTACTATTCTTTAGCAAGACCCCGGGAACTTGCAAGGGTGTGGGAAGTAGGTCAAGCTGAAATGCAGTATCCACACACTTGGGATCAATACTGATACAAAAACTGAGACTGCAAGTGAGAATAATGTTAACATTACCTTCTGCAATGTGGCTATTATTCTAGTCTCCCTGATCTGCTGGAAAACATGAACAAGCTTATAATAGAGTGTTGTGGACCCCCCCCCCCCAACCAAGTGCTTCTATTGTGGGTGGCACTGGCCTTTTGAAACCAGCCACTCAGACTGAAGGGGTTATGGAAGAAGAGATTCTGACCCACCCCTGTCTCCACTTGGGCAGTTTTTGAGGAAGACCACTTGAATAAAAGCATGGAAATGGATTCAGGCTACCAGAACTTTTCAGTATTTTTTTTCATTTTCTAAAAAAAAAAATGTTAGCGTGTGGGTTTATAAGTTGAGAGTGAGAGAGATGAATATATTTCTCTTAGCCTTTATGTTCTTTTCCCAGTAGCTGGGAAATGGCAATGAAAAGCAACTATTTAAACCCTGTTTTTGTCTTTACTAAAAGCTAAGGCACAGAAAAAAATGTCTCCCCACCACAATTACATTTACATTACCACAAACTGGAAAATAAAACATAGCAACTTCAGAAAATAGACACATTCCTACTGCATCTCACTGACACACATACACTCAAGAGAACAGATAGTAAAAATATTCTTATCAACAGCAACAGATACACATATGCGGTATATGTAGACAACAGAATAACATTTTTATTTTCAATGATACATTATCTTCTTTTCTTTAGATGGCAAATGGGACAGTTAATACACTCAAGAGAACAAATAGTAAAAATATTCTTATAAACAGCAACAGATCCACATATGTGGTATAGGTAGACAACAGAATAAGATTTTTATTTTCAATGATACATTATCTTATTTTGTTAAGATGGCAAATGGGACAGTTAATTTTATATTGACATCAATTTAAAATTGCAGATTAATATCAGACCATTAGGAACATGGAATGCGAGAAGCACAAATCAAGAGAAGCTATACACAGTGAAACAAGAAATGGAATGTATAAATATTACAGTATTAGGAATGAACAAGATAAAGTGAACCAGAATAGAACACAATCCATAACTAGGTTTTCTTTAATCTTCCCCTTGCACACACTTCATATTTTGCCAAACAAGTTAGTGTGTTGAAGAACCTGTTTCTGGGGGCTTAGATAATGGAACATGCATTGATAATGGGACATACAGTCAGAGACCTAGAGTGTGAATCTTTGATGGTACCTGCCCAGATCACTCTTTGAACTCAACCCATAATTCATTTTTGATTAATTTCCCCCTTACATGCACTACATGTTTTGCAAAGTTTCAGTTAGTTTTTTTTTTGGGGGGGGGGGATATTGGGGCATGCAGCATGCAGTTTTAGACCTAAAGTGTGGGTCTCTGATGGTATTAGAACTGTCTCTTTTTGAAATCAGTCCCTAGTTTCATTTATTCCTAGCCAGCTTTTGTAATATATAGGCAGGTAAATTAACAACAGAAGGATTTTGTTCAACATTTTAATTTACAGATGTTATAATACCTTCACAGGACACCAGCAGAACATCAGAATCATTTTATTCAACATTCTTTAAACTATTCAGATGACCTCTTTTTAATAACAATTTGGACACAATTTAAAAATTATTTGTCAGAGGTTTTCAGCAGATGTTTCAAAGAATGAAGTGCTTTTTCACCCTGGTGATCTTTGTTAGAATATCTAAAACATCATCCACACTTTCCACTTCCAGAAACTGGAGTCTGTTGATTAGGGGTGCTGGGATAAGTTCCAGGAGGGGTTGCATGACCCCACTGGGACCAATTGCGATGTACACTGGAAATCTACCACAATCACAGTTGGACAATGTGGCTCTGAGGGTGCTAAAACTGATTCCTACTGGTCAGGAGTGGTAGGGTGAGCTCCAGAAGGGGTTCTCATGATCCTGCTGGAGTCAATCAAGGTACACATTGAAAATTTACCTGATTGGATTGTTTTGATCATATGGGTCAGAAAAGGGTTACTTTTGGTTGAAGTAAATTTTTGGAAGATCAGTATTTCAGATATGCCATATTAAAAAATTATTACAGGTTGAGTTTCTCTCATCTGGAATTTCAAAACCCAAAATATTCCAGAAACTAAAATGGTTTTCATGGACAGCCAAGATAGTGACACCTTTGTTTTCTGATGGTTCAGTGTACACAAACTTTGTTTCATGCACAAAATTATTTAAAAGTATTGGATAAAATTACCTTCAGGCTGTATGTATAAGGTATATATGAAGCATAAATAAACTTTTGTGTTTAGACTTGAGTATCCTCTCCAGGATATTGTTGCATATATGTATGCACATCCAAATACAGGTATTCCAATACTGTATGTGTGTGTGTGTGTGTGTGTGTGTGTGTGTGTGTGTGTGTGTGCGCGCACGCACACACACACACACACACAAAATCCAAAACACATCTGGTCCAACAGAGAGCTTCAAGCTGTATAATGTAAAAAGCATTACATTTACATATAAAATTCTCTTCAAAGAAAGCATACAGAAGTTTCCATGGGACTGCAGAGCAGGGAATAAGGGCAGGGAGTAATTCTTTCCAGGCAGTTCTTTATTCATATAGCTTTAGAATATGATCATTAGGTTCTCATGCATTATTTGAGACAGGAGGACTTGTGCAACCATAATATTTTTACAAGGTTTTTATTCAGGCATTTGGGGCATTAATTTGTTTTAAATGGGCTAGGCACCTGGTTTTTAAATGTTGCAGCCTTTTAATTGTTTTAACATGTTGTCAAATCAATATATTTTTATCCTATTTAAGCTGTATTGTTACTGTAATTTGGAACTGCTTTACATTTTGTATTGTTTTATCTATATATCACTGTGGAATGCCATGATAAAGGCTGGGATACAAATAATTAAATATATGTACTGCAAGCTACATTAGCTTTAGCCATGAGGCATGGTCATCATCACCAGGTAGCCACCATCTCTCTCTTGCTTGGTGATATTCTGCAGGTACATCCTTCAGAGCCTCTCACTGGTAATTATTACATTATGTGTGTGTATAAAATTACCTTCAAGTTGCTTGTCAACTTATGGTGACCCCATGAATTTCATAGGGTTTTCTTTGGCAAGGAATAGGAGAAGGGGTTTATTACTCTATGACAAATTGCATTTGCCAATGGCACAATGTTTGAAAGTTGCAGAAACCCTTTCCCTCATGTGTTTGGGACCTCACCATATGGTGGACAAACAAAGAGTTAAAATGTATCTTTCACCTTTATTACAATTTTTATTGAAATTTACAAGCATGGTTTATTCAAGGTTTTGTAATTGCTGCAACTGACATGAAACTAGCCTTAATGGGTGGTGGTGTGGTGGTGGTTATTTTGTATTTTTTACTTATTTAATAAAAAAATTAAGAGAGAGAATCAGTTTCATAATGGTCACACACACATACTTTAATTGTTAATATTTTTATTATGTTTATCTATTATATTTGTTGTTTACATTTTAAATATATTTTAAAGGATTTTTAAACAATAATTCTCTCCTTCTCCCCCCTCCACACCGCCCATCAAGAAACATCATTCCAATCCTTCCAATTATGTTTTGGATACAATGTTGAAGTTTTATAAAACTTGTTGATATCTTATGATTTAGATGGGAGATATGGAGTCTTAGGGCCTTTGCAGACTGCTAGAAATAGTGCAAATTGAGTCCACTTTAACTGCCCTGTCTCAGTGCTAGGGAATCATGGGAATTGTATTTTTTTTCCTGAAACATTGAGCGTTCTCTGTCAGAGAGCTTTGGTGCCACAATAAACTACAGTTCCCATGATTCCCTTGCAATGAGTCAGGGCAGTTAAAGTGGACTCAGTTTGCACTATTTCTGGCAGTCTGCAAAAGCCCTTAGTTGTCAAATGATCAATAATAATTTACTACTATATAGAAGCTGTCCAATGCTGAACTCAAATGTAAGATAGTAAATAGAAGTAAGATTGACAAAATAGTTGAGTATTTGCACAACAAAAGGAACCAATGAAAATGTAAGCAAAGTTTGTAAATATGTTTTCCTGGTTGTCTAAATTCTAAAAGGAAATAAATGAAAACACAGAGCAAGTCTTCTGAAGCAGCTTACATAACTAGAGATTTTCTTAAAGATAAAATATATTTTCATAAATTGTCCCAATACACCAAATATTGCAAGTCTGGATTAACCAATAAACATCTATACACCATTTCTCAATACAGTCTTAGAAAAGCCTTACCTCTAGACATAGAAGACTCTTTGCTCATTGTAAAATCAGTTTTGGCCATAAAATTACCTAAAGTCGTTGTGTGCATCCTTCTAATGACAAAGCAAATCCTTGAATCATAGGTTGGGTGGATAGTTTTATAGGTTTCAGTTCTCTATTTAGTGCCAAAAAATGCTCTGAACTTATGTTGCACGGCTATTTATACCACTAGAAAACCTTTTACCTACCTAGACAATTGCTTTTTGTAGGAGAGTTTTTTCCGATCCAAGTAAGACATGGGTTAGGGAGAGAGAAAATATTCTCTGTTGTCCCTTTCACATGTGTCACACCCAACTCTACTTCCCATTTTCTTCTTCCCATTCTCTTTCTCTCACACACATTTACAGAGAGTGCCAAAATAAAGCAGCTGGTGCTTCTAACGATATTCCTAATGCTGTGTTACATATCAGTACAGTGATACACATTTATGAAAGGCTATTGTTTTGTGACAAAGATGGGGATATCAAGTCCTTGCCTTGTTATCTAAATATAATCAAAACTCTTCCCTGGAATTATAGGTGCCAAAAAATAAAGTGCCAAAAAGGAAATAGGCTATTGTCTTGTGGTATACAATCATGTTGCTGTGCAAAAGTTGGATATATTATTTTTGGAGGGTCCTTAAAGCCATTTAACTTTTCAGTATAGCCAGATTGGGGTGCATGTATGGCTCTTCAGATGTTGTTAGACTGCAGTTCGCATCAGCCCTAGGCAGCCTAAACAATGGTAAAGGAAGGGGGGAACTGAAGGTCAGCAACATTTTGAAGGTGCCATGTTGCCCACTCCTGTGTGTTGTGAGTTTAACCATGGAAGCATAGGATTCCTATGGAGACAAGAGATGTTCTTGGCTGTATGGATTAAAGTTCTGTACAAAGGATATAAAAAATAGGGTATGCAAACATTTTGAAGAGACCTGAGGATCTGAAATAAAGTTGCTAAATGTTTCAAGAAACATAAGTGGAGAATTAGGTTACTGTGCTCTTAAGCAACCCAAATATCAGAGCCTCCCCCCTCCCAGTGGTTATAGGGCACCTGGCGTTTTACACTCATGCTAATAAGGTATAAAGAGTTTTCTAGGAAAACCTAGTGATAGTCTAGTTCCACACCACAGACATTTGTCATTAATGAAGTCCAGTTGAGGGGCAATGATTTACAGCATTAAGCTAATTCCTCCTGTCTCCCATCCCATTTATTTTAAGTTTGACCTTATTCTGTACGTTCTTTACACCTTTAAAAGTTCAGTGCCTATAGAACTCATATGTCAAGCAACTAAGAATGTAATTCTTTGTCAATTATGTTCTTGAAGGAAGACACAAGTAATTTTAGCAAGTTTCTTCTTGCTGCAAGAAAGTCTTTAAAAATTACACTTGAAGACATATTCTATGCAATTTTTTCAAATGGTATTTTTTTTTACTCAAAAGACAGCTCCTATTAGCTTACAAGTTAAACATATTACTTAGAGAAAGGGAGGCTGATGACAATGTCTTTTCAGGTGATGCAAATGAAATTCAAAGTACAAGCTAATAAAAAGATAGCATTTATCTCAGCTAGAGTACTTTTCTTGCCCTCCTTATTATAACATTGCTTTTAAAAAGGCCAGTGTTTTCCTATTACTCCTGAATAGTTATGTAAATTTATATCTAGTCATAATTTGCTGTAAAAATATACTAATCAAAATTGCTGATATTTGTACTGAAAATGGTATACACATCCTTCTTCACAAACATACTGGAATTGTTGCAAAAACCCAATATCCTTTTCAGTAGTGTTAACATCTATTTCTCAAATCAGCATAGTTCAGTGGCATTTAGGATCATGACAGGGTGCATGCAGTTGATCTACTAGTCTAGGACCTGAACCAATCACTGCTTGAAGATGGTGACAAACCTGGATGGATGGATGAGTTTCGTTCAGTAGGATTTGTAGAGTTGCCAAAAAAACCAACTTTTTATAAGTTGATTCTTTATCCACAGAGAAAGTAGTTTGCTGTTAACAAGCCTATAGCAACCAAGGGCACCACAAACTGCTCAGTTCTCCAAGAATCTGTTGATCTTTCCTCAGTAAGGACAAAAGAGGCAAGGAGCAGAGACTTAAAGTGCTTTAGTGGCTCAGTTGTCTCAGGAGACCAGGGAGAAGTGATTCAATCCAAGACAGCCAACCCTTTCCCCCACTTTGCACAAGCAGCACTGGACCAAAGGGAGAGAAACATTTAAAAAAAACAACAGAGGACACCGCACCCAGTTTTCTTAATTCATTACAGTAGTTCTGAACTAGAAGGCAAGGTATCAAATATATATCAGGCTACCCAGGCAAACAGGTTTGAATGAGTGAAGAAACTTATCCAATGACACTTAACAATTATGTAGCATTTTGGTCTACAATGCTCTTTTGCAAATATTACCTAACTTTAATACCTAACTAATCCATGCCAAAATAAGTGAGAAGTAAACAAAGCAGGATGATGCAGTGTTGGTTTCTGCATTCAAAGCAGAGAAACTGGTCATGTTACCACTTGGAAAGGGCATAAGACACGTTGGGAAGCATTATTGCTAATACTGAACAATTGGCTTGGCAACAAGCTTTGAAGCTTAAGAATTCTGCCCTATGTTCAAATGGATTGCTTTCTTGCATTTCCCTAGTTCTCTTAGGTTTCACAACCACCCAGATCAAATCTTTTACTTCTCTAGGCACCCATCCTTCCTACAATTCCTGTTTCTACTTGGAGAAGTTCTGTACCCTATTATCGTCTAAGTTCCATTCATCTCAGGAATCTGTGACTGCTTCACACCCTGATTCAGCAAGAAAGTTCAATGATCTTCATGGGATGTTCAGATGAAAGCATTTACCTGGATGAATGCCAATTAGGTACCAGGCCTATTTGGGGGAAAACTGTTTCTGGATAAATCTATGAGATCTTCTGGACCTCAGTCTCTTTCTCAATCAGCAGTCACAGAGTGATTCTAAACTTCATCTTGAAAATAGAACCAGAGTGTACTGCCTTGCAATGATTTCAGAAGGTAGTACTAGGAGACTATTTTGCCACCCAAAAGAATGCTAATTTTGAGATTCTCCCATATTTCATTATATCTCCTGTGATTTCCAACCAGTATGAAACTGTATAGTTACATAGCTTAGAGTTCTGGAATATTACATTATCAGTGTGGTTATGGTATTCTGCTGATTCTAACCTCCCCCCCAACACACACACACACACACAC
>CM034708.1:124091338-124109044 GCA_020142125.1 Phrynosoma platyrhinos
TTTTTCAACTAATGAGTAAATCACAGTAAAACTGAATGTGTTGAAAATTAACATGAAAACATAACTTTATTATGCCCTTCTTGCCACAAAACAGAATGTCTGACAGGTCAAAAAGTTATTTGTATTGTGTCATTTCCAAACTCTGGCTTAAGCCACATTTACACATTGGAAGGGAACGAAGAACTGTACCCTTATCTACTTTTATTAGGAAGAAGGTGGGACTGACTTTCAGGCATAGGAAGCTGCTTTATACATGTCAAACTACTTATCAAGCACAATATTGTCTAATCCAATTGGCAACACCTCTTCTTGGCCTGGATCCATAACTGAGCAAACACAATGTTCTTCCACAGGGGTCTTTTTAAGAGGCCTCCATCCTCACTGTGGAAGCAAGAACAAGGGCAAGGGCTTTCTCATGTGGTCTACTTCAATTGTGGAACTCCCTACGTGACAACATTTCCTTGACACCCACTTTATCATCTCTAAGAAGTCACATTACAACCTTTAAAAAAATGCTCTGAAGCATCTAAATTGGGAGGATGTTATACCTGGTGGCTTAAATATCTTCCTGTACTTGAAAGTGATATTTATCCCAGGTGGGTTTTGCCACATATTTTAAAACAAAATAAGTGGACATAATAGTCATAATACATAATTAAAGGAGTAACTAAGATAGCACAAAACACACACCTTCTATCTGATATTCTAAAATATAGCTTCCTGCCTGAGAGAATAAAACTGGAATGGCAAGTGACTGAACCCAAGAATTTCTGCATGCAAAGTGTGCAGTCTCACTGGGCTTTGATTGCTCCTTTACAAATTTGCATGTAGTTTGCAGATTCAGTACTTTTTATTGCCAGTGATGTAAAACGGCATTATTCATCCTTCAGTTCAATAAATCCCTGTCACAACATTTGCACAAGTATTAATATTCCCTGGGATTTTCCTCTGTTTCTTCTTTCCTTCTTCCATTCCCTACCCCACCCCAGCACAACTTGCCATTTTTATAGGAATGGGTTTTTCCTTTTCTCTGCTTTGCATGTGTCAAACCTTAACCTCCCTATTCCAACACCAGCTTGCAACTTCTCCAAAGTCTGCCTGAAAATTCAAATGCATGTTTGAGGATTTTTCAAAGATTTATATGCAATGTTACCTACTCTACACATTTTTGCAAGCAGCCTTCATTAGGATAATTGTCTTAAACATCCATTTTGCCAAACATACATTTTAGTGTTATTTTTTTCCATAATACATGTATATTTAAACTAGTAGGGTTATTCTTTATCCATTCATTTTGGCCAAGGTAGGCTTAAATATATGTGAAACATCAAGGTTCCACTTAAATGAAAGTTGAGGCCTTTATTATCTTTTCATCTCCATTTGAAAGCTTCTCTGCTTCAGGGGTGCCAGAAGATTCTTTGTTGTTTGTATGCCAACAACATTTACTTATCCAGTAAATGCTTGTCAAGTCAGTCACTGCTTGTACCTTACTCTTTAGTCAGCAACCAAGAACTTCTGTAAGCAACCTTTTGTTGACTTTGAGTTTGGAGTGGCTCAGTTTGCCTTTGGCATTTATCATTCTAATTGTTTTAAGTGATTCCCATGTTTATTCTCTTGTAACAAAGGAACACAGCTGCGTGCAAACTCCACAATAGGAATGGAAATAATATTTCCATTCTTGGGGGGGGGGAGGAGAAAAGGGGGCTTTTTGAGTCTCCAAAAACCCTGCCAAAGAATATTCTCCTGAATCTCTTTCTCATTTTTCCTACCAACCCTCACACAGTCAGGAGAGTGGATGGCAGCTCAGCAGAGAGAATTGTCATCATGGGCTGTATTCCAATAGCAGAAGCATAACAGCAATGTTTGCATCATCATGAATCAGTTATCAGAACACAGGTGGTGAAGTTATAGCTTCCCTCATCCTTACCTGGGTTTCCAACTGATATTGGCAGAAAAGCAAGAAAGGATCCTGCTAGCTGTAACCTCTATAGTCCTCACCTAGTTTTCCCCAGCCCCAATATTGCATGGCAGGTGGAGGAGAAAGGAGAGGATCCTGAAGACAATAGCATCCTGATCGTCAATTGGCTTCCTTTAAGACAGACCCTCCCAATGTTTCATGGGTCTAGGGCCCCCCACCTTACTTGGCTGCCAAAGATTCATGCAAAACCACTTTGAAAACTGCATCAGGGGGAAAAATTAAAATTATCCATTCACTTCCATAGGAATGAATATTTTTAATGCAGCACATCACTAATCCACAGTCAACAGTTCTCTTTAACACAGCACATCCTCAATCCACAGTTCCTCACAATCAGAAAGGTCTGATTATTTTTTGTTTTTCTCTAGATAGATTCCTTCTTTAGGTGTTTCAGCAACATAGCTCTACACCAAACCAGGACTGGGTACGAGTTACAAATTTAAAAATTAGAAGTTATTTTTTTTAAAAAAAAAAAAATGGGTTTCTTCATATTCAGGATGAGAAGAACCCAAGATTCAAAAGCATTCAAATATAGGACAAAGCAAAATTGAGAGATATCTCCATGCAGGGCTTCAAGTGCTTTGCTCTTAAAAATAAATAGCAATAGCAAGTACATTTCTATACCGCTTATGAGTGCACTTAAGCATTCCCTAAGTGGTTTACAAAAATAAAGGCTTGAAACGCTGGGCATTCAGCCACATTTGAGGAGCAGAATAAGTGTAGTTACCTCTTCCCTCTAAGAAGCTTCTCAAGTTTAACAGCTGCATGGCAGGGAATGCACAACATTATCCTGTGTATCCTGGGAGTAACTGTATGAATTGGATCAGTGCAAAAGGGGGAAAATTTCAATTCAGTTCAATTTTAAAGAATTTACAAACATTTGCTTGTAAATCTACTTGATGAAAAGAATCTGAAATCTGACCAGTACAAGAGAAAGCAGAACTGGCAGATATATCCAGTTCCTACAACAAACTATGCTGCAAAGTTTATCCCATTTGAGGATTGCGTATAAAACTCCTTGAATGTTTCATCGCTTTCAGGTAGCCATTTGGTACACTTTTGTTTTTTTACTCAGGCTGCATCTGCACTGCAGAAATAATCCAGTTTGATACCACTTTAACTGCCATGGCTCGGTGCTTTGGAATTATTTGATCTTTAGTTTGTTGGGGCACCAGAACTCTCTAACAGAGAAGGCTAAATGTCTTCTACAATTCCCAGAATTATATTGCATTAAGCCATGGCAGTAAAACTGGCTTATTTCTGGATGCACCCTAAAATATACAATGTTTTACTTTGGGTAATACTGCCAACTTCCTCAGCACCCATGGCATAGTGTCTGCAATGTAGCATGTATACTGAAATGTACAATGTATGCTGCAATGTCAAGTGCACATTCAAATAAGCGAAGCTTCTGCCAGAGCTTCTCTAGCATGTTATTAGCATGTGCTGTATACTCAACAGATGAAGAATAACAGAGCCAGCATAGATATGGCTGAACAAAGAGGCCCCAGTTGTATTAATCACCCTTCTATATGTTTTGGCATGAAACAGCAGAGAGAGGCCTCAACTTGCCCAGGTTAATATCTTTCAATTAATAACCATCTTGCCCAACATCTGAGAGTATCTAAGGAGAAATGACATGCCAGAGAGGTCTGGTACAGGAGAGACTGCTTGTCCTTGGTTGTACAGTGGGCCCTTGTTATCCACTGGGGTTTGGTTCCAGGATGGGATGCAGTGGCTCAAGTGGTTAAGATGCTGACTCTGTTGATTGCAAGATCAGCAGGTTGGCAGTTCGAGCTCCTGTCATTAGTCCCCGCTTCTGCCAGCCTAGCAATTCAAAAGCATGCACATGCAAGTAGATAAATAGGTACCACTTCAGTGAGAAGATAAATAGCATTCTGTGCAATCATGCTGGCCACATTGATTGCAGAGTAGTCACTGACAACACTGGCTCTTTGGCTTAGTTACAGAGATGAGCACTGCCCCCTATGGTCGGACAGGATTTGACAATCTTGCCAATGGGGAATACCTTTATCTTTTACCTTGGTTCCAGGACCCTCCATGGATAACAATCTGTGGATGCTCAAATCCCATTAAATACAATGGCATAGCAAAATGACATCCCTTATATAAAATGGAAAATCAAGGTTTGCTATTGGGGATTTATACTTTTTTTGAATATTTTCAAGCTGTGGATGCTTGACTCCATGGATAAAAAAAATCTGTGTGTAAGGAGGGCCAACTATACTCTCCTCTAGGAATACAACAAAAGTCCAGCTCAGAGGGAGAAAATTGGTGTCACAATTCAGTTCCTTCCACATCTCCCTCCCCCCTCAACCAAGGAAACTTGTAGCATAAAAGATCACTGAGGAATGAGACCAACTGCAGGCCCAGAGTGGAGTGAAAGATCTTCCCTCCTATACAGTTTAGAAATATCTACCCATTGTCACATGAAACTAACACAAGAGTGTCTCCATCCCTTGTTTAGAAACATCAGCTATTCTGAACTAGGGAAGCCTGGAGACTGGACTACCCTTTATCTCCACTAGAATCAGGCACAAATAGTCCCTTGCTTTAAAAGCTACTGAGTTCTACCTACAACAGGGAAGGGGAAACATATTCTCCTTCAGTTTTTGTTGGATTGCAACTCCCATCAGTCCTAGTCAACATAGCCAATAGTAAAGAATGCTGGGAAGACCAGTCCAAAACAACTTGGAGGGCCACAAATATTCATCCCTGACCTTGTTGTCATTGTGTGCCTTCAAGTCCTTTCCAATTTATGGCAAATCTAAGGTGAACCAATAATGGGGTTTTCTCAGCAACATTTATTCAGAGAGGATTTGCTTTGCCTTCTGAGGCTGAGAGGGTGTGACTAGCCCAAAGTCCATCAGTGGATTTCTAGGCCTTGCCTCTAGAATAACAGTCTCGCATTCAAACCACTGCACCACCTACAAGATATCAATTTATCTACAGCAGGGGTAGGCAACCTTTCCTCTTTAAGGGCCGAGGGACTTCAGCTCCCAGAAGCCTCAGCCATGTTGGCCAATAGTCCCATGTTGGCCAATAGCTCCTGGGATTATGGGAGCTGAAGTCCCTCGGCACTTCAAGGGGAAAGGTTGCCTACCCCTGGTCTACAGAAAACATTAAATTTAAGACTTTTGTAAAATACTTTAAGCATCAGCCCAACTCTTGGACTGAGACTGTCAGTTTCACTCTTCCTGAAAAGTAACAAGTGGATTAAACTCCTGAGAGAGAGCCCTAAGCTTTGAGTTTGTTTCCATCAGTCTCTAAATTACCATATACAGAAATTTGAATATGCTTACTAGTAAGCCTCCAGCTCCAAATATTGTTAGAAAAAACCCTACAGAATCTCGGATTGAATCCACAGAAGATTTCTAGACTAAAGGAAGGCAAAGAATCTTGTCTGAAATGGGATAACAAAGCAAATGTATTAAAATGTTAGGATTTAACATTACTAAGCCTCAGACCTGTTTCAGTTACAGGGTTTCACACAATGCCACTCCTGGAAGATACATTTGACCATACACAGAGTTTCTTTGCCTCACAGGTTGCCAGTTTCATTCTTTCTGCTCCACAGCCTAGCAGATTGCAAAAAACTTTCCACTTTGCTTACCCTGCACATCACTTTTCTTGCTGTCTGTACAATTAGGCTGCTGTTAGAAATATGGAAACAGGATACATTTAATCAGAAATGGATACATCTATTTTCTTCCCACAGTATCATCATAGTTAATAAGCTTCCATATATATAAACATAGGGGCATTGCAGACTGGCCTAAAGGGCTGCCCTAGGGGTGGAGTTGGGGCAGGGCTGCCACATGCCGGCCACCCCAACTCCATCTTCATGCTGCCCTGACACCATGGACCCATTTGCACAGCGCGTGGCATCAGGACGCCCTCTTGGCACAGCGTGTAGACACGCTGTGCCAAAAGGGCACAGAAGAGCTGCAGCGCTGGCAGCAAAAGGGAGGATCAGAACTGCAGCATGGGGTTGCTGTGGCCCCGATCTGCCACTAGCAGAGGTGTCCCAGAGCTGTCTGAAATGGGTTGTCTGTAGAGGCCCATAAGAAACAAAGGTGTCTGAAGGTTTTGTTCTCTGTGACAAGTTTTGTTTTGCTTGTGTTAACTTTCAGCTGTTGATTGGCCTGTTTTATGTTTTCACTTTTGCATCTGATTAATATATTTTATCCCCAGTTTGTAGTCCACATAGGGCCCCCAATTGGTTTACAAATGCCAGGATAAAAGAAGAAGTTGAAGTTAGAGACAATAGGAGAATCTTGTAAAATAAGAAGTATTGAATGATAAAACTAATTAACTAATTAACATCTTATAGACGGGATATGCCAAAGACATTGATTTGTATAATTAGCTGAAATAGAGATGTAATGGTAATACTGTAATGTGCAATTTTGATAAATATCAACGTTGTATATCTTGTTATATAGATTGTAAAATATTTATGTTATAATTAAAAAAAATGCCAGGATAAATAAATACATTTTTTAAAAAAAAGAAAAAAGAAAACTGAGCCAGCTGCACACTTTATTACACAAGATTGCATACATACTGTATCTTACCAAGCAGTATGGAGTTTAGGAAAGTAATTCTTCAGTAATTTCATTTTCAAAGGAAGCAACAAGTACTTTTGGCAATTTTATTCCCATTGCAAAATTATTTCACACTTCAGGACATTTACTGATGTTCTGTATAGAAAGTATTGTTTCCTGTACAGAAAATGATGTAGTTTGTGCGTTATTCTAGAGTGAATTTTCATTTGGAGTTTTTACACAGAAGAAAATTTCATCCAGGGGTTCCTGGATGAAACAATTTACCTAGATCCATTTCAGTCAGCCTACAGGCCTTGTTATGGACCAGAGACAGCTTTTAATAAGTCCTGAACCCCAATTTTTTGTCAGCTTACATTTCTCCTTATCAGGTCTTCCCAACATTTTTTTTTAATTATTTTGAAATATTCTTCTCATCCTCAACTTAGCCATTACGTTATTGTTTTGGCAATATACCGTGTGCTTACAGGAAACAGAGATAGGGAGGTCATGGGATCTGACCCATCACGATGCATACACATTTACTTGCATAACTATAGTGTAGCACTTCTCCTCCATTGTAGACAAATTTCAAAACAAATGGGGGTGATTTGGACCAGGCCCAAAGCTGGTTGGATCAGCCTGATTCAGATCCCAAGAAAAATAGCCTGGTTTGGCTTCAGAACATTTTGAAAGAGATGGGTGTGTCTTCAATTACACCATATAAACAAACCTAAAAACCCAATTGGTCAGAGAAAGAGATATAGACTTTTCACCCTGACAGTTCTCACTGACAATATGGGGCAAGAATCTCACTAGCTCTTTCAAATCATGGTGCTAGGGGGCATACATAGTGTGAGGTCAATGAAGTATAGTTGCTAAATCAGAATTATCCCAGACCACAGACTAAAGACATTTCTTATAATGTAACAGGGGTGGGCCTTTATTATATTAAAAGAGTGATGTCCCTGGTGATATCATTGAACAAGATATATTAAGTGTCAGCCAAAGTTGAATATAGGATGCCATGTAATTTCTTTTTTTAAAACCCAAGTCTAACAAATCAGGAATATACATACAACCTTTTCAAGACAGCATTTTCACTCTGAGATTTCTTCCTTTTGATGTGAGGACCAGAGAAGAGGGTCCCAGCCTTGAGATTCAGGAACAGCTCTTCCAGTCTTGGATTAGAATTGATGGTCCATCCATTAGAACAGAATGGATGTATATGCTCAGTTCTATGTATGTTTGTGCTCTTTTCTAGACACAGCTAGAAAAACAGCAGATCTCTACCTACCCATCTGCCCACCCACCATGCTGTTTCTTAGTGCAATACTGTACAGGTTGAGCATCCCTAACCCAGAAATCCAAACTCTTGAAAACCTCCAAAACCCAAAACTTTCTGAGGACTGACATAACACTTTGAGGCTTTGATTTTGGAATATTTTGGATCTGAATTTTGCAATACAAGTAATAGACAACATGCAATGCATTTGTGAGAAAGATGTGAGAAGCATGAGGCTGGAGGGAAACACGGCTGGAGAGAGATGTAAGGATCTGTGAAATGGTGGGAGGCATGGATTCATGCCAAGCACTACCTTTGGATTACTGACATTTCACAGATCCTTATATCCCTCACCAGCCATCTCTCTCTCTCAAGCCTTGCAAGTATGTACTATGCTACTTGTATTTCAGAAATGCAAAACAATCCCAACTCTAAAAAGTCAGTGGTGTCACTAGGTATGGGATCACCTGGTGTGGGGTTGGTAGGCTTCCCCCTCCTACTAACTTGCTTGCCTGCCATCCTTCCCCAGATCTCCAATTGCCTGCCACCCAGCCAGACCCTCAGGAATTAACAGAGGTGCATTTATAGGATTAAGCATGAGGGGAAAAAAGACAGCTGTTATAATTGCATCTTCCAAGGAGTAACAAAGGCTGCATGCAATCTATCCTATACACACTTACTTGGAAGTAAGGTTCAGTGAGCACATCGGGGGGGACGGGACTTCTAAGGGTTATCAGTCATAACCCCCAAATTCCTTGGTCACTTTCTGCCAGCTCATACCCCATTAGTGGATATGTCAAATTGGGATGGGCGAATTTGCAAATTTGCCTCAATGCTTCCCTTTAGATTTGCTTACTTTGCATTCACCATTTTAAATTCCATTCTCCAGTGATGTATTCAAGTCTTTTATTCCAAGTCTCAAGCTAAGTCTTAAGTCCTTGCAAAATCCTTTCAAGTCAAGTCTCAAGCTGAAGTCTGGGAGCTAACTTTTAACAAAAAAAAAAAAAAAAAGGTGACAGCGTGTTTCTTGGAGGGAAGGCCATGGGCCATGGGCTTGAGGAGGGAGGTGAGATCTGCTTGGTAGCCTGTCCCTGCTGCACATCAGAGGAGCTTTCTAAAGCTTTTCAAAAGCTTCAGAAGTATCCTTCTGCCTCAAGCCCATTGCTTAACATATTTGCTTTTCCCTTCTGAGAAATGTGCTCTGCACTTTGGGGATGGGTCTTGCCTGCTGCTCGAAGTGAATGGCATCAGCAAGTCAATTACTAAATATATATATAAATCTCAAATCAATTCAGTGTGTCATTTTTGCCAGGTCAAGTTGAAGTCAAATCACTGAAGTGACTAAGGCCTTTACAGACTGCCAGAAATAATGCAGCTTGAGGCCACTTTAACTGCTCTGGCTCAGTGCTAAGGAATCATGGGAATTGTATTTTTTTTGAGACATTGAACCTTTTTTGTCAGTGAGCTCTGGTGCCACAATAAACTACAGTTCCCATGATTCCCTAGCACTGAACCAGGGCAGTTAAAGTGGCCTCAAGCTGCATTATTTCTGGCAGTCTGCAAAGGCCGTTAGTATGACTTGGGGCCAAAACACACTGCAGAAATAAGACAGTTTGAGACCACTTTAATTGCCCTGGTACAATGCTAGTGGATTCTGGGAACTGTAGTTTTGTGAGACATTTAGCTTTCTCTGTCAGAGCGCTTTTCTGCCATAAGAAACTGCAGTTCCCAGAATTCCCTACCACTAAGTCAGGGCAGATGCAGTGTGCCATTCTCTCAAATTGGAGACAACCTTCTGGAACTCTTCCCAATCTCATTTTAGTCTAGCCACTCTAAGTAACTGCGACCCCCCTCACCTATACATTTCTAATGCCAGGGGTTTTGCATCAAGTGATTATTTATACCCCAAACGTGGTAGATATACCTCTTTTGCATTTTCACTTGAGAACATTGGGTGTGCAATCCTGTAATCTTCAAACAAGCCCTTGATAGCATTTGCTTTTAAATAGTGCAGTGGAGGGGGGGATATTTTTGTTGTTTTGTAAAAATCTACATGCAACTAAGCAAAATTAATAAAGACCTCCCTGCCAATGCTGGCTCCCCACCTTAAAAACAGTTCCAGGGTCCCTGGATTTGAGCCTCAAGAATCTTCCCAGAAGCTCTAGCACAGTACCTCCCATGTACAATGGATGGGGATCTACAAAAGCATCTCTCTCCCTCTCTCTCTCTCATATGCATGCATGCACGCACGCACCACAGTTATCTCAATGGGAGACACAGAAATATGGATTCCCTCATCTTAGTTTAGACTGAAAATCTAGAAGTAATTTTGATTGGCTATATATTGAAGTGAGGCCCAATCTAAATCATGTTTTGAATATAATTGGGGAACCTTTGTACAGCATTACTGTAATGTTACGACATACTTTCAATTTAGGGGTGTTGTAGATGTGAAAATGAATGTTTGGACAAGAGCTCAAATGCCTGGGAAAGGGCTCTGTTGTTTCACCTCAGAAAGACCTGGTGTTTTTATCAGGGAAAGTATTGTTGTATTGGCAAGTGCTTAGATTTGGATTGGCAGGTGTTTGGATGTTAGTTGTTACAGCATGTGAATGTTAATCTTGAAATTAAAACAAGTTGCATTTCAAAGAGGATTAGCATCAGTGTATTATTAACCAAAGTTAAAGTGGAGTACTCAGTTTCACTCAGAACATTAGTTAGGAGAAAACTTTACTGAGACTTAAAGTATCATTTCACACTGAGGGAAAATAAAAGAAAGAAATAAAATAACACCCACACAGTTAATGCTATCAAAACAAGAAGAAGCAAACAGAAAGATGAAAACCTAAGTCTAAGGGGCTGTACAGATGGTCCTTAAGGGTGGTGGCAAGCCCCCCTTTCCTTGCTGGATCAGGGCCGTAGCAACCGCATGCCACAGTCCCAATCCGGTGCTTTGCTGCTCTAAAAAGAGCTGGCAAAATGCTGCTACTTTTTAGAGTGGCAAAAAGCCACCCTTGCTACCATAGTGGTGGCTTTTCTGCACTCCTTTGGCACAGTGTGTGTGGACACTGCACCAAGCGAGCACCCTGATGCCTCTCATTGTGTGTTGGAGCATGCAGCGTGAAGCCGGCATGAGGGCAGAGTCAGGGCAGTCAATGTGCAGTCACCACGCCCCTCACCCATCCCCAGCATGGCCTAAAGTGCCAGTCTGCTCAGCCCCTAAGTTTCATATCTGTTCCAAAACACTTTGTTATCTCTACAATAATTCCTTACTTCCTTTCCAGTTATCATTCCAGTAAGGAATGATTGTAGAGGGTGAAAGAAAGTGTTTGAAGGTAAGAGCATGTGAATTGATGGTGAGCGAAGGGAACTGGATATTAGATAAGGGTAGGGAAGACAGAGAAACAGGAAAGCAACAAGAAAGTTAGAAAAATAGGAAGGAAGGGGATAGAAAAGGAAGGAAGGAGAAGGACAGTTAAGGAAAGTTTAAGCTAAGGAACTAAAATCTACAGATGATAGAAGAGAAAGGATGGTTTAAAGTGGAATTTTTTTGGAGGGGAAGAATAGTTGAATGCTATCATTGCCAAATGCATTAAATGATAAGTTACATTTGCAAAATAATATAGATAGAGGTATGTATGTTAGTAAATATATGATTGCGCAAAGTTGTGATAGTATGAATAGGATAATGTTTTAAATGTTTTAAATGTTCAATAAAAATTAGAATTAAAAAAAACACTTTGTTATCTCAGGCTAAATGTGTGTTTATTATCCCAGTCCATTCCACATACAAAAACCAACTAGAAGTTGAAATTTACTTCAGAACTGACAAAAGAATAGTCAGTTTAAAAGCAGCAAACTTAGCATGAAAATACTAAAGAGCACATAGCATAATCAACAAGAACAAAGGGGGAAGATATGTCTCCAAGTGATTTATAGATGATCTTTTATGTTACCGGTAGTTTAAAACAAGCCCAAACACATTTTGCCCTATGTAAGTATTTCAATGGTTTTCCTCAGTGGCAATATATGACACTGGCAGTAGAAATATATGGAATTGAAAATCACATTCCATTTACTGAACCAACAGAGGCCAAAACATGTTGGGCTTGTTTCAAAATAAAGACCATCTACAGAGCACTTGGAGATGTATCTGCTCATATTTTTTCTTGAACAAACTCAGTAGCTGCTAGTTTGTAGGTCTTTCTCAGGCTGCTGCCACAGTGCAAAATTAATGCAGTTTGACACTGGTTTAACTATCATGGCTTCCTCCTATGGAATCCTGGGATATGTTGTTTGTAGTGGCACAAGGGGTCTCTGACAGAGAAGGCTAAATATCTCACAAAACTACAAACCCCAGCATTAAGCCATGGCAGTTAAAGTCATGTAAAATTGCATTAATTTTACATATGGTTTTCGCATTCCATATTCTGGTTCAAGAGTTTACCATTTTGCACCTAATGCACGTTCAGTGAGGGAGTTACCGGTGATTGTTAGGGAAAAACTGACAAAAGAGCTGGCAGCAAAGAGGATATCTGGACCCCACAAACATTTGCCAATTCCAACATTACGATTGTCATCCCTTGGTGTGGTTCCCAAAAAGATGCCAGGTGAGTACCATTTAATTCACAATATTTCTTACCCAAAAGGGGAATCTGTTAACGATGCTATATACCCAGCCTTGGCATTGGTGAAGTATGCATCATTTGACTCAGCAATACAAATGATTAGAACCTTGGGCAAGGGAGCTCTCTTGGTGAAATCTGACCTGCTTGGCTTCCAGTTTGAGGAAATGTATTATTTTTACAAGGCGATGCCAATGGGTTGTTCTATTTCTTGCTCAGCTTTTGAAAAATTTAGTACCTTTATGCACTGGTATGCAGTTAAGAGATCTGGTGATTCCACCATTATGCACTATTTAGATGACTCCCTTTTTGCTAGGGCCCCTGGCACAATGATGTGCCGGGACACTTTGTTGGTTTTTCAAGTTTTGATGTACGAGATGGGAGTTCCACTGGCTGATGAGAAGACAAGAGGGCCCCACCACCTGTTTAGCTTTTCTAAGCATTGAGATTGATACAGTTGAGGGTTTATCCCACCTCCCGAATGAAAAATTGGTCCTAATGAGACAACAGGTAAGGGTAATGAGAGGTAAGAACAAGGCAGCATTGCGGGAATTTTAATCTCTAACAGGTTTGTTGAATTTTCCTTGTAAAGTGGTAGTTCTGGGGAGTGCCTTTTGTGCACAACTATACAATGCTATGAGAGGTGTGTCTTCCCCGCACCACCACATTTGTATTAATAGTGGGATACGTGACGACTTGAGGATTTGGAATTCATTTCTTGATCAATTCAATGGCATTTCATTCTGGAGGAGTGAAATGCTTCTAAAGGCTGATTTTCAGGTCCATTCTTATGCATCTGGAGCCCATGGTTTTGATGTATACTGGAAGGGGCAGTGGGCAGCAGAGGGTTGGCCTCAGCCTTGGGTGGATAATGGTTTGACAAGAGATCTTACCTTTTTTGAACTATTCCCTATTGTGGTTGCAGTTCATCTCTGGCCAAGGAAATTTGCACATAAAACTGTCTGGTTTTGGTGTGACAACCAGGCAGTAGTTCATGTAATCAATTCACAGAGCTCTAAATCTCCGAGGATGATGGTGTTGGTCAGGCCTTCTGGTATTGCAATGTCTGAAATATAATGTTTTATTCCAAGTGCATCATATGCCTGGTTTATTGAATCCCCTGGCAGATGCCCTTTCACATTTTAAGTTTCACAGTTTTCGAGAACTGGCTCCGGACACAGCTACGCAGCCCTTGACAGTGCCAACCCATCTGTGGAGCCTTGGAGGATAGAAATTGAGAGGGCTATTCAACAATCTGTTGCCCCTTCCACATGCAATTCATACCAGCTTGCAATGCCAGCTTTTAGACAATTTTTGGTGGATGTTAGGGAAATTGAGGTTTGGCCCTTGGGGTGGAGGTTGTACTCTGCTTTGCGGTCCATCTCAGGCAGTCCGGGCTCTCCCCGGTTACCATTAGGGAGAGGTTGGCAGCCCTGGCCTTTTACTCTCGGGCAGGTGGGTTTACAGATCCTACTATAGATTTTAGGGTTAAGAAGGCTTTGGTGGGATGGTCTAGGGAGCTCCCGGTGACACGCAACACCCGCATGCTGTTGATGGATTCAATCCTTACACAAATTTGGCATTCCCTCCAAATGGTGTGCTCCTCACCTGAGGAGGTTACCTTGTTCCGGGCTACCTATTCATTGGCCTTTTTTGCTGTTACCAGAATTAGTGAGCTTGTCCCTAGCTCTTGCTCTGATACATCAGGCAGGGTGCTGTTGTTGTCCAACGTTCAAATTTTAGAACAGGGCCTACATTTGTGTTTTAGGCATTCAAAAATGGATCAGTTGGCTAGGGGACAAAACATAGTTTTATCCAGGGCTCCCAATAGCCAGTTTTGCTCTGTATTGGCCTTGTCAGATTACCTCAGATTGCGCCCACCTTCCCCTGGTTATTTGTTTTTACATTTCTCAGGCCTTTCATTGACACAGTTTCAATTTTGAGTGGTGTTATGGAAGGCTCTGAAGCATGTGGGTTTGCCAGCGGCTCAATTTTCTTCTCATTCTTTTCAGATTGGAGTTGCAATGACTGCAGCAGCTCATCGCCTAAGCAATACAGCATATTGGGTGATGGTGCTCTAGAGCATTTAGATCTTACATTTGCCCTTAGTATGATTGGATGTGGAGTTATAGTACCTAGAGCATCATACAATCCTTTATTCATGTTATTACATATGTTTTGTTGAGCAGGTCAAGAATACTGTGGTCTTTTGGGCTGAATGGCATGTTTTACAGATGGGCCGAGATCCAAACTTTGGAGAGGTTTGGACGCATGCATTGGTTTGGAAGGAGAGGCATACTATGGGGGGGGGGCTTCTTTCACGTATCATTGAGTTGACTGCCACCTTCCCACCTCCTCGGATTCTACTCATTCACCTAGGCAAAAATGACTTTGTTAAGATTACCAGATTGCAGTTAGTCAAAAAGATTTTGGTGGACCTACAGGAAAAGCGGCAACTGTTACTAGGGACTGTTATTTTATAGACCAAGCTCTTGCCGTGACGCAATTGGCCTGGTGCAAGAAAAGACTTGGCTATTAATGTGGCTCATTGTTGGGTGAATAGAAGTCTTTGAAGAAGGTTGAAAGATTTTGGGGCACAATATATAATACATGATAGGATCAGAATTGATTTGCCACATCTGTACAGGGGTGAGGGGATTTATCTCTCTGCAATAGGCTGCAATGTATACCTGGAGTCCATTGCCTTTCACTTAAAACAGATCCTTTTGTGGGGGGGGGGGGAGAGGATGCCAAGGTACACTGGCCCCCTCCTGTGGCGGGCAGGGACCCCCACCCCGGGGATAATTGGATATTTGGATTTACAATTTTGGTTAGTGAAGAGGTTTACATGATCAGCTTTAAAATTTTTGTTACATCATCACTTTTAGCAGGGGTAGGCAACCTTTCCCCTTTAAGGCCTGAGGGACTTCAGCTCCCAAAATCCCAGGAGCTATTGGCCAGCATGGGGCTATTGGCCAACATGGCTGAGGCTTCTGGGAGCTGAAGGCCCATAAAGGGGAAAGGTTGCCTACCCCTGCTTTTAGAAATTATGTCAGAACCAGGATGGGGGAGGAGATAATTTGTTTATTTGTTTAGCAAATTGTGTGAGAACCTCCTTGACATATGCTTTGTGAGAGGCGTGACTTATCCCTAATGGCTTGCCTTAATTAAGATGAAGATTGCTTCAGGTGTTATGGCATGCACGCATACACATGTGTCAAGAAGAAAGATATAAATAAAAAATTGTGGATGTAAAAGTTATTGCTTCAGACCCTGTACAGATAAATAAAGTTGTGGCCAATTTGTTATCCATAAAAATGGTGTTCGGACTTGTGCCAGTGCAAGAGAAAACTAGATTATCAAACTTATAGAAACCAATGGCATGAGGAATGGCTGAGGGAGCCAGGTATGTTCAGTCTGAAAAACAGAAGACAGAGAGGTGGCGTGATAACTGTTTTTAAATATCTGAAGAGATATCATATAAAAGATGGAGCAAGTTTGTTTTCTGTTGCTCCAGAGACTACAAAATGAACTTTGCTGTTGTCGTCTTTTAAATAGTTTCTGACTTATGCTAACCCTAAGGCAAACCTATTATAGGCCAGGAAGTCAGAAGTTTAAGAATGGAGAGGGCAGCTATGAATGAATTAGAAAAGATCCTAAAATGTAAAGATATATAACTGAGCACAAAAATCAGAATCATACAAGCCATTGTATTCCCTATTGCCATGTGTGGATGTGAGAGCTGGACAATTAAGAAACAAGATAGGAAGAAAATCAGTTCATTTGGTGCTGGACAAGAGTGCTGAGGGTTCCGTCCTAGAGCAGATGCACCACAGTTTCAAGGTTCCTGACTTCCAGGAAAGGGTGCAGCTGATATATCAACCGAAGCTGATAAGAGGCACTCCTGACCATTGCATTTACCTGATTTATCATCTGAAGCGACAGACCCAGAAGCACCCCCAGGTTGAGGACACAGTCCTTTGAAGAGAGTGTGACCTCATCCAGAACTGGAAGTTGTATCCCCATACCTAGTTTCGGGGCCGCTATTGTAAATACCTCCATTTTGTCTGGATTCAGTCTCAATCTGTGTTTTCCTCATCCAGCCAGATCAAGTCAGAAATGGCCATTCCCCCCTCCCACCTCCATGACAGAGGAGCTTGAGGAGGATGGCTGTTTGCTGCCCTCCCCTGGGAAGAGATAGGCTAAAGACACAGCTTTGGGGATGGATCTAAAATTTACTTAGTGCCTGCTGCCCCCAAGACCTTCAGTTTGAAATTTAATCCAAGAAAGAAGAGGTCTCCTCAATTTCTGGATGAGTTTCCCCCCCATTCTTTGTTTCCTTGCTTACTTCCTTCTTCTGCTTCCCTTTCTTGAGCCTGGTAGGGTGGCGATAAGGGATAAAGGCCCTGCTGGTACTTTAAAGGGTGTTGGCTCAAGGCCTTGAGAGTTGCCTCAGTTGTCACAGGGCTGAGCATTGTGCACGGTGTTAGGGAGTCATAGGCTTGTTTGCACATGATGTTAAGAGGACATCGGCTTGTTCTCGGCTGCGTGGATGGCCTTCCAGCCAGACTGCTATGGCCAGTTTCTGTCCTTCCCCTCTCCCTCCCCCTCCTGTTAGCGGGGCCCAGGGTGCACATCTCCTGATCTCTGCTTCAGGCCTGCCTTCAAGTGCTGCATTGATCTGTGGGCCCGAATGAGGCCTGTTCAATCACTTGGCAGCTGGAGCCACATGCTACACTCAGCTCCAGGGCTGGTTCCCAGCTGGCATAGCCATTTTTTTCACTTGGGCTTGTCCCCTCCCAGTCATGCTGGCTTTGCAAGTGATTGGGGGGTGGTCTTGCAGTGGTGGGGCTCAGGCTATGGGCTGTGCTGGAGGTTGAGTCCCCTGTTCATGCTGTGCTTCACAGACCCATCCAGCCATAAGTGTATATAAGGTGATCGCTGGACTCTTATGGTTCACTCAGTTTTGTATCTTTAGACTGGACCTTGCCCACACCCCTCCCTGGCAAGGTTGCTGGGTTATGCTGGTAGACTATATTTCAGAAGAATTGCCCCATTAGGGCACCTCTTTTTACTAATTTTAGTGTTGTTATTACTATTATCATCATCACTTTCTGATCTATCATCTTATTTACATCAGTTATACACACATGCATTTGGTCTGTTGGGCTGATAGTTTCTAGATTGTTTGCTTTCTTATTCTATTCAGCTGGCGTGCTTTGCAATGTCTCCAATTTTCAATTTATTTATTCG
>CM034708.1:124115775-124126956 GCA_020142125.1 Phrynosoma platyrhinos
GGAGCACCCCTAGACTGCGAACACAGTCCTTCATGGAGAGTGTGACCCCGTCAAGGACTGCAGGTTGTAGCCCAATTCCTGGTTTCGGGGCCGCTACCATGAGCACCTCCATTTTGTCTGGATTTAATCTCAATCTGTTTTTCCTCATCCAGTCCAGTACTGCCTTAAGGCAGTCATTAAGAGGAGAGACTCCATCGGAATTTAAGCCATAAAAATCAAATGCACAGGTATAGAATGAGGGATACATGGCTCAGCAGTACTACATATGAAAAGGACCTTGGAATTATTGTTGATGACAAGTTGAACATGAGCCAGCAGTGTGATGAGGCAACAAAAAAGACAAATGCTATTTTAGCCTGAATTAATAGAAGCATTGCTTCCAAATCGAGGGAAGTATTAGTCCCACAATATTTTGCACTGGTCAGCCCTTATCTGGAATACTACTTTCAGTTCTGGGCAGCACATTCTAAAAATGGTAGGGAGAACAAAATGTAAGAGGAATGGTTGAAGGAGCTGGGCATATTCAACTTGTTGAAGACTGAAGGCTGACCTGATTGCACTCTTTAGAAACCTCAAGTGCTCTCACAGGAGATCATCACACAGATGGGATAGGGATGGGGTTGCTTCCCGTCCTTATCCCATTCATGACATCAATTGCGTGAAAGCCTTGCATAATGTAACACTGATCCTGTTGTTATCCTGTCATTGAAGTGGCACTGCATTAACACTAACTCCCATTAATGCAAAATGCCAGGCAATGTCAGTTCAATTACAGGACATTGACGGGACAATGGCAGGATCAGGGTGATATCATATGAAAGTCTTTCACATGATGGCTGTCACTTGCACTTTCCAGATGGGATAATGTCCAGATAAGTGTGACGTCATCTGAAAGTCCTTCCCACAACTGTGAGGGAAGGACAGGATAGGAACTAGACAATGACATCCCATCCCCCATGTTATAATCTCTACAGAGAAGAGGGGGCAGGGCTGTTCTCTACTGCCCCTGAAGGTAGGACCACCTCCAATTGTTTTAAGTTACAGAAGCGTAAATTTTGATTGAACATTAGAATGAACATCTTGACAGCAAGAGTGGTCCCGCAATTGAACCAACAGCCTAGAGGAATGATGGGGATCCTCTCATCTAGACAACTTCAAAAAGAGACTGGACAGCTTCCTGCTGGGGATGCTTTAGCTGGAGATCCTGAATTGAGAGAGGGTTTCACTAGAAAGTCCATGAGGCCTCTTCCAATTCCATGATTCTAAAAGGTTAAACTAGTGTCTCAGATATGCTCAGTCTTGAGTCAATTTTTAAAAGAGGCAGGCTGGTTAGACATTTTGAACAACAAGTATGGTGCTGCAGGGTGAAATCATTTTTGTTGGCTTCATCCTGCTGAAGTTGATTAAGATGCTGAATCATGTCAAACCACAAAGAAAAAATAATTACATTGTTATGGTACAGCTACCTATATCAATATCAAACATTACACACGCATGATATTGGTAAGAATGTGTTCCCAGATAGAGAATATCATTGTCACCTTTCCCTTAGCTATGAAGTCCAAGGAGATCTACACAAGTCAAACCCAGGACCATGAAATGTGTACAATTAGATTACTTAAATGTAGATTACTTGAGTCACAACACTTAGTTTCAGACACATATATTCTGTGGTATCCTAAACAGACAGAGAAGACGACAGGGGCAGTATTTCTGCAACCAATACTATGGGCTAAAGATGTTGGGGAAAGGAGATGGTGCAACAACATTGCCTTATGAGGAGGCAGCATCCTTGTTGCAGTCTTTTATTCCTACTGCTGATTTCCTTCTCTACCCACTGCTTCATAGAATCATAAAGTTGGGAGAGACCACAAGGGCCATCCAGTTCAACCCCCCCTGCCATGCAGGAATACACAGTCAAAGCATTCCTGACAGATACCCATCCAACCTCTGTTTAAGAACCTCCAAAGAAGGAGACTCCACCATACTCTGAGGGAGTGTCAAACTGCTCTCACTGCCAGAAAGGTCTTCCTAATGTTGGCTAGAATCTCTTTTTTTCTTGTGTTCTGTAATTTCTTAGAGCATCTCTGATCCTCACTCCTTTTCCCTGCCTTTCCTTGGCCCAGGCATCTTTAGTAATACATCAACCTCTGGTTGCCAGATCATACTGGGCTGGTTTGCCTCACCACATTCTATCTCCTCACGCACAGTATTGCTATGGGCAATCCATCCTGCGGGATAGTACCCAAAGCCAGGCCCAAAAGTAGAAGTGCATACATATCACCCAAAGCCAAACAAGTAATTTCAGCACACAGGGCAGAAAACTCTGCAATTACAACCATAAAGTTAAAAATTGTTGCCTGCTCTTTCCTGGCACCCAAGTCTGCTGCCTAAGGCAGCTGCCTTACTGCCTAATGGAATAGCTATTAGCTCCCTGTAAATTCCTATAACCTTCAATAAATGTAGACTGATGGCACTGTATAAATAATAACAGCATATAAATAGTAAGTGGTAGGACAATGAGAGACATTTCTACAGATGCTCTGACTGCAGAGGCAGATGTCACTGAATGAAAGTGCAAACAGAGAGAGAATGTAGGATCAAATAGACATATAAAAAATAAGAATGATTCCAGCTCATTACTTTAAAACTTGAATTGTATCCTTTCGGTTCCCCTTTTTGCTTATTATTTCAGTTATAAAATCCTCCTGGCTTTGTTCCTCTTGCTATTCTTGTTACAGTCTTCCACTAGCTTAGCATGGTTAACCATGACTCAGGATCAGGGGAGGTGTAACCACAAAGATAAGACATCTTCCCATATTTTCATAGTCATATGAATATAATCTTTAATCACATTGCTAACTAGTGCATCCGGCGAGTCTACTGTATCAGATGCATTTCACAAGAGCTTTTAATTGGCTTCTTACACAATGTTTTACTCCTACTGTCACGATGTCAGCAGCAGCACAGCCAGCAAAGAGCCTGCATAGGAGGCTGTGTAACTCAACAGAAAACAAGATGTTGAAGACCTACAGCCTTGAGTGCTGCTCCTCCCACTGCACCACCAAGAGTGCAGAAGACACACCACATCTGAATCCTTCTGGTCTCAAGAGGCATGAGCTATGAATGCTGACATTCTGAAATGCTTTGTGCACAAAAGCCTTTGAAGCTTGTCCCAGGCAGGTTTAGCTGGCAGATTCAAAGTGGTAAACATTAAGTGCAGATGTAATTAGAAAAGTATATGAATAGAAACAATGGAGAAAAAAGAACTGACAAAAAGAGGGAATATTTGGCCTTTTGGCAGTTGCTATTTCTCCAGTCTTCACTATCCTTCTGCTGCATGGTTTCCATTCATTTGAAGCCTTATGTGGTTGGAAGTGTATTCAGCCTGCACAGTTAAGCATCTTTCAGCAAATACAATGAGCCTCCTTCCAGCCAATTGATAATACCACTAAGTTTAGATTCTATTATTCCCCCCAAAAAAACTATTGCAAGATCCAGCTTTAGCATTCATGTCACTTTCCTGAAGCAAGAAATGGGGAGGGGGGGCCAACAACCACACAAAAGCTAAGGGCTGGTACTAGAACATTTCTCAATCCCCTAGGGGATATGTTACACACCACTGCCCATAAATAGGGTGGACAATTTGAGGCAAACATATTTCACTGAGCTTTTGATGCTGAAGAATTTCAAATCGAACTAATGTTTTAGCTTTACAAATAAGAATATAAATATAATAAAAACAAAACCTTTTCATAGAGTTTTTCACAATTTGTTTTGTATCTAGTTGCTACAGAGCCTATTTTACATCAATAACCTTATTGTCAGTTTGCACCTACCTTTCTTCAAGCCTGTTACTCAAGACATCATTCATACATTTCCCATCTTATAGACATCAGAGCCCATACTCACTCCTTCCACACACCAAAAACTACCTAAGGCAGCTGCTTGTGTCTTAAGAATCAGTATATCAGCTCCTTAATCTCCTCCAGCTGGGTCACATGCTAATACTGAGGCACATAGACACATTTGATAGGAATCTACATAAAGATCTAACTCTGCAGCAACTTCTCCGCACACAGCCCTTCAGTTGCTATGGTGTTGTTGTTGGGTGGCTTCAAGTTGTTTCCGACTTATAGTGACCCTGTCATTGGGTTTTATTGGCGGGTTTCTTCAGAGGGGGATTGGCACTGCCATCCTCTGAGGCTGAGAGAGTGACTTGCCCAAGATCACCCAGTGGGTATCCATGTCCAAGCCGGAATTTGAACCCTGGTCTCCCAGAGTCCTAGTCCAACACTTAGACCACTACACCAGCTGCTATGACCAGATGGAAATGAGGGAAGGGTTCCTACACCTTTAGTAGGTAGGGTGCAGAAGGAATTTCAGTGGCTATAGCTTATCATGATCAGGTCTACTTTTAAGAGAATGTGGTAAAGAATTAGTTGGCTCTCAGCTCTGAACATTTTATGCCTGGTCACTTTTACTTTCCACCCTATATATGCATATGTAAGGAGTTGCTGCAGTGCTCCTATTACCCAAAGATGAACTTTTGACTAAAAACTTTTACAATGCTGGCCTAGGGGAAAGGGGTGGATGTTACATTTTAACAAAATCCCTGGATTACTGCAGCATGGAGCCTGCTAGTAGAAACCTGCACATAGGGAATGAGAGCAACTACTGAGCCATGTAAATCCACTGTAAACCTTGGGCAAGTCACACACTCTCAACCTCAGAGAAAGGCAAAGGCAAACCCCCTCTGAACAAATTTGCCAAGAAAACCCCATGATAGAATCATAGAATCATAGAGTTGGAAGAGACCACAAGGGCCATCCAGTCCAACCCCCTGCCATGCAGGAATTCCCAATCAAAGCATCCCTGACAGATGGCCATCCAGCCTCTGCTTAAAGACCTCCAAGGAAGGAGACTCCACTACTTTCCGAGGGAGTGTGTTCCACTCTCGAACCGCCCTTACTGTTTGGAAGTTCCTCCTAATGTTGAGGTGGAATCTCTTTTCTTGCAGCTTGCATCCATTGTTTCGGGTCCTAGTCTCTGGAGCAGCAGAAAACAAGCTTGTTCCCTCCTCGATATGACATCCCTTCAAATATTTAAACACGGCTATCATATCACCTCTCAGCCTTCTCTTCTCCAGGCTAAACATCCCCAGCTCCCTAAGTCGTTCCTCATAGGGCTTGGTTTCCAGACCCTTCACCATTTTAGTTGCCCTCCTTTGGACACGCTCCAGTTTCTCCACATCCTTTTTGAATTGTGGTGCCCAGAACTGGACACAGTATTCCAGGTGAGGCCGGACCTAGGTTGATCATAGGGTTGCCATGAATCAGAAATTACTTGAAGGCATATAACAACAATCCTGGAGTGGGTCATCATTATCAAACATCACAGACTAGATAACAACATTCGATTTGTGGTAGTGATTATGTCAGTGGATTTCTCAATGACCAGACTCAGCCATTGGATCACATTTTGGAACTGTAAAGCTTTATTCTTTAAGTGATGGGGAATGCCTTGATTTGGTGAGTCCAGAATGAAGTTTATTCATCAGCAGTATGGGAGAAACTGTGGAATTTGTGATGAAATATTCTTTGTGTGTGTGCCTGGACTGTATCTCCCCAGAGTGTCATGTAGATTAGTAGGCTAATATGTCTGAATGGTCCTCCCTGAAAATAAACAATCCTTGCATACAAAAAATAGCATGTCAGGAGGAAGGTTAGATAGCATACTGTTCCTTGACATATTATCTAGTTGTAGGTATATTTACTATTTGATAGTTATTTTTCTCTTATTGTCCCCTCTTTATTCTCATAACAACCCATGAGACTAAGCAAAATAAAAGCAATGGGCCTTTGCAGACTGCCAGAAATAGTGCACATTAAATTGAGGCACTGCCCTGGCTCAGTGCTAGGGAATCATGAGAACTGTATTTTTTTCTGAGACATTGAGCCTTCTCTGTCAGAGAGCTCTGGTGCCACAATAAATTACAGTTCCCATGATTCCCCAGCACTGAGCCAGGGCAGTGCCTCAATTTAATGTGCACTATTTCTGGCAGTCTGCAAAGGCCCAATGACTGCTCTGTGTTCACACAATGAGTTTCATGGGTAGGTTAGAATTTGAACCTAGATTTCCCAAGCACAACACTCTAACCAGTGGCTCCCATTATATAGTCCCATTGTTTTAGGGTAAGCAGCAGAAACCACCCATCTGCTCTTTGCAGAAGTGCTTTGTTTGTTAGCAACTTTTAAAAAAATGTTGGTGTGTGCAGGTATTCACTCTGAAGGAAGCCATAACAATGGATGGGCAATTACTTCACCTTAATCACTTGTGCTATTGTGATATGAATACCTTCTGGATGGGTGCTGAAGAAACAACCATGTTTTCCAGAACAAAGGCAGACTCTACCATGTATGTGTGCCATAGTTCAGGAACTCTGGAAAACACTGTAGTACACTGTAGTACACAAACAAAATCAAACAAACTCCTGTGTTGTTGTTTTTTTGGAACACATGAGTGCAATGATTGGACATCCTGATAAACAGAGAGCTTTGCTGTGGTCTAATATACATAGTACTGTATTGCTTATTCATGACACCTCAAAAGCCAATGTGCCTTTCTGTTCAGTGTGATTACTCTTAAGTAAGCATGCAGCCTAAGAGTGATGATAGCTGAATAATGAAGCATGAAGTCATTCACTGGGATCATGCTCCCATTGTCCTTTTTGACCTAAGAGTTAACATGTTGTGCCATCACACCAAAGCAATGTCTCATTGTTCTAGCTTGGATGAGGACAGTGCTCAGATTGACTTGGAAACAGATACCAAGAAGGACATAAGCATGGTGCATAAGCATGGAGACAAACTCCAGAAAGAGGCATTTAACTTTCCATAGTGGTGAAACATAGAAGTCCCTGGATCCATCATTGTCTGAAGGGGTCCTTAAGATATCTTTCCTCTAATCAATATCTGGGCAATGCATGGCCCTCCACATTTATTAGCCTTGCATATTTCATAATCCTTAAGCCCCATTTGGGTTCCTCACTGTCTTTCCAAATACTGTAGTAACAGTAAAAACTAACCATCTCTCTTTCTTTTTTCTGAATGGCATGCCTGCTCTACTTTCAAGGCTAATAGCATTCCCCGAAGCAGTATTTTGCTTATAAAGAGGAGGCATGTGGTACACGTGCCTTGTTTACAAGGCTACCATCCTTCCAAGAGTCTTCGAGGAATGCTCTTAGCCTTCAAATTGGAGTATGCTTGTTAAACAGGTTTTTTTTTAAAGGTAACAGAAGAGTTTTTTACTCACATTGTGGCAATGTAGGGAATGGAGTGGCCATGCCCTTTATAGGTTTGAGATGGAATTTTGACACTCTTCCAACTTTGTCAAAGTTATACACTCCTTCTCTAGGAAGAGAAAGATACATGTTATCCAGATCCAGATGTTATCAAACTACAACTTCCCAGCAGCCTGTAGGCAAAAGTCTAGTATGGGGACTTTTATTTAGCTCAAATCGAAGGGACGTCAGCTACAAGGACCCTGCAAGATCATCTCCCACATGTATACTGAGAGATGGGGGATCTTAAGAATTGATGCAGGAATAGTATTCTCTAATTAAATGTATTATTTATTAAGGGGGAAAATCAGTCTTCCCCCCCCCCCTCAAAAATTGCTCAGACCCATACATGTGTGGGGATGAATATTTTTCGAATTAACTTTTGCCATGAGAGAATTTTGGGGTGTCAACAGGGGAAAAGGCTGTTCTATAGGAAGTATCGTAGCTAGTGGTGCCTCTGGTGCTTTGGGCAGGGAATGGGTAACCATCCATCTGGAATCCATTCATACATCTTTTAATAACACACATTGAATAAAGCAATCAACAATCAGAAGCAGTAGCAATAATCATTAACAGTAAAGCAATTAGCAAGAGTCCAAAGCATTCAATATGCAGGATGGTAATGACAAAATCAAGACCTTTGGTGTTTGAAAGTCCTCTAAAGTCCACAAAGTGTGGTTCTGGATGGCTACAATAGCCAAAGTAAGCAATGTCCAAGTTTGAATCAATGTCAGAAAGCAGTTGGTGTGTTTTGGTGAACAAGAGTCCATGGCAGCCCATGCAGCAATTCTGGGTAGGTTTGCAGAATGCTTGGAAGCAGACCACTGTCTGGAGTGGATGTTGGGGTTGGCATCTTGGTATGCCGGCAGCAGGATGGGGTGTTTATGTTGTCTGGGATGCATGGACAAAGTCCATATGGCAATAGAAGCATGCATGATGTCATCTGGGGTGGAAGGACATCTTGGAGGACCTCTGGTCTGGACGTGCGGTGGCGCAGTGGCAGGAACTTTGGTCTGCAACATCTATGGGTCAGGTGCAGTTCAGGAAAAGTAGATCTAGGTCTTACTTCCCCATGAGGATTCAGAGAAGGAAGAAGAACAGAGAATAGGGCCATAACTATTTACATGCCTTGGAGGATGAAAGAGGATAGTCTCTTCCTCTTCCCAACTTGCTCTCAATGGGGCTGAGCTGGCATAGAAAGGCTTCAAACAAGGATAGGACTTCTAAATACTTGTCAAGCCATGGGGACCTTTAGAAAGGAAAGGGGAAAGAAAAGGTTCAGTCCCCTGACTTCCCGCAGAGTCAAGTTGGCATTTATATGTTTGTGGGGGGGGGGAGGTCTCTCAGACGCATGAAGTCATGGGAACAGCCATCTGGCATTTTGAGGGCTCCTGGGGCTAATCTAAAGAGGCCAGGGATAGAGTATGGCTTGGTCATGCAAATGGCAAGGTAGAAGGTGGGATTGGTTGGACTGAATTAGGGGCGCCTGGCCTTTAGGAGGCAGCAGCGTCCATTTTGGTTGTGGTCATTTCCTATATAGGATTGGGGCTGCTGGGAAATGTATGCAAATTAACCCAAATTTTAGCAAAACCCTCCCAAAACAGCAAAAGCAAGATGCACAGAAAAGGCATGAGGGTAAGCTTGTTACAGGGGGTGTGAAGTCATGGGTTATTTGGACCATCAGTGAGTGTCTACCTGGGACTATAACATGATCCTGGATGTCTTGCACGGGGGCTCCTTCTAGACCACCATAACAATGCATTGTTGGGTCTTAATGCACCCCGACAAGTCATATAGGTGGGTGACATTGGTCCAGTGTAGTGTATTTTCAGACAGCATGGTATTGTTGTTCACCATGGCGCAGGAGAGACAATTGTCTATCCACTGGTCTATATCTTCCTTCATGCGGAGCCACCAATATTGTGGAATTGAACTGAATAAGGTCTCCCCTGACCTCGGCAAACACAATCCAGTGCTGGGTGTCTGTTCCATCCACTGCCCACCATACTCCTTCCTTTTGGGAAATGCTGAACCTCCCATTGGGGTCCTTTCCTGCTTCTGCTAACATTCTGATTTCGCGGTCTCCCTTCTGGAGCTGTGCTAGATCTAGGGCAGGAGTAGGCAATCTTTCCCCTTTAAGGGCCGAGGGACTTCAGCTCCCAGAAGCCTCAGCCATGTTGGCTAATAGTCCCATGTTGGCCAATAGCTCCTGGGATTCTGGGAGCTGAAGTCTCTTGGCCCTTAAAGTGGAAAGTTTGCCTACCCCTGATCTAGGGTATCCTGTAGTAGTGGCTCCTTTGGTTTTACATTAATGGGAGCCATTGGGATTGCTGCAACAGCTTTAGCTAGGGTGTCTGCCTTGTTGTTCCATCGGGCCTCCTCCCTGGTCCTTTTCTGGTGACACTTAAGGATTTCTGAACTATGGGCCTCGGCAGACGGCTAATTGAGCCGTCTCCGAGGCAGGAAAGAGGAGGAGCAGCCACACGCTCAGCGTCCCTTCCTCCTCCCGAGGTCATCCTTGGAGCCGCCGGCCCTCCGCACGGCTGGCGCTCCAGGGGCAACCTCCCGCTGCAGCGTCCGCACACGCTGCGGCGAATAAGTCAGTGAAAGTGCACCCTATGCTTTTGGGGCACACTTTCACTGACTTCTGAAAGGAGCGCTGATTTTGCGCTTCTTTCAGGGGTGCCGACGGTGCGCCGCGGTGTGGATGCCTCGGTCCCGTGGCACACTGTCCCACGGCATCCCCCCTAAGTCTACAGTTATTTGCCATTCATCTGACTGGGTGACCAGCTTGTTATCATTACTTTTCCACCTCCAGGACATCCATATAGGAAACCAATCTATGGCAGCATTTACGGTCCACTGGGAACCGGTGTAGATTGCTAATGGGGTGTGAGGGTCCTCGAATTCTAGGACAGCGTGCGGGGCTTCTACCTCGGCAGCCTGGCTAGAGCGGGGTTTAACTTTCCCTACAGCCATTGTTGACTCTGATAGCCCCAAATCCCATTAAGCAGGTGCCTTTCAGGCATGATGATGAACTGTCACAGAACCAACACATGAATCCAGCTTCAAGGGCTTCTGCTAATGGTTTCCCTGCCTGTACTTGCCAGTTGCGCTGGGGAAATGTTGGGAGTGGGCACTCATGCACTGATCTGGTAATCATGAGCCCATAGGGGGCGGAGGGTTCACTAGCCTGCCTGTGGTACTCTATCCCATATTTCAGCAACTCTAAAGTCCATTTAGCTATCCTAGCGCTGTGCATTTGGCCATCCTGGACCTTGCCAAATAGTATGAACTTCAGGGATGAGTGCGGGGTTTGTATGATGATGTATGCTCATTCTATAATGAACTCCCAGCATGTGAGAGCCCATACCAATGCCAAAGAGTTCTTTTTGCATGGTCTGAACTTAACTTCTGTGGGTGTTAAGTTCTTTGAGGCATAGGCCACTAATCTGTGGATGTTGTTTCTTTTCTTTTTTTATTTTATTATATATTTTAAAACCAAAATAACAGACAAGACAAAACAACAATAGTACATACATAACAAAATAAAATGAAAAAGACACCAGACTTATTAACAACACACAACTTAAACAAACTAAAAAGACAACATTTGCTACAAAAATATAAAAGACTTCCTTATACTATCAACTGATTGTGCTTAATAATACTAAATGTTTCCTCTAGCAATACTAATTAATATTTCTATAATATGTTGCCTATACTGTTACAATATCAATTACCTTATCTTACCAATAATATATATAATTGTTGCTTTATAAATATAAAAATTTCCTATTTCTAGATGACTTCATCATGAAAAAGAATAATATCTTTGT
>CM034708.1:124161489-124172477 GCA_020142125.1 Phrynosoma platyrhinos
CACTCATACTGCCAACATCTTTCTTTAGTTAGTCTCAAAGGTGTTACAAGATCTCTCTACATAAAGATTCAATGAAGCCTAATTTTGGGTTGGTTAACATTTGCTGGATGTCAATGAAATTGAACAGATAATCAATCTTGGCATGCATCTACACTGTAGAAATAATAGTTTGATACTACTTTAAGTGCCATAGCTCCATCCCATAGAATCATGGGGTTTGTAGTTTTACAAGGTCTTTAGCATTCTCTTCCAAAGAATGCTGGTGCCTCATAAAGCTACAAATCCCAGGTTTCCTTAGGATGGTGTCATGGTAGTTAAAGTAGTGTCAAACTTCATTATTTCCACAGTGTAGATACATGTTATGTCATGATAATTGAGACAAAATAGAAGCAAGGATAAATTGGGAGTGGATATTAACAAATGCAGTTACATTACCTGCTTTATTTCCACAATATTTCTTTTCCCATTCCAACAAATCTACCTTTTTTTCTTCCCATTTTGGTTTATGGGTATTAAAAATACCTTCACCTGGATAGGATCATATTTCGCTATCAAAGAAACTCTTGTGGACTACAAGCACTCCTGGTCTGATACACAAAGTCAGTACATCTTTTGTTGTGCTTTTACAAATTGTTTCTACAAGGTAAAAATAGCCATGTGGTGCATTTACATGTCTGACATCATAATAAGCTGAACTTGATAGGCATTGACAAAATCCCTTGCATCCTATTCTTTGCGACATGTGACAGATCAAAAGCTACTGCATACTGTGAAGACAGCCTGCAGAGAGTTAGAAGGTAGAAGAAGAAATTCTAAGCTCCATTGTAATATTTTCATTGTACAGCCAATTTGAGTAGCTGGCATTGTGCTGGGACAATAAGCTAATAACATTTAGTTCTATAACATGGGCAGTGGAGTCAGCTCTGAATCGAAAGAATCAGCCAAGAGGTCACGAGAACTTGAAAAAAGACTCCAAGAAGATGCTGTGAGAGATGCCAGGACAATCAAGTTGCTCTTATTGGGTAAATATAACTTATTTAATTTGTTAAATAGTTATGTCAGTCTTGACATGAATTGCAGGTATTGCTTCTATTGATATCAAATGATAGGCAAGTATTTGATATGTCACTTGTGGCCTCAGCATTTATTTTAATGGTGAAAAGCACAACATATACAAGGAATTAATAGATGTAACTGGATTGTATCTATCTATGTTGAAAATCGCAAACCACTTGTCATTCTGGAACAGATCTATATACTGAACCCACAAGAGGATATCTTTGGGTGAAAGCAGCTTTTACATGACATGTTTCCTTGTTAGATAAGAAACTGTGCATAAGACTGGATGAATATATTTGGCACCTGATCATGCACATGGGAGATACCTGATACAACATCTGTTCGCCCCAGAAGTGTAATTTTTCCAGTGGCGCTGCAGTGGGCTTCAGGACATTATTTTGAGCTAATATATGAGGAACGGGGGATAGAGTTCATTGCTATTATTTTATGGTTCTGGTTTAAGCTAGTAGTAGACTGTAGCTGTGTTCAAAAGATACTATTGGGGTTAGCTACAATCCCAAGTGCAGCAGGGCTCCAAATATGTACACAAAATTTGGCAGAAGGAGACCATGCTGAGGTTTATCACTGCTGAGTCAGGTGCATAATGCACAGAAAGAAATGGTCTTTACTCAGACAGAATATCCTATATTGATCCAAAGTGTCTATGCTAAGAAGGACAATTATACAAAGAAATATGTTTGAACATAACAATTGGACACATTGTATCACTTATAGGCTTCCATTGTTCTGTGTCCTTTATATTTTTCACAGTTATGTTTACTGTTGTATTTACCCCATTTTTTATTTTTCTGTGTGGAGTCTTTTGCCCCAGCTAGAATAACAGCTAGCACAGTGTAGTGGACTGAGTGCTGGACTAAGGCTTCATCTGCACTCAAAAATAATCCATGTTGACACCAATTTAACTGCTATGGCTCAATGCTATGGAATTCTGGGAGTGGTAGTTTGTTGTGGCATCAGACCTCTTTGACAGGGAAGGCTAACCTTACCCAATTTTCATATTGCTTTGCAACTCTTAAAGCAGTTTGAATGGAAATTTGCATACACTTTGTGTGTATGTTTGTATATTCTTTTACAACCAATTTCCTTCATTTTTTTATAGATTTTCCCACTAATATACACATTTGTTTACACATCAGTATGGAGAACTGAGACATCCAAAGATATGAATACTGAAGGTTGCTCATACTTGCTGAAACATTCAAGATCCTTTCTCACAGCAGGCCATAGTGTTTCCAACTCATGTGAAATGTGATGTCGGGAGAGAGTTCTACAAATACCATGGACTGCTAAAAATAGAAATGAATGGGTCTTAGAGTAAATGGATCCTGAACTCTCACTAGAAGTCAAGATGACTAGATTGAGGTTATTGCACTTTGGACATGTCATGACATGACTCACTTGAAATACATGACAATACATCTTTTGCAAGATGACAATCTTTCCAATTGGAAGGAAGTGCAAAAGGGGGACGATCACATTACAGTTGGATTGATTCAATCATCTCTGAGCTTGCAAGATGTGAGCAGCATAGCTGATGAACAGGACTCCTGGAGGTCTCTCATTCATAGGATCCCCATAAATTGACACCAACTTGAAGGAAAATAACTACAAGAAAAAAGAATTTTGTAGCACAGAACTAGTGGCTGAGTTTGCTTGTTTTCTTCACCCTCCTAATCCCTTTCCCCTTTTTTTATTTTTATATAATAAGCCTGAGGTCAGAGACAATCTTATTACTAATCTATTAAATTTGCTCTTAGCTCTTTTCCACTTAAGGGTGCTATGTAATGATCATCATCACAACCATCACCAGAAACCTCCAGATTCAATTTAAAGTCTTTTTTGTGCAAAATTTAGTAGCAACTTTATGATACACAGTAGAACATAATACATGCTAGCAATGCTCTAGTTTTGCAAGGATTATCCTGAGCTTCACAAAACAGAGCTTCACAGATTATTATCACATAAGAACCAGATGCCAGCATTGTTTCTTTTTCAATACGCATACTAGTAAAAGCACCAATGAAATCAGCACCTAGTGACTAAGAAGGCCTTGAAATAACAAAGGAAAATGACTCACTGTATTATTTTATTTCTGCATTAATGAATGAGAACATTTAAAATATTGGCAAGGGTATTTTTTTTTAATTGTAACTTATTCAAAATTAAAAGAAGCTATCAAGATTGGAGAGTCTAGTTAATATTTCCATAAAAGAAATGCTTGCTCTGAAAAGATATGAAATTCCCTCAGTCCTGAATTACTCCATTTTTCTAAATTTCACTTGCATTCTCATCCATGTTGCAAGACTTTCTTTTTCCTAATTACAAAGGAAATTGTACATATTTTCTTGCATTAAAAACTATACTTAATTTTGCATTATTTTTTCCATTGACTAAAGTTTGTGTATAATTTTAATTTAAAGTCTATTAGCAGTACACATTTTTAAAACATTAAAACAGTATGATTTGATGTACATTATTTTCTCCAAAGTCCACTGCAAGCATCACAAATATGTGCATGTGCAAAGTGCAGTGCAACTCAGATTATGAAAGGGATACTTGAGCATCATGCACCCAATGAAATTCTTTTCCATCCCTAGTTCTGAGGATAGAGATTGGGTACTACCTCTCCCCAAATAAGAATTCTACCTCCAAGTAAAATTTTCTTTTGGCCCCCACATTTCTACTATTTTAGTTACTGAGGATATGAAAAACATTCCTGCTTGGAACTCTAACATTGTCTTTCTGTTTGCATTCCAGCTAAATTTTTAAATTACTTTAATACTAGAAATTTGAGTACTGAAGGAAAATGTCATAGAGAGATTTTTATTTGGGGGGGGGGGATGCATGTGTATTTATGTAGAGAATTATCAACATCACATGTGGATTTCTGAGCCTTCGTTCCATGCTAAACCATACTGTTTGTCCATGAGAAAGGGCAGTCTTCTGTGAGAAAGGATCTTGAATGTTTCAGCGAGTATGAGCAACAGTGTTAACCTTCAGTATTCATATCTTTGGATGTCTCAATTCTCCATACTGATGTGTAAACAAATGTGTATATTAGTGGGAAAATCTATTAAAATTGGAAGAAATTGGTTGTAAAAGAGTATACAAACATACACACAAAGTGTGCGCAAATTTCCATTCAAACTGCTTTAAGAGTTGCAAAGCAATATGAAAATTGGGTAAAATCAACTGAAGACTGAGAAATGAGGAAAACTGAAACTCACAGATTGGTCCATCCCTGTGCAAAGTTCTGTAATTCTATTACCATGATGGCAAACCTGTTGCACACAATGCCATTTCGCCTGGCATGGCGGAGAGGAGGTGGAACAGGCACGTGCGCACCTGTTGCTCCTCCTCCCAGACATTTCCCAACCTTCAGCTGTCTCTTGAAGACAGCTGGGGGCTGGCAAAAGGGGGGGAGCAACGGCAAGCACCCAACACCCCTCTTCTTTCAGCCTTCTCAGCCCCCAACTGCCTCTGGGGGGACAGCTGGAGTAAGGGAAAGCTCAGGGGGAGAAGGAACGGGCACGTGCCTATTCCTCTTCATTCCCAGGGTCCTTTCCTGGCCCCCAGGTGCCTCTGAAGGGACCGCTGGGGCTGGGAAAGCTCGGGAGGAGAAGAAGTGACTGGTGTGTGCCCATTATTCGTCCTCCTGGACTTTCCCCAGCTGCTAGCTATCTCTCAGAGACAGCTGGAGGCCAGGAGAAGGGGGTATGTGCTCATCACCCCCTCCCCCAGATCTTCCCTGGCTTCTAGCTGTCTCTCAGAGACACTGGAGGCCAGAGAAAAGGGGGGGGAGAAGTCCCATCCTAGAAGTCCCACCCCCAGAAGGCAGAAGTCCTGCCCCCAGCACTGGGTGCTACCTGGCATCAGGGGGAAAAAATTACATGGGACATGCGGCCCTGGAAAGGTTTGCCATCACTGTTCTATTACCAGGCCAACACTTGTGTCTCCATTGCTTTTTAATCTTCTTTGATAAGTTCAAAAGCTGTAAATCATCAAGGTGTACAACAGGTAGCCTTTCTACAGTGCAGATACATGCTTTGGGCCCATTTTGTTGTTGTTGTTGTGTGCCTCCAAATCATGTTTGACTTATGGTGACCCTAAGGTGAACCTATCAAGAGTTTTCTTGGCAAGTTTCTTCAGAGGGGGTTTGGCATTGCCATCCTTGTGGGCTGAGAGAGTGTGACTTGATCAAAGGAGTGTTGTATTATTTAATTATTTGCTCTGCACTACACACAAGCAGTAATTCTTATGGCACATTCATGTGCTTGGACACATTTGGGAATTACTATTCTAACTATTCCTCTAATTTAGCTTTGTGCTTCTGATGCAATGGACAGAACCTCATTTGATTATCATTTTTACTGTTAATTCAGCCTTTCCTGTACTTTGCATGTGTATGAGTCTCAAGAGCCCTCTCTGCTCCATAGTAAAAACATTACATCCAAGAGCATAAAAAATGGTTCTGGTTTATTCAGACATGCATTTTAAAGCTACCGGAGACTGATTCTGAATTTGCAAGTCTCAAATGCAAAAGTCAGCTGTTGATAAAGTTGTCATCATTATGTGGATTTGGCAGATGGCTGTTTCAAGCAACTTTGCATAACCACAGACTAAATAAATCTTCCATATTTTCCTTTCTCTTACATTGTGGGTTTTAGAGAATGTTTTCCATATGTTTGGCTGTTTGTCATTATTCATTTGCTTGAATTAGGGACAAATTACACAGTACATGCAAATTCATGTAATAAATCTGTTACCTTTTTTGTTTTTGTTTTTTTAAAAAACAACAACTAAATAAGAATTTAAAAGCAACCTCTGAAGGCTGACCTTTTAATGATGGAATGGCTGAGGCAGGTCCAACACACTGCAGAGATAATCCCATTTGAGATTGCTTTACCTCCCCTGGCTCAGGGCTAGGGAATCCTGGGAATTGTAGTTTATTGTGACACCAGGCATCTCATGGATAGGTTTATCATGGATGATCTTTTATTTAAATGTTATTAAAATTGTTACAATTTTCTTTTTTGTTTTTTTAATTAAAATGTTTGATTAAGTATACTTTGTCAGTACAGAGCTAGAAGGAAAATAGAGATCATCTAGTAGTTCAATTTCCTTTTCTAATAGAATGAGACGAAATGGGTTAAATGGCTGGATCCTTGACAAACTCCACTAATGGTATGATTACACATATATGTGGCAATCTTTAAATGATGAACATCAAGTGATGGCTGGACAGATTAATTTACATTTCATTTCACCCCTCAGTGCTTTTGAATGGAGATGATACAACCTGTTAGCTTGGCAAAAAGGTGAATAAGGAGAGATGGTAGAGATGATGTGGAGAAAGTGGAGTTGTAGAACACCCCCCCCCCCATATCACCACTGGCTGTATTCCTTTCTTTTATCACTTCATTTCTGTAGCCTAAATCTGGCTGCTTGTCCTAACTAGCAGTATAGACCCATGAAGTCAACATAACATACACAACTGTTGACTTACCAAGTTCCCATTGATTCAATGGGTTTACTTTGTTTGGGGCTAGTGATTGGATTTAGGACAGGAGTGAGAACCATATAGCACTCCACATGTTACTATATTGTAAACTCATTTCACCATTGGTTATGCTGGCCAGTGGTGCTGGCACTTGCATCTGGTGGGTTGTTACAATTCCTGCCCCTGATTAGGCTTTTGTCTTTCCCAGTGAATCCCATTTTAATGATACATTTTAATGGTATCTCCTGGGGTTTGGTTCCATGACCTCTCATGGATATAAAAATCCATGGATGTTCAAGTCCCATTATATACAGTGGTATAGTAAAATGGTATCTCTTATATAAAATGGTTTTGCTTTTTGGGATTTTGAGGAAAAGGGAAATATTTTCAAACTGTATGGTGGAATCCAAGGATTTAGAATCCATAGATACAGAGGACTAACTGTGTTATCCATGTGACCAATACCTGTGTCTCTTATATGTGTACATTTTCTTTGTTTTCAGGAGCTGGAGAATCAGGGAAGAGCACTATTGTGAAACAAATGAAGTAGGTACATCAGTATGCAAGCTGCATCAGGAAACCAAACAGCTATGCTAACTACAGTGCAAAAGGGAGTGGGGAGACCAATCACACAAATCAGCATTCTGATGCAAGCATAAAAATTAGAATGCAAAATAGCAATGATATACTATGAACTAGATGCTTTGTTCAATACAATAATGTGTGAATGTCCTAATCTACCCAAAGGCAATGATTACTTTTTTTTAAAAAAAATGATAAGGAGATACATACAAATCTTCACATTTTTTCTTAAAGATTTTGCAGACATTTTCCTGTCATTGAAAATCATACATAATGCTCAAGGTATTCATTCACAAAAACAACACATGTTCTTTTTCTTGATGGCAGGATTTTCCAGTGTATGAGGTTGAACAGTAATTTGCAGCCTAATATTATTATGCAGGTTCTATATTTTATGAGGGGCATGCTATATTTTTAACAGGGGCATATCTTTTAAAATACGATCGTTTCCCCTAGTTTAATAATAATTAGGAAATGGTGCAAATGGCTTACTTAATTTTTTATTTTTCCACATAAAGGCACAACCCAGAGCTTGGAAAATGTATTGTTTTTTACTCTAGCTCCTGTTTTGGACTACAACTCTCACACCCACTCCACACCCCCTTGGAAGCATAATCTGTGAATATGCTTGCTGGGATGTTCTGGGGATTGTAGTCCAGTAAATAACTTTTTCAGCCTATACCACAACCAACTTGGTAGTGCTCAGGTAAATTCTGCAAAAACACTGACCAAACTCATAGTAGTATGATGGCTACTGTTAAAAGGACAAAACTTGATGATGCAATGTCTGTGGAATAGAATGGAGAATTATTTAATGATTGTGGGATTTTATGTTGTCCTTACAGATCCACCAGCACTCTTTGAAAACCTATTGCTATACTTACGAGTACTTATTTCCATCTTTAACTTCGGGGTTTTTTTTTGGGGGGGGGGAGAGGAGGCTTCTCCAAATTAAGTCTCAAATATTTATTTAAAGCAGGCTATTTTTGTTTATTGACATTTGTCCCAATTCTATAGGGCTGCATATTCATCAAAGCCAATTTATATCTTTGGACAAATTCAAAGGTACAGTTCACTTTTATAGGGCTACTGCACAGGGAACTATACCAGGGCCAACCCAAGATGTTTTACTGGCTGAGGTGGAGCATTCACATTTACTTCCCAAGTAAATAATGTCTGCATAGTGTCTAAGGTCAGCCATATCAGTCTGATATAGATGGCAGACAATCCCACACATTGCTGTCTCTTGTAGTTAGAACAGTAATCATTGAGAAGGCTAACAATTTACTGCTATTCTGTGACACTCAAAATCTGCTACCCAAGACAGTTGCCCCACTCTTTCTAGTAGTAGGACTCAGCACACATATATGAATGCCACCCCATCAGTGCCTAAGGTGGAGCATTCACATTTACTTCCACAGTAAATGTGGGATTAAGAGAGGATTAAGGCCAAGATATGAATTGGACAGTTGATGAAAGACTTCAAATGATTATTAATATCTTGGGTTTTGTTAATTAGCTGAATGAAATGAATAAAATAAGTGTTTGGATAGATGATCCCAGAGCTTATCTAGAAATTTAATGAAGATAATGATTCCTCTTGAAATGCAAAACAAGTTTTTTCTTTTTTTTACCCCTTTTTGCAGAAAAGCACTATCTACTGAAACTGATTACATTTCAAAATATTGTCTACTGTACTGTACTGTACTGTATGAATCTATGAGCAAATAAGAAATAGATACAGGACAAAGTATAAGCACTTCTACATGCAGAAGAAGAACCCTAAATGCAGACTTATATACATTGCATTTACAAAATCAGATGTGTACTCAAAATTCCTGTTCCATGGATAGCTAGCATGTGGAGGAGGCAGCAGGACTCTCTCTGTCTCTCTCATCCCAACATGCACACCCCTATTAATTAGGCAGAACATTGGCAAGAACTTTGTCCATACCTGCAGATGTATGTATGTAGACCAGGGGTAGGCAACCTTTCCCCTTTAAGGGCCGAGGGACTTCAACTCCCAGAATCCCAGGAGCTATTAGCCAACATGGGACTATTGGCCAACATGGCGGAGGCTTCTGGGAGCTGAAGTCCCTCGGCCCTTAAAGGGGAAAGGTTGCCTACCCCTGATGTAGACTCTTCATGCTGGCCTGACTCTTGCACAATTGGAGTTCCTGCTGGTGTAGATACTCTGTGCTCCTATGGTTAGAATTTGGTCTAGTGTGTTGAACTGAAGGATGAGGTCAGGAGATGTTTAGACACTGCCCCATTGTCATCTAGCTGTGTTGACTATAAATATGGAAAAGGATCTTGGGAATACTCCAGTGATGGTTTCACCAGACATCTATGATAATGTTTTTATGGCCAGCCAGTGTGTACTTCCAGTTGTAAGAGACCTGCCTTCTCTGATTCCAGTTCTGCTGCAGATTGTTTTCTTGTTACTTCATAGAATCATCCATAAAGATGGTTACACAGATCAAGAATGCAGAGAGTACAAGTCTGTGGTTTATAGCAACACACTACAATCCATTCTGGCTATTGTAAAGGCAATGTCCACCCTGGGGATTGAATATGGGAATCCAGAAAGAAAAGTAAGTATGTTGTCTCCCACAAAAGTATATTATTTCATTATTGTGCCACTGTTCCATGTCATCCATTTAGAATCTTCACTTGAGAGCCTCAGAATTTTGTCTCAGCTGAACTCTAGTATGGGGGAATAGGAGAAAACCTCAGCCTTGGATCTGCCTGTCTTACACAGCCACAAGGCAGCACAAGACATTTTTCTACCTGGGGCAAGGAATAAAGCAGCACACACTCAGAGTCATTCCCTATTCCAGAAAATGACAGGACTAGCAGTTGAATACTGGCAACATCCTCCAACAATACTGGCAACATCCTCCACAAGACCTGAGGGCAAGAGAGATTTGAGGGGACTAGGAGAGCCTCACCCAGCTATGTCTTCTAACACAGGGGAAGGCTAGCTAAGAGGAACAGTTGCCCCTTCCCATCTGTTGCCTGAGGTAGTTGCTTCACACTGACTAATGTAGGGCTGGTATTGACCATAAATCAAATTACTACAGTAAAATGTATGGGAAATGAATATATATACCATTTTTCTCAATAAACTCTTCTGCTTGCTTTGCTGAGCTTTGATGCCAGGCATCAAATACAATTGTGCATACACAAAAAATTTTGCACATGTAACTCTGATCTTATGATTTCAAATGAAATTTAGAAAAAAGCATCACAATTAGCTTGCTATAACAAAAACAAAAACAAAACTGCTTCCTCCTCCTGAGGTGTACTTAAAAGAATATTTAAGAATGCCAATTTCATCAAACTCAATTACAGGCCTCATAATCAATCTGAAAGGCCAATAAGTGATTTTGATCATGAATCAGTAGTATACTTCCCTAGTGATTCTACTAACAACTTTTAGTTCACATAACACAGTTTTATTGCAACACAGTCTTGAAACAATTTTAAAGAACATGGCATTTGCCTTCAGACAAGGTTATTACCTCAAACAGGTCCATTTAGAACTGTTGCAAGGTGTAAGCCATGCTAGTACATATAGTTCTAACAATAACAGTTCTCTCTTAGAGTCTAGTTAAGTGTTGGTAATGGTGGGATTCCCAGCAATTATGAAGAATACTGAATTTATATACACCAAGACTGCCACTGGCCTCTGGCCAGATTGGGATGACCAGTTTGAGCTATTCAAACAATACTTTTCTGATGCAATTTCTCTCTAGTATTTTTCATACACAATATGAAAATTATTAGTGTAGAACAGGGGTAGGCAACCTTTCCCCTTTAAGGG
>CM034708.1:124181382-124192304 GCA_020142125.1 Phrynosoma platyrhinos
AACTCTACTTTAAGCTCAGTCTCTATCTCTCTATCTCACTCTGTTTGATTTCCTATCTAATCTATACACACCTCACTCACCCTATTTATACCCGCTCCTGAGGGTACCCTCACTTTTTCTTGACTAAGCTCCCATTGGTTGTTGCCAGGCTCACAACATTCTCATATGCCTTTTTTCCACACTTGGAAAAATACTTTTGGTTCTATAACTTCCATAATCCTCCAGGCAACAAGATGGCTGGAGGATTCTGAGTGCTGTTGTCATATTCAGTTTTTTTAGACAGGCCACCAAATGTATAAGTACAGATTTGCCTAGTTCCTAAGGCATTACTATATTCCAATCTAAGTACCTATCTCACAGCTTTTCTGTCTTTGATCCCAATCAAAGTTTAAGTGCATGTGCCCCATCCTACATTCTGCAACCTGTCTGAAGTGGGAATGATGGCTGGAATAAAAGTTCTGAAGTCTGGAAACATAACCTAAAACCTTTGCATGCTATATACAGAAGTAAAGAATGGTCACAAATTTTCTCGTCCTTGGTGAAAATGATCATCCATCATAAAAAGCTTTGCATTTAATGAATTTTTAATAAAAAGTTTATTGCATAAAAAGCCCTGGGCTTTTCACAAAACCCTTGTTCCACCAGAAGACATTGTATTTTTCCAACAAAAGAAAAGAAAAGAAAAGAAAAGAGCAATCTATTTTTTTTTTTTGTGCAAAAGCTTTTCTTTCTTTTTTTTTTTTTTTTGGCAAAACGAAAACCATTTATTTTGGGGGAGGTTGCAAAAATGAAATGAAATTTTCACCAACAAACCCTGAAAAAATGAAAAATATACAAAAAAGTCTTGAAAATGCTCACAGTCTTGCTAAAGAGGAGGGAAAGTTTTTAAATTAGTCATTGTATTCAAAAATGAAATAAATGTAGATTTACACCACTAGTCTTAAGGATCCTGTCTCTAAAAGATGTAGTCTGCTTCATCAAGAAGGCTATGTGCAGAAAGATTTGAAAACCTGGGTGCTAATTTTCCAAATGCCAGGGACAAATGTCAAAGAATGGGGACATAAAGAGTGTCATCTGTGAAGTAGGAAAGGAAGAGGAAATAAATTTATGTGACATTTTGTGACATGGAAAGAACCATGATCAAAAAGTGAAACAGGATAATTGTTCAGTAACTAGTAAATAATTGGTACCCAGAAAGATACATTTTCTCCCCCTCTTTTTTTTTTTTTTTTTTTTTTTTTTTTGGAAGGTAGGGAGGAGAAACAGGTTTAGTATTGGAGTATGAAAAATACATAGAAAAAATGCATACAATATGCAGATAAATGTATACATTTGTGAGAGAAAATATATGCAAATGTATGCAGGGGAAAGTGTTTCACAACCCAGTATAGAAACAGGGCAGAATGATCATGACAGTTAGAAATGCAAACATCAATATGAATGAGACTGGCAGATTTTCACATACTTATATTACACATTTTTATGGCTATGCTTTAGAGAAGGTTAGATTTTTGGATGAGGAAATGAATATTCTTGATAAATACTATTTTTTAAGAATTGTCCATGACTTCTTCTATACTAATAAAAACGGCATTCCTTGCACTTAGCATGACAACTGAATTGCTTTCAAATGAGTGTATGAAGCCTTTTAAATATACACTGGAGAGTTCACGTATGAAATTGTTATTGTTGCTCTGACTGCTGTTGCAGTTGTCATGTAACAAAAGAAAGGCATATGTTTTGCTTTGTTTGTTTGTTTGTTTGTTTGTTTGTTTGTTTGTTAAAAATATGTATTTTATGGATAATTTTTTGCACTTTTTTGTTTTCTGCCAACTAGGGACAAACACCTTTGAAGATGCGGGAAATTACATTAAGAGCCAGTTCTTAGACCTGAATCTACGAAAAGAGGATAAGGAAATATATGCCCACATGACATGCGCTACAGACACCCAGAATGTTAAGTTTGTCTTTGATGCTGTGACAGATATTATAATCAAAGAGAATCTGAAGGACTGTGGACTCTTCTAGCTCTTTTCTCCTTTCATTCTATTATTTTTCTTTCCTACATCTTTCTCTTTTCCATGGTCTTTGTTTCACATATAGGCTGTTCCTGGTTGGAGTTTCTTGAATATGCGGTTTCTTGAAAGAAAGTCTCATTGAAACCAAGAGTTCTTGAACAGAAATAACCATACGTAGAAGTGAGCAGTAACAATGGGGAAATGGTGATGGTGGTGGGGAAATATGAGTGTGGTAACAAGGAGTCAATGTATTGTTTAATTCAGCCACATTTGGCAAGGTAATTTTAAAGGAGGCATCATGCCATTTTCTTCTTCTTCTTTTGGCAATATAATCTTCCATATGTATTGAAGATCAGGTCTGCTGAATGTTTTGATTTTCCTGTGCCCTACAGTCTTTCTCTCACTTTAACCCCAATATCTGAAATAATGTGGTTGGTATAACCTACCTTGGATTGCCAAGAGGTTCTGGGGGGGGGAATCATGCTCTCCCCTCCAGCTAGGTTCCCAAATTTTTCAAACTGCCTCACTTGCTCCTCGCCTCAGTTGCCAGAGATGGTAGAGCTGAAATCAGAAAGAGTGGATACTAGACACACTTACAATAAATTGCCTTCGGTAGCATTCGGAATGTAAGGCCATTTTGTTGTGAACCAAATGCTTAGGGATAGGTCTGTAATGAGTGTGACTGGCCTTCTCTTCCAGCATTCATCAGGTCGAAAAGATAGGATTTGAGATTCTTCTGCCCCCCAAGAACATATGCAGTATGCCCCAATATGTTCTCAAAGCATATGCCACATGGTCAGGCCCTGGTCCTTCTGCAAGACTGTCAGGGCCTGGCATTTTGTATTGCCTTCCCTCCACATCACCATTATCCCTGCTCAGTCATAACCATGTCTTTTTGCAAATAGCCTTAGAATATCAGAAATCTTTTTTCCTAAAATTGCTGATCAATCATCATGATTGGCCATGTTTCGTTATCATTGACTAGCTAGCTCTTCCAGTCTTCTCATGGTTATGCTTTTTACAATTAAACTACATCACTGATGAGAGGGCTTTTGTATAGGGAAGTTGTCTTTCTCCTTTAGTGATGTACTTTTACTTATTTTTCTTTAATGTGCTGTTTCAGTTAGAGAGATTTATGTTTAACTGCACCTAATTTCTTTGATTTTCCTGTTAGCTGCCTGAAGCTCCTTGGGGACATAACAAGGTATAAACCTGATGGAAAAAATATGATGGGTTGCAGTAAAACAGAATATGTTAAGGGAACAATCCTGCCAAAATTAAACTATTTTAAGATCAAATGATTTCAGGGGAAAATCTAAACATATTCCTAGGTTCATCATCAGAATTCACCAAGCTAGGATGCTGGCTGGAATGATGGCTTAATTTAAACCTGATCAGACATTAAATGAACATGTTCATTTCTGGAACATGTGTAGTGCTAAAACTGGGGACAGAGTTGTAAGAACATAAATAAGCCCATCTTCAGTGTCTCAGAATGTCCAGAAGTTATTTAGAAATTCATATATCAATGCTATAAAGAGGTTTACTTAGCTTGTGTGAGCAGTAGATCAACCTTGTCAGAGTTCCTGATCAGGGGGATTCTATAATTCTGCAACCAAGTCCATCTCAGATCTTTATGCTCAGCATGTGAAGGCCTAACATAACATTGAGGGTGGAGCTTCAGGCTGCTTGGGACCATTGGGGTGGGGTTTGGGTGCCACTCACATCTCCATCCCCAGTTTTAGACATTCGGGTGTTCAGGTTGACATTTTGCTTCTTCCAGAAGCAGGAAGAAAATTGTCTTTCCTGTAACTGGTCATACAGAAACCTTGCTAATATATATGATAGTATAAATGGAATTAACAGAATAATGATAAAAAGGGCATTTTAGGACACTCCTATTGATTGTGACATCACTATCTAGATAAGAAGTAACTGTTCTCTTCCCACTCAGAAAATCTAGCTGGCTTCCAATACCATCATTTATTTGATTAGTCTGCATTACTTAATATTTAGTCCACATGTCTCCTGATTGAAAAAATAATTAAACCACTCCCATGAATAAAAATGAATGCAAATTAGAAACAAGTTTTCATTTGTTTATTAAAAACTCTACAATGTCATATTTTAACAGGAGGAACTAGGACACGGAGTGTGACAGGTAAAGCATTGCTTTCTGAACCTATATAGAAGGCCCTGTGATGGGTCTTGTTGTACATCAGGATGTGTTAAATAACAGACCCCAAGCTTCTGGGGGGAGGGGAATTCAAGAAATCCTCTCTCTAGACAGATCAGCAGCTCAGTGTTGTTATCCAATCAATCATCCTCCAAATAAGTATTATTACTGGGGAAACTTTTAAAAATCCTGCAACATAAATATTTGCATACCAGAGTTAGGATGAACATGAACTTTAAGATCCAACAAGAGTGCTCTTCATATAAAATAATCAACAATGGGCAATTCATGGACTAAGAAGGGACCATTTGGGGTGTGTCCATTAGCCACACAGGAATTTCATCTAGTTTGTTCATCAAAGTATACTCCAGCTCACTGAAAGCTTCTGCTTTATAAGAAATGGACTGTATAACAGTAACCTTCCTTAAACTGATACTATATTTTGACAGAAATGTACAGACAGTCAAATATTTATTGTAAACAGCAAACTGTTATTATACAAATATAGAGCTCCACCCTTATCTGAAGTTTCACTTCCTGAGATTTCAGTTACCTGCAATCTTTTATTTTTGGGGCAATTGACTTCTTAATTGAAATCCAGTCTTAATTGAATTAGGCTTGAAGTACTTTTTAAAATTTATGGTTTGTTATACCAATCATAAGAGCGACTGACTATAAAACCATTTACAGTGGGAACAAACAAAATGCTTCCTTCTTGGAACAGAAACAATTCACTGAAGTGTAGTATCCATGTTGCAGCTTCAAAATATAGTTTTCATCACAGGGAAACACCAGGCTTAAAGTGAAGTTGTGTAGGCCATAACTGGCCTCTTTGGATGCTTGCACTCTGGAAAGTCAAATGTGGTAGTGAGTGAAATCCCTCTGCCAGCCACTATTTCAGCTTTCCACCAGAGGACCTCTCAAGGAAGGCTTTCCCAGCTTGCCTTTTCAAGTGTGATTATGTTACTTCCCTTCTGAAAAGGCCAGAGGTCTCCGCCAGGCTGACTGATCTAGGCCATGGGCTTTTCAAAATTCCAGACATGCCAAGAGTACAGCCACAAAAGCCACTGGGTTGAGGCTACTCTCTATCTATCTTGTCTCATTCCTCTGCTCTTTGACAGTAAAGATGAGACCTACTTCCATGCAAATGTAGCCCCAAATATGACAGAGATAATGAGGGTAACTGTTTATTATTCAGATTAAACTCATGCTAATGAACAATCCAGAAAAAGCTCTGGATATAGAGTTCAGTACTATCTGTGGTTTCAGGCATCCTTAGGGCAGGGTCTTGGAATGTATCTCCATGGATGGGGGTGGGGCTACTGTAGATTACAAACATCACTATTGGGTTTTGTACACAAGCATAAGGTCAAAGCCAAGAATTTACTAGTTTTAAAAATTACATTTTTATTAAAATCTCTTATTAGCAAGGCCATCTTTTCCAGAGGTGACCACTCTATCATCTCAGTTAGCAATGGAGAGATATACCTTTCCCTAATATCAGAATAATTATTATATTCTGTAATAAAATGGGTAATTACTTCTATAATTAAGGAGTTATAAAAGAAGACTCTTGCTTCCTTAGGGGTCTCTTGGATATTCCCTGTCAAATCTGACAGGGGTAGGACCTTTATCCTTGCTCATGTAAAAGCCAATCTCATTTTAGTTGAGGATAGATCAATTAGATATTCTGAAAGATTAAAAGAGATAGGGACAAAATGCTCATATAGTTTGATCAATAAGCACCTTACTATATCAGACGTTTGGGAGTGTAATTCAATATTTTTAAAGCATTGCTCCAAGGTTAACTTGTTGGCAGAGACATGCAGAGGGCCAGAATAACTACCTTCTTTATTATAAATCACACAGTATGGTTCCTTGTCAAATTTTAGGCCAATGGCTTTGTTCCAGTCTGGAAACTACCATGTTTGTTATTTTTAGAAGTGTTTACCACTGGTCCAGCAAAGGTTTTCTCTGGAGTTTTAGAGAGTTTCTTCCCCTCTACACACAGAAAATGTTTAGACACTCCATCTCTTGGTCATGAGAAACATGCATGATGAGAGTGCATGGGGTTGTGCATGGAACTATACGGACTAGTGTAAAATGAACTTGAACTTGGGGAATTTCTAATTGCTCAAATAGTTAGCAGGAGGCAAACCCAATTTATACAGAGGGAGCTAAGGGCACAGATTAACAAAAAAAAAAGGTTTCTTCAACTTGATTTAGAAATTTATTAAGGGAACAGGCATACAAAGACAAACATCCACTCACGTATTCTCACAAGAACTCAGGAATAAAGCAAGTTAGCATGGAATAAACCTAAGGCTTTCTAATGTTGATATTACCTGTCTGGGGTGCTCCTGGTAGACTGATATGGAGTTGGACTCAACCGCATGAAGGAGCGGGAACATGGAACAAGTCAGAGCTGGACCAGAATTCAGAGTGACCAGACACACCTAACCAGAATTTTAGTAGTCCTTTTATAGGCTGAAAATAGCCTAGGTCAAAGGTTGATTGCTGTATATCAAAGGGGCCAAATTAACATTGTAAAAGTTTCCTTGAAGTAGATAGCTTTCAGAGGAGGGTAATGGGTCTTATCTATCTTGTGGCCAAAACTCATCCAGGCCTTAAATCCTCTAGCTTCCTTGTCTCCTGAGGTGTGAATCTTTCTGTTTGCAACTCCTGAAACTTCTTGTTTGATCTGCTAATGAATGCAGGGGTCTACATGACCACTTAATTGCCTACATGACCAACTCGCCTATGAGTGCATGGCAGCAACTGTATTTCCATTTTAGGGCATGTCAGAAAGCATATACACACACACAGCATGGAAAATGCTCAACTTTTCATAACACTTCCACATCCTCCACTCATGACATAGCTGGTGCCAAACCTCCATCACTTGTACATTCAGGGACTATGAAAAAAAATGAAAGGTTTTGTATGTAACTCATATACATACAAAATGTTCCTCCATCTGAGGGAGGATCCTGTGTCACTTGAGAGCCTCGCTTGTATGGAGAACACCTTTTGAAAGTTATCAGAGGACCTTGCCAGCAGTTCTGCTGGCAGTGGAAATGAGACTCACTATGATGCAGTCTCACAATACTAGGTGAATATATGAAGATCATATATTCTTAGGGCTGTCCCAAATTGAAAGAAAGAATCAAATCATGTCTTCTTTTCAAGGTGTATAGCTCACAAACAGGAGCATTCCCTGGCACTAAACATTGATGGGAGCCACTGTGAGCCACCTGCTCAGCCTCATGTCTCTTCCAAACATGTCTTTGCCAGTTCAGTCTTTCCCACATGTTCCTGGTGCCTCCATATCTGTTATTTTTGTGGTCTATCCCTCCAGCACAGATCTCCCTCTCCTTCCAGCTCATGGAGGCCTCCCTCCTTCCCATTTTCCATAAGCAGAAATTCTTTCAGCCCCTGTGAAGCTCATCTCCCCCCTTTTTTCCTGAAGGAAAGCCTCTAACACTTATCTCCAAGCTTCTAAACACTGAGTTCTAAAGGCCAGCCTAGTTATTTTGATTCATGAGGCACAAAATCCCACAAATATGTCTCACCACCACTCTAGCAGAAGAAATGCAATCATCATCATCATCATGACAAGCAAAACTGCCTGTCCAAAGCATCATTGCTGTCCCTGTGCGTTCTCCATCTCTTGGGAGATTGTTACTTAGCGAAAGAGTGAGATGTTTGAATTAATCCTTCTGATATTAATCTTGCTCATTTATAAATGACTGGAAATAATAATACGTTTTCCATCTCATTTACATTTCACTTGAACTGACATCAAAGTAAGCTTCAAAAAAACTCGATGTGAGAGAGGAAGGGAAAACTTAATATACTCACTTATTAATACAGATTCATGAAAGATATTTTCTGCATAATGAGTTCAAAATGTTTGATTAGATAACAGCCAAAAATGGAAAAGAGCAAAAATTCACACTTCATACAAGGCACACTTAAGCCATTTGTTAAGAGTTAAGCCTGGCTCATGTGCATTCGTTCATTTCGCAGTTCTTGATTACTGTCCACCTAATCACTGGTGCTGAACTAAAACAATTTTATAAAAGTAATGTTCTGTCATTCTGGAAAATAACTAGACTTACCACTTATAAGTTTCTAAAACCCTCTGTCAGAATACTACAAGCCACTGGCCTGTTGTATAAATCTCAACAAAGTAGTGAGACAGTACATCTCAACACATTAAAAGTAAGTGGACATGACTGAAAACAGTTACAGTGATATCACATACAAAAAGATGGTATTATCCCTTGTTAGGTTATAAATGAATAAATAAAATTAATAATGCCTTAGTTTTGCAAAAAAAAAAAGGACATATTAGAACTAATTGTTTTAGCAACTAGCTACTTGTAAGCTCTATCTATAAAGTAATATCTGTGATTTCCCATTCATATATACACATTATCCAACAAAGTTGCAGCCAAGTATCATCAAGCACTTGTAGAACAAGCATCTTGGAACAGTAGTTGTAGAAACATTTTTGTGTCAAGCAAACCTGCACAGATTTAAATCCTGATATAAGTGAAACTTACTTCCAGATAAGTGGGCACAAATCAGGATTGCAACCTGATTCAGAAGAATATACATAGGGCGAGGAATAAAAACAAGCACTTTGAACAAGATGAAAATGGCAATGAGATATGTATCTGCCTCACATATGGAATTCCCATGACACAATTGAAAGCAATGGTGGGGGGATATAATCTGTACCAGCTCCAGGTTGGGGTTTCTGAAGGACCTGATTTGGGTCTGTTTCTGGGATGGATTGACTTTTGGAGTGGAGCTTTTGGATACCAATATGTTAGAACACCCTCACCAGTGGACAAGCTCTTGACCTGCATACAGTTCTACCCCACTCCCTCTCCACCAGCATGTAGATCTATGGGATCGAATTACTACACTGATCTATTAATGTTAAGTTTGTGTAAAGAACTGAGAATGATGCAGTCATTGCTCTTAGTGTTACCGTTTAAAGATGAAAAAAGGGGGGCATGGAGAGAATAAGCATGAAACAAGGAATATGAAACAAGTAAATGTAGGTACCAACACTTATACGGTGACCCAGGCAGTGATAATTTGTGGGCTCATCCATATAGAGGAATGTCTCACACCAAAATGTGCCTCCCATGAACATGAACCACCCATGTGACCAAGTTAAATTGCCATGTATAATCTAGTCATTAGGAGAGAAGAAGCCAAATGAAGAAGCTGGGTTGGAGGAATAGATCATGCTGTCCCATGTTTCCCATTGATATAGCTTATTGAAATGGCTATTGAATAGAGGCAGCTGAAGAAGAGGAGGCCCAAATAGTTTTTGATACCATGCAGGCTGATACAAAGGGGCCCCTATCTCAACACCAGCAGCCAGATAATATTTATTTAAAACCTTTCAAAGCCTAACCTGCACTTAAAGCTGGATAGGGAAGGTACAGACAGAAAACAAATGTATGACCAGTCAGATTGTGGAAAAGTTCCTTTCTTGGACTGTAATCTGAATTCTCTTTGTAGTTCCTACTAAAACTGACCCATTGAATCCATTGTTGAATAATGAATCAATACTTAGATAAATCTCATTGAATTAATAGGTTAATGGGTCTACCAATACTTGGGCCTGCCAGTAGGAATCAGGTCTATAGCTCCCAGAAATGGAATCTCCCAGAAACAGAAGTTTCCAAATTGGTTCAAATTGTATATGCCTGTCAAAATCAGTACCAAGGCATTCAACAGGGAACAAAAGGCAACAGTAAGAAAATGGAGTGGGATACAAGGGAAACATTGGTACAGGAGTCCAGTCAGTCTGGTTTTATGTTCAGAAATGAATTTAAATTCTCAACTAGGTGTACACAGAACTGTAGCCCTAATCAGAATCAGTGTTTGCCTTAAGGAGTAGTATACATGAGACTGCCACATGAGGGCATTCTGGCATCATATACTCCATGTGACTGACTTACATTTCTCACCTATTTTTGAGTTGTAATGGTATAGGAGCATGGGTTTTAAAAGCTGAGAAGGAATAAGTGAGCTGAAATCTCCCCAAGCAGTTGCCATTCTGGGCAAACAATTTAAAGCCTATGTTTTAAAAAAATCTACAGCATAGATTGCATATTTCAAATGTGTGTGTGTGTGGGGGGGGGAAGGATGTGATCAGCACAGTCCAACTACTGATGTAGTGCATGATTGCTTAGATATGAGGTCCCTCCCCCAAAAAGTGCAGTTTTTTAGAAAAAGAATTACAAAAAAACAAAAACAGAGAAGTGAAAAACAAACAAACAGAAAGAAGAGGAATAAAAAGCTAATATATTATAACTAGTCTAAACAGTGTTAATAAAACTGGTAACAAATATAAAAAATTCTGAGAATAAAGATATAAATAATAAACCCTTGATACCTCTCCATTTTTACAAACCCTCGTTTTCAGGTATATAGCCTTGACTTCAGATGGCATCTCCCCTCTCAATGAATGTCTTCGGTAATTGACTGGATGAGGAAAAACAGATTAAAACTGAATCCAAACAAAATGGAGGTACTAATGGTAACAGTCTTGAACCCAGGTATTGGGATACAATCTCCAGTCCTAGATGGAGTCACACTCTCCTCAAAGGACTGTGTTCAAAGTCTGGGAGTGCTCCTAGATATGTCACTTTAGATGACAAATCAGGTGAATGCGGTGGTCAGGAGCGCCTGTTATCAGC
>CM034708.1:124196021-124206499 GCA_020142125.1 Phrynosoma platyrhinos
TTATTATTATTATTATTATTATTATTATTATTATTATTTCTCCATATTCAGTTCTGAGAGCAGCCCCTATTCTGAGTACAGGTTATGCTTCAGTACAATTTAATGTAGTGGTACACCCATTTCTTTGAGAGCATTCCATACCTTTGCATGATTTCTGCAGTCAAAGGCTTTCTTGTAGCCAGTAAAGCACATCCCAATTTTCTTTTGGAATTCCTTGATGTACTGCATTATCCATCATATGTTTCCAATATTATCCCTAGTGCCTCTTCCTTTTCTGAATCCAATTTACATCTCTGGGATTTCTCACTCTCTATATAGTAGGAATCATTACTGAAGAATTTTGAGCATGACTTTGCTTGCATGGGAGATTAATGCAATGGTTCTCTAATTAGTGAGCTTTTTATTATTTATTTATTTATTTATTGTGGATGGGAATGTATATTGATTGGTTTCAATCTGTGGGCCACTGCTTTGTTTCCCATATTGCCTGGCAGATTTTGGTTAGGACTATACTTGACTCTGTTTCTATTGGTTTCTATTGGTATGTTATCTGTTCCTAGTGATTTATTTTTTCCCAATTGCTTTCAGTGTGGCTTTCAATTCACTTTCCAAAATTTGGTGTTCATCTTTGTAAAGATACAGTTGCTGTGTCTTTTATAAATATAACTTATATTGATAACTTTTATCAATATAATCACAAACTATAAATATCTAAAATCATACATTGTAAGCAGCTGACACACTTAAAATAAAAAAATGAAACAAATAGCAAAAGACAAATAAGCACTTGCTTATTCCCCAAGGGTGTGTATAAATAAATGTGTTTTCAAATTTGTGCCTGACAGGCAAGCATGTGGGGAGACCTGGACCTTTAGTGGAAGTGAATTTCAAAGAAGGGGTACCATACCAAAAAAGCCCTGTCATGTCTTGCAGTTCCACAGCTGTATATGGCGAAAATATTCACCATATTGTTTGTCTTGGCAGAAAAATGGGAAAGCAGGAAGAATAACACAGTAATGAGAATTTTTATGATGCTTTTGCCTGGTATCCACAGATCCAAAATTATTTGGGGAAATTGGGAAATTATTTCACTGGCAGGCATGGAGGTTTTTTTAAAAAATTCAAACAGATGTTAAATATACAATTGTTGTCAGAAAGGCTTTTGTGTGAGGTGTGTGCTCTTTTTATGTTTTTAACTTTTGTATATTTTATGTGATTTTATATGATTTTAGATATAAATTAAACATAAATAAATGCATCAATAAGTAAATAAATAAAATAATCTGTGCAGAATCTTGCTTGAAAGCCATCATTCAGATAGTTATGTGTGGGTTTTGTAGAGCAAGATTCCTGCTTTTTGCTCAAAAATTTGCAAATGTTCACAGAAATAAACTTGGCTATTTTATAATGAAAACACGATTTTTAAACAGAAAAGAGTACTGTTTCCAGGTAACAGTACATGTGGTATAGTTTGGTTTGGGTTTTGAAAAATTGCTGGCTTTTATACAAATCCCAGCAATCTTGCACAAGAAATATGTGGTTGTCTGGAAACAATCTTTCTGTGTGTGTGCAAAAAAGAAAAGAAAACCCCTGTGTAAAAACTGTTGTGCAAAGAAATGCCACAATCCTCACACAAACAAATCCCATGTCTACTTCTATACATAATAACTTCTTGAAACACTGCCAGATGCGTGAATACTGTGTGAAAACTGCACAGAAATATTCATTTACTCCATAGTGGGGATAAAATGTGGATATTATTTGTCCTGGCATGCAAGGATGAAATAATTAAATATTTTTGTATTCCTAATGTATACTCCAAGTTACTCATGGGCTGCACCAATAACAGCTTTGATTCTCAGGGTCAAACTATATGCTTTGTTAAATACAGAGACCAAGGCATCAAACACATAGCTACAAAAATCACAGCTATGCTTTAACTCCCCATTGAATCCTTTAAAAGCAAGCTAGCCTTCCCAAGCAGTGGAGGTCTGCAGGATGCTGCAGCATCACACCATCATACTCTCTGGCCAGCAAATGATGTTGCAATGAAGAGTTGCAACAGGTCTTTTGTTTCCTCACAATGTTGCTCACTGCTTAGAGAAGACAGATGATTATTAGCTCCAGACCGCTGGGTTTTTGTTTCTCCCTTTCTCTAAAAGCCAGTGTATTATGTTGTGGTTTGAGTATTGGACTAGGATTCAGTGAAAGCAGGATTCCAGTCTGGGAGGCCATGAAAACCCACTGAGTGACCTTAGGGGAGTCTCACACTCCTGGCCCCAGAAGAAGGCAATGACAAGCCTCCTCTGAAAAAATCTGGTGAAGAAAACCTTCTGTTGGTTCATGTTAGGATTGCCATAAGTCTGAAATTACTTGAAGGCACATAACAATAATGGCAACTCATTTCTCTCCATATATTTTGTAATGCTCAGAAAATTCACCAACTCCTGTTGGTGAGAAACAACAAACTTCTGTGACCTTTGTGGGTTAAATAAATGTTTTAAAAAAAGCCCCCAGCAAGAAGTTTAAAAGTGGAAGGTGGATGAAGTGGAAGGTGCTAGCTCAGCAGCAGCACAGACCTCTGTCACTCTGATTGACTTGCTTTTAAGGTGGGTTTCAGGGTCATTTGCAGTTATGGCAATGGTGTAATGAGTACAGATTTAACTGACTTACAGGATACCAGCAATAGAATGTAGCTGCTCATCCATATTTATTAACTGAAGCAAGCCTGAAGGGTCCCAATCTACATCAAGAAGTGTGTATGTGATTTATAGGAAATTAAGCCTTTCTCCTGCAAGCTCTTTCCCTCCTGAAATGTAACTTTTTTTAAAAAAAAGATTTCATTAGTTGAGTGATCAGGAGAATTATTTGGTTACTCAGTGATAAATTTACTTATGAGTATGCATCCAGGGTTGTTTCATTCCTATATTGCAGGGAAGTTACCACTATTAAACATTTCTATAGGACAAAACCCAGGATAGAGGCATTTCTAATGTATTGGTGTTGAAGGCCATTGACTGAAAATTTCATTCAGTAGAGAAACACAAGTTCAGAAAAGTGATCCCTGCACCAAATTCCAGTTAGAACAGTCAGACATAGGAAACCAAACTACTATTATGCCCCCAAAATAATTGTAGCACTATTATTGACCACTATTCTAAGAAGAACTTCCTTTCACTTCCTCTAAAATTATTAGTATGACCAATATCAGCAAGCACTCCAAACGGGCACATGAAATGGAAAATGGTGTAAAGTACATCCTCTATGAGCATGTAGATCTATAGGCCTTTGCAGACTGCCAGAAATAGTAAAAATTGAGTCCTCTTTAACTGCCCTGGCTCAGTGCTAGGGAATCATGGGAACTGTAGTTTTTCTGAGACATTGAGCCTTCTCTGTCATAGAGCTCTGGTGCCACAATAAACTACAGTTCCCATGATTCCCTAGCACTGAGCAAGGACAGTTAAAGTGGACTCAATTGCACTATTTCTGGCAGTCTGCAAAGGCCCTCCGTTTCCATATCATAGCACCTCTCTCTCTGGAAATACAGCTGCTACACTACAAATACAGGTGGTTCTCATGTTGAGTCACTGTGAGGAAAAACAGAAACCATCTGCAACCGATCTTTTGTCCCCCAACTCACCCATAAGTATAACTTATAATTTGTTGTAGCCACAAAAATTATAACCTGTGCAGTTAGAATCTGCTATCCCAGAAGCATGCATGATACTGAATTTTGGACTCAAAACATTTCAAAGGGTTGTCTTAAATATAGCAAGGGTTTCTCTTATTTCCATTAACCTATAATAAAGAACCCACTTTATGTTCTCAAATTGCAGGGTGGACTGCAAAGGGAACAGAGCTGTTAAGTTACTTTATGACTTTCTATTTAGATCTCATGCATTGCGGAGCTAGAAAACACATTAGATTTAGATTTCTATTTAGATCTCATGCCTTGCAGAGCTAGAAAACACATTGTCCAATCCTATGTACATTTATTCAGAAAATGTACATTTAATCAGGTTCAGGGGAGCTTATGTCCCATTAGATATCTACCCTGTATTACAGTGGTACCTCGACATACGAGTGCCCTGATATACGAGTGTTTTGAGATACGAGCCGCCGAGCGAGCAATATTTTGCTTTGAGATGAGAGCAAGATTTGAGATACGAGGAATCACACACTACACCACTGCACACGACCCCAACAATGGAGAAAATTGCTTTGAGATACGAGCAAGGTTACGGAAGGAATTAAACTCATATGTCAAGGTACCACTGTATAGGTAAACCTGATACATGCAAGTTAAAAAAATCCTACTCCAGAGGGGAGGGAAATACATTGGATAATTCTAGATTTTTAAAAGTAGATTTCCTTTTTTCAATTTTCCAAGGTAAAGATAGATCAGAGAAACTGAGAGAGAAATTCTTTCTGACATTAAGGGGTAGTGGATGAGACATTAAGAATGTCAGTTGAGGTTGATAGAGAAGGAGGCATCTTGGTGGGGAAAATTCTTGGGTGAGATCTTCTGATCACACAGATGGAGTCTCCTGAATTAGTACATAGTTGGCAAACAGGCTTTTTATTGTTTATAATTGTATATGCACAATGCTCCCCCTTTCAGACTTCTTATTGAGCTCAAGGTCATTGAGGGCTGAATCAAACAGCTGGGTGACATCAGGAGAGATAATCCTGCTAACCCTCTACAGATTTATTGCATCTATTTGGAAAGATTTCTAGTCATGTTCCTAAGGATCTTCCTCCAATGGTCTTATGTGAGCTCGGCTTTCCTGTATTCTTCTTCTTTTGTCACATTATGACCTAGCAGCAGCTACAACTATATCTTGTTGAAAGACTTGTTGCACTTTGTTGCTGTTGTGTGCCTTCAAATCATTACCAACTTATAGTGACCTTAAGGCAAACCTTATGTTTTCTTGACAAGATTTGTTCAGAAGAGGTTTGCCATTGTCTTCCCCTGAGGCTGAGAGCATGTGATTTGCCCAAGGTCACCCAGTACCAGCTGAATTCACATGGACACAAAGTGGTCTCATCAGGCAATTGGTTCACGGATGGCAAAAAGGGGAAAACTTTTGTTTAGGGGCCCTCAGGCTGAAATATTCTGAGAGTTAGAGCAGCTATGACAGTTTTTCCTCTTATAAAAAAGCATGTGTCTCTAGTATATATGCTCACATATGAAGCCCCATGGGGACCTGGAAGCCAAAGTTAACATAACCCCCATCCTTCCACCCTGCATAGGGTGCATGTCTGTTTTCTAAGGAAACCAGAAAAGTGTTTTGTGGGCTGAAATATGGCACCATGGTTTACACCAGGGGTAGGCAACCTTTTCCCTTTAAGGGCTGAAGGACTTCAGCTCCCAGAATCCCAGGAGCTATTGGCCAACATGGGACTATTGGCCAGCATGGCTGAGGCTTCTGGGAGCTGAAGTCCCTCAGCCCTTAAAGGGGAAAGGTTGCCTACCCCTGATTTACACTGTGAATCTTACCACTTTCTTGCTACTGTAGATACAATTTGCCATGTGGGGATTACTTTCTGAACCAATGAGAAGGCATCAGGGGCCACATCAATGATCCTGGAGAGTTGTATAGATTTTCAGATCAGACCTCACCCTTGTTGTCTCTACAGAGTACATCAATCCTGGCAACATTTGTAGCAGTTTTAAACCTTTTAAGGAATGCTACATTTTATCCCTCCATCCTATCTCTTTTGTGTACTGGTGATCAGCGTACAGTGATACTGAATCCATGGCATTTCTTGCAACAGTGGAAGCTTGCATGTCAGAGAAGCCCTGAATCAGCCCTGGTTTTAGTATGAATTTAAAATAACTATCCAAGGTTCTGCAATCCATCTCCACAATCTGTTCAGCACTTTGCACAGACCCTTTAGGGTTCAGTCCCAAATCCACAGTGGAGTCACCATACTACTCACATGGAAGTCACTAGTTGCTACTGGTTGAAGTGGCTCTTGACAATTGGGAGATAAAATGCACACAGTGACTGATGTCTTCTCAACTGAGGTGTGGAGCTAGCTTTATGTTTTAATTGCATTTGACTTTATTTGAATGTTGTTGTTGTGGTGGTGGTGGTGGTGGTTGTGTGTCTTCAAATCATTTCCAATGTATGGCAACACTAAGGCAAACCAATCATGGGTTTTCTTGGCAAGATTGGTTCAAAGAAGGCTTGCCTTTGCCTTCCTTTAAGGCTGAGAGACTGTTACTTGTGTAAGAGTGTGGTGGGGTCTCCTTCTTTGGAGGCCTTTAAACAAAGGCTGGATGGCCATTTGTCGGGGATGCTTTGATTTTGAGTTCCAGCATGGCAAGGGGTTGGACTGGATGGCCCTCGTGGTCTCTTCCAACTCTATGAAAATCACCCACTGGGTTACCATGAATAAAACTCCATTAATTTTATTGTGACCAAAGTGCCAGAAGTGGTGACTGGTGCTTCTATTCCTTGCAATGAACCTGTTCTCTCTGTTCCTTGAAAATTGCAAGAAAAACTGTGTATGCTATTTTTAGAAACCTTCACATTCAGCTTTGTTTTCCTTTTTTATTTTGGAGCTGATGCATGATAGCTCTGCATGGCAAAGGCAGCCTTTTAGAAGTTTCATTTATTTACTTCTGCATAGCCATCAATGTGACTTACCAGAGTTTGCCTGTGTCTCCAGTTGATTTTAGTCTTTGAAGGTTCATCTGTTTATGTTGTAGACATCTTTTCCCCTCCTCCTTTTTTTCTTCTTTTCATTTTCTAGGGAATGATGCCAGCACTGCTTTAGCATGCTTGGAAAAGCAGTAATTCTAATGCAAGAAAGTTTGGTTCAAGTGAACCTTCTCTCTCCTTGTTTAGCATGACAATGGTATTCTTCTTCTTCTTTTTGCATATTAGAAACTAGGCTAATCTAGACTTACATTTGGGATTGCCAACTGACCAGAAAAGTTCTACTCATAACTAGCAGCAGCTTGCCCTGCAAAAAAACCAACAGCCAAAATTCTTCAATGCTTGGAAATATGCAGCAGCACCTGAAAATAAAACTACGCTAAGGGCTTATCCAATGCATTTTGCTGCTGAAGCAGAGCAGCAAGTGATGCTCCATTTTCTAAAACATCTAACTATAATACTCAAAACCAGCCAAGTTATTTTGGAACATGAAGCTACTTTGGCATTTTAAGTTGCCTATTTCCAATGTAATCGTTTGATAGAAAAGCTTCAGCAATTGAAACACCTTGGAGACTTTAAGTGTAGTCATCTTTGAACCATTTGGTTATTATGCCATTTTATCTCTATTCATAAATACCTTCCTGTGTTCCCTGAAAATGTGGGTGATAAATTGGGCCATGTCCACTAACCCTCCCCACCACCAGATCAATGTTTTCCCCCAACGTGGACATGTTTGGCATTTAAAAAAATGCATGTAAGCTCTCTGCTCATTCTTTCTGCCAAACACATTGGAATGGTACCAATAAATGTGGCCTCTTTTCTCTCATTTGGTGGACACATGAGTAATTATGAAATACTTTCTATGATCTTTAGATTGTCAAACTGGAATGCTACAGTGATAAATCACTTATGAAACAGTCTGTAATATGAGCAGTTTGACATTTTCCATGCTTATAGTGGTGATACCACAAGTATCATCAATGGAACAAGGATACCTTTTTTGAATAACTGGAGTTGGGAGGACAGATCCTTAGAACCAAGGTACTCTGGGAGGGGTGGCTTAGATTATCACCTGTACTGTAGCAAAGTTGATTGACCAAGCCATCCCACCCAGAACACCTCGCTTCTAAGGACACTCCCACACCCAAAGTGAGGCATTTAAGAAAAAAGTGGCTCAAGTCAGCCACATTCTTCTATCACCATTGCCAAAGGTGGTTTCTTTTTTCTTCTCCTCCACATTACCATTGAGAGTTACTGTTTTTTCTTGCTGGCACCTTATCGTGAATATTCAGTGTAACTATTGCTGCATCGGGGCTGCAAAAACAGTATAGTTTGACACTGCTTTAATGGCCATGGTTCAATGCTATGGAATCCTGGAATTTGTAGTCTGTTGTGACACTAGAGCTCTCTGACAGATGGCTAAATATCTCACAAAACTACAAATCCAGAGTTCCATAGTATTGTGCCATGGCAGTTAAAGCAGTGTCAAGCTGCATTAGTTCTGCAGTGCAGATACAGATGCAGCAGTCAACAAAACAATAGGATCTCAGACTTATCACAACCATTTTCAGCAAAACATAGAAAATTACTTTTTGGAACTGAAAGTCCCGAATCTCCCAGCCAGGAGATTGGGTAACAGGATTCTGAAGATTCTAGTGACCAAAAGTAATTTCTCCAAGCCCTGAGCATAGTGGATATATGTTGTGAGCCTTGTGAAATCATATTACAAATATAAATGTGTTGCATTTTCATCTGCATTGTTTTGACACCATTAACATGTAAAATATGTCCTTGTACTATTTTGAAAATATATTTGTGTTGAGGCAGTAGCATTTCTAAAGGCTATTTTTGGACTATGTCCGTCATGCCTGGATTTGGTTTAAACCTCTCTTTCCCTCTGTGTCCCATTTAATTAAGGCATCTGATGATTCAGTTTGTTTTGAATTCCCTGATAGATCTTAATAAATACATGCCAGAAGGTCTTCATACAAAATGCACTAATTATAAACAGTTCAGCCCAATTATGGAGGATTGTAATGTTCTTGCTATGAACAGACAGGGTATATTAAAAGTGCCAGAAAGAGGCAACTGTTTAGTTATAGCTCTTAGCTTTAATGAGAACCAATTAGGGTTTTTAAACAAATGTAAAAGGAAAAAAAATATTTTTCATGGCATACAAGCAGTGGTGTTGATGCTTGAGTGACCTTTTGTTACCTATCTACCCCTGAGTGAGGATTATAGTGTTACCAAAAGTGTTTTTTTCTGAATTTTGGTGTGTGCATTAATTCGACATAACCCCAGATGTACTCTGCAATGAACCCCAAGTGCCACCTAGGCATGGCAGGCAGGTCAAGCCTAGGTCACTTGGAAGACCAGAAAATCCCCAATCCCAAAAGCCAGGCAGATAGTGTGGGAGCTGCAAATGGATCATCATCACCTCCATAACCAGAGGAATGGGCAATAATGACCTAGATCAGGGGTAGGCAACCTTTCCTCTTTAAGGGCCGAGGGACTTCAGCTCCCAGAATCCCAGGAGCTATTGGCCAACATGGGACTATTGGCTAACATGGCTGAGGCTTCTGGGAGCTGAAGTCCCTCAGCCCTTAAAGGGGAAAGGTTGCCTACCCCTGAACTAGATGTCTCACCTGTTGGGCCAGCTAACCACTTAATCCTCTCCCATTCACCTTGAATATTACCAGACAGGATTACCTCACCCATGCAATCTCACACCTTTGCCCTGCAGCTAGTTTTAGCCCTTTAAAAACCCTGGACTTCCCCCCCTCAGTGTTGCTAGTTGGAGTTCATGGGGATCCTGCATTACTCTGTTCTCTGATCTAGTTACTAGCACTTCCATTCAAACCTACATTCTCAGAACAGTTCTGTCTCATGCCACTTCACTCAATTGGATCCTGGAGAAAGCTTCATCTTGTAGTAAGTATCACCCGTAGTTCTGCCTCAACACCTTTTCCAAGCTAACCCTTGATTTCCTGAGCCTTGAATAAGTGTGTGCATGCATGTGAATTGCTGTGTGATTTTCTGCTTTAATAAATAATACTTTTAATTGGAGAATTTTTATCTGCATCAATTATTAGATTCCTCCAACTCTTGATATACACGTGGGAGACAGTCTAGCAGGGTCCTTGTAGCCGACCCCTCTCGATTTAAACTAAATAAAATTTCCCTTTTTAGACTTTTGGCTACAATAGTGGAAGGGTCTGGGAGAGAAAGGCAGAATATAAATCTGTTTATAAATATACATACATACCATGTATGCATGCATACTCTAATCTGGTTCTTTTAAGATTTTTTGGGATATATCTCCCAACATGTCAATTAGCCATTGAATTCTGGAAGTTGAAGTTGGATTGCAAAAGAGGGGTCCCTGTTGAGATGTGAGTGGATTTTAAATTTTCTGGGCTTTGCAAATCTTCCTATAGCCACAGGGACAGAAGGAGGAGAAGCCTGCCTGCAAAAGATATCCTCCCCACCATCTTAACTAAAGACTGAAACAACATGTAGGCATCTGACTAACATCTCCAATTGTTTTTCCCCTGTTTGATTTGTAACATCTTGCCTGATGAAGAAGCCCATGGAACTTCAAAAGCTTGCAACAAGTATATTGTGCATTTTGGTTGGCCAATAAAAGTATCGCTGATGGATTTTTGTTTGAATTTGCTAAATGGGCAACACAGCTACCCATGAATGTTAACAACAATAGTTCAACTTAGCTGACTAGCAATTCAGTTCCATCAAACATCTGCCCAAACATATGGAAGATCTACGTCAGGGGTAGGCAACCTTTCCCCTTTA
>CM034708.1:124240554-124259631 GCA_020142125.1 Phrynosoma platyrhinos
CGTTCCAGCAATTATGTTTTATACCTGAGGACTAGCATGATTGTGAGTTTATTGACTAATTTCCCCTGTCCATGAAAAAGGACCCCCTAAACACACTTGGGGGACACAGTAGCTATAGGTCAGAGGTGTCATCATGCAATAACTATCACCAAAGCTCTTTTTTCCCCAGGTTTAATCATGATTTAAAAGCTGCATGTAGTAATCTCTGATCACTCTATGTCTTACTTCTTTTTGGCTTTGTTTATCTGGACTACTAACTTGCTGTTTATCTGGACTAGTAACTGGTTTCTTTTGTTTCATCTTTCTGGATAACTAGTGACTGATTTGGACTGGATTAACTGCTTGGCAGCTCTTTGCTCACAACCTTCTGACTCCTAGATCACTTGTTGACTGAAGCATAGGACAGTGGTAGTGAGTGGAAAGGGATTTGCAGGAGGAAACTGGGGTCTGCAGTGGGCTGTTAAATAATCGCCATGTTCTTCCACCATAGCCAGGCTCTATAAACCCACCAAGTGATAAATGTGAAAGACTATTCAAATTTTTTTAAAAATGAAAAATGTTTTTCAAGTTTGGAAAAACCATGATGAGAAGAATCCTGGACTGACAAGAATTTTCTCAGTTCAGGTCTTATTCTGCACAGAATTTGCATATGGTTGGTTTGCACAGAAAATAGCATTTTATCTTGCCACAAACAGCTTTTTTTGTGCAGAAAATATTACATAGAATAAATCCCAAATTTCAAATAGGTTTTGATCCAACAACTTACTTACCCCTGATGTCTATTTCCCACTTCTGAGAATCCAGCCAGATTTCATACAACTTCTATTTTGAAGGATTTCTTCTTTACAGTGTTTCCACATGACACCTCGCCTTTGCTGTTCTGTCCTAGCTTGACAACACTAACTTGGCAGAGTAGAGTCTCTCAAACAAGACCATCTCCCTCAATGAACCAGTGATTAATAAAATCTAACATATGCATGATGTTATTGAATTTCTGGATTATGTGTGTTTTCCTGGAATGCACCTGGGAGAAAGTTGTGGTAACAATGGATTACCAGTTCCATGTAATGTATAGATTAGTCTTTTGATTAAATGGGAAGAACAGGCAAAATTAATTCAACTGATCACAATTAGTTTTCAGCCATTTTCAACCAATTTTTTAAAAATAACTTATTTTAATATCAGCCTAAATACCTCAATAGAACCAGATCTCATCTGATCTTGGAAGCTAAGCAGAGTTAGTTCTATTTTGTACTTGGATGGGGAACCAGTGGTGGATATCAGGTACTATATTGCAGAAGAAGGACTGGCAAAACCACCTCTGAGTATTCCTTGCCTAAGAAAACCCTATGAAATTCATGGGGTCACCATAAGTCAACAGGTGATTGAAGCCATGCACACACATACACCACATCTACATGGAGCAACTGATCAGTCATATTTTTGGCATATGCACATAGAAAATATATGTGTGCCTAAAGAAATCATATGGAAATGTTCTGCTGTTACTAATACTCTTTGACAGGACTGACTTCATGACACCAAAAAAAAAAAAATGCTATAATGAAATACAGATAACTTTAAAAAAAAAAAAAAGAACCAGTCAGAGGATAATATTTCTTTTTGAAAGAAACTTAGCTACAAAGGCATCTGCTGAGAGATTTCTTGGCTACGTAGAATCTCACTTTTAAACAAAGTAAACATGGTTCTATGTATGACTTTAGCAAATGCTATTTTGAAGTTTCTTAAGTAACTAAATATGTGAGTCAAGACTGATACATGATAAGGTCATAAAAAATAAAGGCATTCAAACCAAGAGCATAATAAAGAAGGACTCATGAAATTTGGGACATGCAAGAGAGTTAAAGGTTATCTTCTTTTATAATGCAATGGTGACGAAAAATTGAAGAGAAGCTAGAATGACAATTAACAGTTTGAGAGATTGCCATTTTCATTGAGCATGTGTTATTTTAACTAGGAGAGGGAAGTGGGGGAAAACATTCAGAGTAAGACTGAATCCGGAGTTGAAATAGGTTATTTTGAAACTGAGGAGAAAAAGTTGGATAATGTGTTCTCCTAAAGACTCTCTCAAACTATTATTTTCTGCATTGTTCACTGCCCCTTTTGGCAATTGATTTTATGTTTGACAGCTTTTCTTATTGTATTAATCCATCTAGTCAAAGAACACTGAAGATGGTGTGAGTACGCCTATGGCGCACATGTGGGGCCATGTGCAGGAGCATGCAGCCATTAAAAACAATGGGCTCCAATATTTGCAGTTTTTCCAATTTGGGGGGGATCTGGAATGGATCCCCCACAAACCAGAAGGAACAGCTGTATTTTTCCATACCCAGGACACATTATTGCTGCTAATTAATATAATGGAGCTCATTTTGCTATTTGGCAGGAAGAACTGGAGTAGAGGTGGGAGTTTTAAAAAGAGTGATTTATTAAGCAGATATCAAAATGCTGACATTTACCTTGAAGTGGGATTTAGAGCCTTCGTTTGATCCAAGTGCTGCGGTTCTGGCAGGTCACCAGGAATTTAGCTTCCACTGTCAGAGTATTGCTCCAATAGGAATTGTAGTATCTGTGGAACACAAAAGTATCTCTACTCATTGTTAGATAACAAAGACATTTATAGATGATGTATCTTGGGATGGAAGGATTACACTGCACAAAGAATCTAACATTCTGTTAAAGTTCTGCTGTTTTGAGCAGCACTTATTAATATTATGGTACATATTTTGATGATCAGGGCTTTGCATGATCCCCTCCATACTCAATTCACTGTTTGATCATGATTCAACATACATCCCAGTTCCAATCATGCTCCAATCCCCACTGGATCAATCCAGACCTAATTCAGAGTCTGGATTGAGATCACAGTTCAGGAATCCAGTTTACCCGTTGTTCCCATTAGTGTACTATAACAGTTCAGTTCTTTTACACATCTGGGTGAAACTTTGAAAAACAGCAGATCCTGAAGAGCAGATTAGCTCTACAGAAAATCTGAGAAGTAACTTCTGGGGGAGCTGTGTTCTGCTTTATGGTGCATGAAAGGATGTGTCTGTCTGTATTTCTTGACCGATGTGTTAATCTTCATTTGCCAAATTATTTAGTGACTAAATACATGTATGAATATAACAAAACAAATAAATCAGTAATGTAGAAAGAAAACTGATCAGTTAAGTGAAAAGGATTTTTATAGGAATAACTGTAGCCATTATTTGTAGAATTTGATGCAGCAGTTAAATTTCAGCCAAACTGTGACTTAGTATTTTTCATTCAACATGATACGATATAATAAGGAAGGAAAAGTACCCTGATATAAAAGGCTTAATTTATAGATAATGGGAGTGTCATGCTATATTCATTAGGGCCTTTACATGATAAAAACAACTAAAATATTGATAAACAGCATGATAGCATTTCACAACTACTTTCCACAGTCTGCTGATGTTTGCAAAGGAAGTGGCTCATTTTGATGGGCACAGTATAGTATAGCAAGACACTCACATCTTTTGTGGGAAGGGGTCATCTTGCCCTTTATTAAGTTTATCAGCATCAGTTAATGCAGAATTGGATTTCCTTTCAGTGTTAATCAAAAACGGAGAGGTAAGGGCCACTGGTTTTATAAAATCCATGTATCCATTGCCATTTTGGAATCTTCATTGTTCAAAGAAATATCAAGGCATTTCTCCCTGTGTGTCACTTTCCTAAATATGCATAGGCTGTGAACAGATGGTTTGTCTCACAACAGAAGTGAATTCCCCTAACTGCTAACATGGCATTCATCCTGATTTGTTATAGGTAGTTTGATACATGTCCAAATATAATGAGCAGGAGAGCTGCTGCTCCTGCTACTGCCAGAAAATATCTCCTGATTGCAGCTGCTTCTCAAATCTTGCAAAGACTGGATCAAATGTTTACAGGCCCCTGAAAATCCTCTTGTGGTAAAGGATCACAGTAAACTATCCCTTTTTCCAACACAATTTGCCTTTCTATTATAAATTAGAAAGAATAATGTGAATTTGTCTTCCATATAGACTACAAGAGAGTTTTGTGTGGGTCTTCCTTTTTTAAAAACAAAAACAAAACAATGCTTAATTTTGCAAATATCTCCGTAAATGCAATGGAAATAACATGAAACTAAAAACTTTCAAATGTGAAAGGAAGTCAGTAAGCTGGTGGCTCCATTATCAGGAGGGTGGTTGCACTGTTCCAGGCTCTAGTGTAAACATGGTGTGGACAGCTCATTTAAAGTTTATGCTAAAATGAAGAGCAAATTCCTCACCACTGACATAGGAACCCCAGCCACTTTGGGAGAAAGTGAAATTAACATAATTCAGCTAGATGGGCAGAAGGTTTTGACTGCTTAGCTTTCAAAATCTGCTTTTGAATCCCAGTATATTCACCAATTCTGTGGTTCAACTAACCTGCTTTTTCCAAGAGACTCCTCATCTCTTAACAGCTACATGACAGACAAGAATAGCTGCATCTATTGATTCTGGCCAGTGCAGATGACTAAGGGTTTTGTTTCCATTGTTTTTGATGAGAACATATTTAAAAAGTTAAATTTCTTCACTGGATGAAGATGGGAATCCTGAGTAAATGTCAGTGAAAGTAAAACTGGCATATTTATCTACCTCTAGTGGAGTGCTTTTTAATTATTTGCTTTTACTGATAAGAAATTATTTTTGCAAGATTAACAGAGGTTTACATTTCATTTTAACAAATTATATCATTACATAGTTTTTTGTGGGGTTTTCAGACTGTGTGGCCATGTTCTAGAAGAGTTTCTTTCTGACGTTTTGCCAGCATCTGTGGCTGGCATCTTTAGATATATCATAACAGTCCTTATAGTCAATTTTTTTTCTGATTATAGAAAATGCTGCACCAAAATGACATATTGCATTGACAGTGGACCTTGATCTGATAAGTACAAAATGTGATAAATGAATAGGTACCACATTTCTACTGGTATCTATTCACTGATTGTTTTGCTATTTCTTCATTCAGTAATCACAGATTCTTTCTTAATTCTGCAGTCCAGACAGCAGTCCATGAAAGCCTATCCAACCAGTATCAGAGAGACAACTCTACAGTTTTCCAAGATCTTAATATTCATTTCTAGCAGGTCTGGTCAGAATTGAAAATGGGTTTTTAAGTGATAGTTCTGCATCTTTCCCATCAAAAACTGTATTAATAAAGATTCTAAGAAAGTATCATCTGATTTAACAAGCTTAGAATTTTGTTCCCTAATTCTAGAACCTTAGTGCAAAATATCTACATGTGTGGCAAAGTTTCTGTATTCCTATACTGTCTCCAACTTTTTTCTGGAATTGCACTGTTGGTTTTTTTGTGTTAGATACAACCTCTGAATTGTTTTGATTAGTAGGGTGTGGTTTTTTTGTTTTTTGTTTTTTGTGGAAATGACAGCAATTCATTTATAAGGTGGGCACTCCAAATCCTTCCTCTCGATTCTCATCTGAAGGAGATTCTTTTAGATTTTTATGCCCAAATTAACTTTGCCCCTTACTGTGTGCCAAATGAGCATTGATATGATGGTTTTGTTAATGTCTGAAATTAGTTTTTAACTTAGGCAACCTGAAACATAATAACTGTAAGGGACATTTAACTTTTTATGAAGAGGTCTAAAATTCTGTGCATGCTGTTCTACTGATTTAAAAAAATTAATAGATACATTTTAAATGGTTTAAATGTTATTGTTTGTTTAATTATATTTAAACAGTAAGTTCTTGTATGTATTTTTTATCTGTATCTGTATCTGCCTTATAGTCAGTTCCCCAAAACTTGTTGGACTAGAAATAATGTCACCTTCCAGTGTAAGGGGAAAAGGAGCTAGTCTCATTCCCCCAGGTAGTGTTCCTGAGCCTATGAACTGCTAGTGAGGAGGTAATCTCCCATGTTTCCACCAAATTTTCCTGTAAAGGTAGTGGGACCAAGAGAAGAGCCTTCCCAAAACGTCTCAAAAAGGTGGAAAGTCATGAAAACATGGCCTTTCAGATAACTTGGATCTCATCCCTATAGTTTGAATTGTGCTCAGAAATAGATTAGTAACCAGTGATGCTGTTGTAATCAGGAAATTGCTTGCTATAACAGACCCAGTCAACAGTCTGACTTCAGCTCTTTGTACTAGTTCTGAATAGTCTTCAAGGGGAACCCAATGTGGAGCACATTACAATAATCCAAGTAGAATGTAAATGTAAAGGCATGTGTTGCTGCATAATTATAATATAATTGCTTGCTAGTTTCCTAATAGGTTTTCCTAGAAGTATTTCCAAATAGGTTAAAATAATCCAGATGACTGATCAGGAAGCATTGCCCTCTCTCTTGACCAAATTCATGTTGCCCAGTGACATCATCACAGAATTTAATCAAATTGTCAACTATGCATAGAATGTCATCCTATTTAGTACATTTATCTCTGATGGGGATTACCTATGTTGCTAATGTAGGGAGAAAGTGCAGTAAGGCTGCATCTGCTTTGCAAAAAAATAATCCAGGTTGATACCACTCAATGCTCTATGGCTCAATGCTATAGAATTCTGAGAACTATAGTTTTGTAAGATATTTAGCCTTCCTTATCAGAGAGCTCTTGTGCCACAACAAACTACAAATCCCAGAATTTCATAGTATTGAATCATGGCCGTTGAAGTGGTGTCAAACTGAATTATTTCTGCAGTGTGGATGTAGTCTAAGTAGAAGAAAAAGTGGTGCTAAGGCAACAACAGAGAGGTGAACATTCTGACAGTATTTTTTAAGATGAATAATTGTCACAATGGGAGGGGGAGATACTTGGTGACATACCCAAAGCACTCCTTTCAGTCTAGAAATCAAAACAAGGAAACATTTGCCAAATGTTCAACTCTACTGGTACATACTTTTATTTACTTGGAATCCAAGTCAAGGTTCATTTGAAGGAAAAAAAAACTTGGCATTAGATCAGGGATTTCTTCACATAGTGGTAGCAAGAAAATAACTCTATTGCTTTTGCTGTTGTAGACACAAACCTTTCCATGAGGTCTTTTCATCCCTAGAGCTCATTCCCATGTGAAATACTGCTCTGAAATCTCAGCCAGCACATTTTTGACCCATGAAACATTATTTATTGAACAATTTCAGGAACAGCTTAGTAGGCAATGAGCAGGATGACGCCACAACAATTTGTTCTTCACAGAATTTGGCCATAACTCCAAGTCTAGTATTTCCATACAGATTAATTTTTTAAAAGTTGTTTAGCATGAAAAGAGATTAACCCAGAATCAATGGGTGGCTTGAATTGCTCAACTCACTACCTGCAGCATATCTAACAGAAACAGAGGATATCAGAACTGAGACACCCTGAGAAGACATTCAGACATAAAAGTTGTTATCTCAGTATTTAAAGAACAGAACAAGTTTTATTGATTGTCTCACTGTACCAACAATAGAATACAGTATTTTAAATACAAAATACAGTATTTAAAGGATATGGATCTTACTTGTAGAGAAAAACCCTAGGACCCCTTTCCTTTGGACCATAGCATGCACTGGTGACTGATAAAATTTCAAGGACCTTCAGGAGTAGGATCCAGTGCAGTACAGAGACCAGTAGTTAAACTGCAAGTGGCTCTTTGGAAAAGGATCAGTTCTATCCTATTTGCTTATTATGCAGAATAAGAGGTGTACACAAGATATACTTTCTTAGTGTTAATTGATGCTGATAGGTTCTTTGGCAGCAACCTTCCAGTGACTGCACACAAGGATTTTACAGCTGAATTTGCATTGTGATCTTCTACATGTATTGTATCACAATTATTGGAAACAACCAGGGCCCTGATCATAAGGAAAGAATTTACACACATAACTTAGGCATACTGAGGCAGTTTCAGGGAGGTCCAGCCAACTCCAGCTGTTGAATTTGGGAGTGCCTGGTGGGAAGGGATCTGCAGTGCCAACTCTTACTAGGAAAAAAGCTTCTGCATTTCAGCAGACAGCTTCATCTGGCCTTTCCCATAACAGCAGGCTGTGGCTACCAAAGAAAGCAACATCTGAGAATTCAAGCTGCTGAAAACACAAAAAATTAGCTGCCCTTGAGTCAGTTCCAACTCATGGTGACCCTGTGGATGAGACATCTCCAAGCATCCCTATCTTCCACTACCTTGCCCAAGTAGTGCAAGTCCTTCCCCATAACCCTCCTGATTAAGCCTATCCATCTGGTATGTGTCTTCCTTTCTTTCTTCTACCCTCTATCATTCCTAGCTTTATTGTTTTGTTTTTTTCTAGTGACCCATACCTTCTCATTAAGTGGCCAAAATACAATAGTCTAAACTTGATCATCTTTGCTTCCAAGGAGAGCCCTGGACTGATCTATTCAAGAACTCATTTGTTTGTCTTCCTGGAAGACAAAAGATTTGCCTACCCCCAAACAGACAACACATTTGCAATTACCTAATTATTTCCTCCACTTTCCCAAATTGATTCATACTTTGATTCCAGCCTCAGAGGGAAAGAAGGACAGGCCAGCTCCAACAGGCCTAGCCAGAAAAAGAATACCCTCCTTCCATCCACCATCATCCAGCCTCAGAGGTAGAGAAGGGCAGGTCAGCTCTGTCAAACTTATCCACAGTAAGAAGGACCCTATGTCCAGTCCATCTGCCATGGTCCAGGCCTCAGAGGCACTTATTCCCCTTCCCCATTGCCATTCCCTTCTCCTTTTGTGTCGTGTCTTTTTAGATTGTAAGCCTGAGGGCAGGCAAATGTCTAATTAACAATTTGTAAGCCACTCTGAGACACTTTTGGCTGAAGGCCAAATACTCCAAATAAATGCTACAAATAAATAATAAAAGCTGTGGGGAGGGGGGTGTTTGCATCCCATCACCCACTGGTGTAAATGTTGAATTTATGGTAAGAGTGTGCAGAGTGTGTGCAGGACTGCCATTCATCAGCTCCATACGTCTCTGGATCTGTATGACCAGAGATCAGATTCACTTCAGAAGAAGGTTCTTTATGCTTCAGTTGCAGAATTAACATGATAACTATTTACATTGTAGAACATCTGTTAGCAGGTGGAAAACAAAAGAAACTTCATGCCAAGCCCAGCAATCCACTCAAGGCAAAAAACAATAACTCCACCCCCAGGTTGATACCTTTATAGACATTTGCTAAACACCCAGCCTTCTTCCTGTGCCTTGTATCATGTGACTCGTGGTTCTCACAAAACTAGATGACCTAATTTGTTTTCTTCTTGTATCCTGTGTTCCTAAACACATACTGACCTTGGTTATGTTGTTTTCATATAATCCACCTGCAGGCTAAAACTTTCACAGCTAGAACTTCCCCACATCTGTACATTTCCACTTTGACTACAAAACCCAACAGTAAATTATTGTTTAAAAGGGGACATGGTCTCAATCCATTTATACTTTATCACAGAGTGACACTACATGGCTATTAAGAACCATTTCCTCCTCAATATACTGATGCTAAAGCTTGGTTAGGGATAATTATTTGCATTATTTTAAATGTGTTTTAAACTGTCAACTGTTTAATAGTATTTTAAGGGGGTGGATGGGATTGTGGGATATGAATGTATATTTTAATGTTGTAAGCCACCCTGGTTGTGTTACAGAGAGGGGCGGGATAGAAATATTTTTTATTTGATTATGATTATGATTAAGGTTATCATAAAGCTCCCACCATGTTTGCTGAAACACTCTCCTTTCTTCCTACAGTCACATATCTAGTAGACAGCACAGAGCTGTATACATAATCGGGTTTTCCTTATGATTAGGACCTCAGACCCAATCAGATATCCTGTTCACAAGAAGGAACTCTGTACACATTAGCTTGGGCCCTAGGAAATATGACTAATAGCTTCCTGTTATATATTCAGTGAATATTTGTTAGGTGCTTTCAAGTTGACTCCAACTCATGGTGACCCTTTCATAGGGTGTTCTTGGCAAGATTTATGCCATTGTCTTCCTCTTAGAATATGAGAGTGTGTCTTGCCCCAGGTAACTCTCAGTGAGTTTGCATGGCTGAGCAAAGGTTTGAGTCTCCTAGAGTCCTATTCCAGTAATTGAACCACTATGCCATGCTGGTTTCATTCAACGAATACTGAGAAGAAGATGTCTAAAGAGACCCATGAAGCACAAGTCCTCACCACCACCACCACCATGAGTGATGAATTAATAAGCAAAGAAACTGTGCACAAAGCTAAACTAGTTTAAAGAGACCAACTTTGAGTTCAAAATTTTAAATTATTACTGTTTTGGATGTGATTTGATTATTTACAATGACTTAAATTTTCATCCCAGCTAGAGTAAATTTGTTGAATCAACTGAATTTAACAATTGAATTGAGGACAGTATTTTGATAAATGCTTGTGTTATATACCCATATACACAATATTTTTGTATGATTTATATAGTACTGTATAGTTTGATTGTTGTAACTATTTTTAAAAAAGAGAAATAATTGGTTATCTAAATCCATTCATGATATGCCACCTGTTTCTCAACATTATGTCTTCAGAATATGCAAGGTTGTGTCTGATCAGACCTGAAACTTAGTTCAAGGCACTCAATGGATGTTGTTCTCAATGGGTATTTTGCATTCATGTGTTGGTGAATCAGACGCTTTTAACTAGTATCATCATTAGGAAGTAAATGTGATACTGTGACTTCATGGCATATCAAAAAAACACAGTTATATCACACAAAGCTCACCTTCTCCTCAAATTTCTATGAAATGCAGTCAGATTTGTGATCTCATCACTCTTCCTTGCCACTATATCCTTGGTCATATAACTTACTATTTGTTGGCTTTGTAAGTACTCTAACACAGAAATGGATAAAATATGGATTTTTACATATTGTTTTACTGTAGTTTCCATCATCCCTCATCACTGACTGACTAGGGCTGATGGGACTTGCATTCAAACAAAACTTGGAGAGCCACAAGTTCACCAGCCTATTCTAACATACATCAAATATCTTTAGACAACAGAAATATGTATTTAAGTTTACTTGGGAAGAAGTCTTACTGTATTCAATGGGATTTACTACTTGTTTAGGTGGGTTTAGGGTAGGAGTTTTGCTTTCTCTCCATTTATTGAAAAATCTATGTGTGGTGGCAAATAATAATAATAATGGAACTCTACAATCTATGAAGGTCAGATTTAGTGGTGCCGTATCCAACTCATATACAAATTATATCTAGTAGTGAAAAAAGGTTTGCAAGCATCTATCCCATCAACTTTACAAAATCACCAAAATAAGAACAAATTTGGGTTTGTTTCATTTAAAAAACTGGAAACAGAATTCAAAAGTACAAAGCTATCATAGATGCTGGAAATGAAAATAACAAGATGTGAATGTTAATCTGCACTATAAAAGCATAAAAGGCAGCCAAGGACATAATTAAATTGTATGAGTCTTGCTGAGCAAAGACTTTTCGTTCATAGTTTGGCTGTGTGCAGCAGTTTCACTGACAACTCCAGAATACTGAAGTGAACTTAATCACAGAATCCTGGGCAGCAACAGCCAGCCTACCTACTATCTTCATTCAAATTTAAAAACAAAAGTTAAGTACAAATTGTGCTAATATCTAGAGGGACAGCAAAGTCTTTTGCTGTGGTATTTATGCTGGAACACTTGCATGATCTTATCACATATTCCAAATAAACTCATTATGCAAAGGATTTTGTAGCATGTTTAAGACTAACTGTGTGAAAGAAGTTGTTGCATAAGCTTCCTCAGTAGGCCAAGGAAGTAGATCAAGTCTACAAAAACATATTCTACAACTTCTTTTGCACATGTCTCAAAGGTTCTACAAGATCCTATTCCAGACTAACACTGCCGTGTTTCCAAATAAACTCACATAACTGTAAACTATGTTCCTCCAGTTGTTTTTTTTAAATGTTGAGCAATAAGATTGCTTAATAAGAAGAGTGAGTGGTTTTTTTTACCTATTGTATCAATGACTGGTTGATTTAAACCTCTGTCCATGCCTCTATGCCTAAATGTTCTGTTGTGTTGCATGTGTGTGTGTGTGTCTGTCTGTCTGTCTAGTTGCCTGTCAACCTATGGTGACCCATACAGGTTTTCTTAGGCAAGAAATCCTCAGACATGGTTTTGCCAGCTCTTTCCTCTGAAATATAGGGCCTTAAAAGGCCATCTTGGGGGCAGGGAAGGGGAGGGGCAGCTGCACGCTCAGCGCCCCAACCCCCTCCTGAGGTCAGCCTCGGAGCAGCCAGCCCTCCGCATGGCTGGCGCTCCAAGGAGGACCTCCCGCTGCAGCCTTTCCACACGCTGCGGCGGAAAAGTCAATGAAAGTACGCCACAGCCTTTTGAGATGTACTTTTGCTGACTTGTGAAAGGAGCGATAATTTAGCGCTCCTTTCAGGGACGGCGAAGCTGCGCCACAGGATCAAGGCATGGGGATGCCTCGGTCCCGCGGCGCAGCTTCCCAGGGTGGCCCATGGCCACTCGTCTGCTTAGCCCCATAGTCTGTAGCATCTGGTATTCATTGGTGGTCTCCCATCCAAGTACTAACCAAGCTTTGACGTGAAGAATGAAAAAACTTTCACATTTCCAGAAAATAGAAGGGAAAAGATAGAATAATACAGTTGAAGAGGACTGCAAGGACCATGCAATTCAACCCTCTACCATGCTGGAATAAATAACTTAAGTACTACTGTAAGACAGGAATCCAATCTCTCTTTAAAACTCTGGTGAATGAGACTCCACCATCCTCTGAGACAGTCCAACCCACTGTCAGAGGTGCTTGCCATCAGGAAGTTCTTTCTAATATTTAGTTAGAATCACTTTTCTTGCATTCATGAATTATTATAGATTATAAATGAATTATGAAAACTTATGGGGCATTGTGACAGTCATTTATATGATAAGGAGAGGCTGTTGGTACAAATAGGGGATCACTGTGGGTGCCGGTGTGCCTATGCATACTTTCACACACCACTGGTTCAAATACCACAAGCAACAGAATGGGATGTAGCAATAATGCAACATAGGTGGTCCCCTAGCTCAGGGTGGAGAAACAAGGGCTTGTGGCCCACATCTCCTAAGCTCCCACACCTAATCCCCAATCCTCCAGACCTTTCCAATTGGCCACCAAAGTCCACAGGCTACCCTAGGATGTGGCCACTTACCATTCTCCATGCCACCACCATCCAAAACCCTCCCCCAAACTTGAAAACAGCCACACACACACAGTCAACTAAAAATAAAGGAAGTGGAAATCTATAATGACTTTGAGTGACTGCTGGCTCATATTTATTTCTGATTTTGGGTGACAATGTAGCAGTAAGGCCTCCTGAGAATGCTCAGAGAATGTAAATTGCCCCTCCTCCTTCCCACTGCTGTTGGCCACTCCTACTCTAAATGTTGTCAGACTGCATCTCCCATCAGTCCCAGACAATATTGGTGAAGGATAAGGAGAATTTCTCTGTAGTAATATAAGTCCTAAATACCCTAAAGACATCAGATCCCATTTGATCTTGAAAGCTAAGCAGGGTTAGTGCTGGTTAGTACTTTCATGGGAGACTACCAATGAAAATCAGATGCTGTAGGCTATATTTCAGAGGAAGGAACTGGCAAAACCATCTCTGAGGATTCCTTGCCTAAGAAAACCATATTAAATTCATAGAGCTACCATAAGTTGACAGATGACTTGAAGGCACATAGGCAATATATGATAAGTATATCTCCCTTATTCTTGAAATACAGAAAAGGTTCTGGGACAACAGCTAAAATGCCTGAATATAAAGTTCACTGTTTTATTACAATTTCAATTTGTATGACTTTGAACTACTCTGTGAATACATGTCAAGGCTAATCAGGTTCATCCTTAGTAGGACCAGGAATGGAAGAATACCTACATCAATCTCTCTGCATGACTCTTCTTCATCATGGATCAGATGCACATGGTGGAGTGGGAACCAATTTCTTCAGCCTTTTGCTTCCAACCAGCCACATTGCAGAGAATTATCTCTGACATGTCTTCATTAGTGTGAATTATTGGGAGAGGGCTTCGCGTGAGAACTCTTACTGCTCCATGCAGGGAGGATGGTTACAGCTGTGCCCATGACAGAGAACAAGAGCCAAAGACAAATGCAAAGGAAAGGAATCAAACAAAAAGCAAGCAAATAAGCTGAAGGGCCATTGAGGAGAGTGAAGTAGAGATCTGTGGACTGGGAATCAAAGGAAATGGATGTGACTGAGGATAGGGAGAGATCTGTGGTGGTAGAAGAAGAGGGGGAGGACTCTCAGATGGAATGTTGGCCATTTCAGGCTTCAGAGACCTTTGGGTTGGTTGAATGAAGTAGTGGGGATGGCAGAAATATGGATGTAGTAGTAATGGGGATGGACAGAAAGCACGGATTAATCATGTACACAAAGGGTACAAAAGCTTTAAAAGGAAACAGTTGGCCAGATCATAAATAAATATGTTTTTCTGCAATTAGTGTAAAGTTTTCTTTAAAAAAAATCATAGTCATAGCTCTGGAGTCAGCAGAAGCTGAGAATACTCAGTATTCTACAAGTGTTATGGTCATGCAGCATTTATGCTGTTTCTGTGGCAACTGTGATCTCTCTCTCTTTTGCTCTCAATCCTGGCATGGTGGCCTACCTTGAAATTCCAAGCCATGTTCCTGCATCAGAACTACACTTCAGCTCCTTATTACACTGATGTTTTAAAAATGAATGTTTCCCTTCTTTCTGAATGACTCTTTGGGCTGCATCTCAAAACGTTGCTGTTTTCCAGCTTGTTTTATGATAATCAGAAAGAAAAACAGGAGAAATGCCACCCAAGTTGCCAGAACATGAAAACAATCAAGGCAGAATCTTTGTAGCCCTTTGGACTACATCTCCTATAGTGCCTTACCTCACTGGTCATGCTGTGTAGGGCTAAACATAAAGATCATCAAAGCCATACCTCTGTACTAGAACCTGCTACACTGCAGTGTGTCCAGGTAGAATGGCTTTCTAGAATGAAAAAAGGAACAAAAAGTACCCAGATGCAAAAACTGCCTTGTAACAGCACATTCATTACTTGTAGCCCAGAAGCTGCAAGTATCTTATGTGTAAATTCCCCTATGGAAGTGGATGGGCATTGTGGTCTGATGTTCAATATTCACATTCAGTTCAAGGTTGTACATGTGGAGTTGTACAAATTTCATTCTCAGTCAATGTACATCTATCTGACCCTATTGATATTGGCAGTAGGATCCCTTCATTTGCCATTGCATTTGTATATTCCATTGTGTCATAGGTAGTACATTTATAATAATAATAATAATAATAATAATAATAATAATAATAATAATAATAATAAATATAAAACTTTATTTAGCCAAGGCTGTCAAGGTGGCTTACAGTTAAAAAATACTCCCATACAATCAACAACAAATACCCCCCACCCTTAAAAATATATTAAATCATTATACAGATTAAAATCTCATATGCAATAAAACATTAACATCTAACATAAATGGACAGCGGTACTGTAGCCATCTCAAGAGGAGCTGTCTAGTGGCGGGAGAGAGAATGTGTCATTCCGGGAATGCCTGCCGGAAGAGATCCATCTTGATGGCTTTTTTAAAGCCATCTAAGTTGGTTATCTGGCAGATCTCTTCCGGCAGGGCATTCCATAATCTGGAGGCCATGGCAGAAAAGGTCCTTCGGGAGGTTGTCGCCAGCCTAGTTCTTATTGGTTGAAGTAACTTCCTCCCAGAGGACCTGAGAGTGCGGAGCGGATTATATGGAGATAGGTGATTCCCTAGGTAAGATGGGCCCAGGCCATCATGTAGGGCTTTAAAGGTCAATACCAACACCTTATACTGTGCCCAGAAACTTATTGGCATTTGGTCATGCAACTGGTTAAAATTTTGCACAAAGTTTCTATCCAACGCAAAAGTGTGTAACATAATTAGTGTGCAACTCAGCACATAGTCCAGGCTATTTGAAACATCATGGCCAGAAATCACTTTGGGCATATGCATGCATAAGTCATACTGTGCACTTGGGACCAAAAAAGTCATCATTGTGCAACAGATTTATTTTGTTGATAACAGCAGAAGCAGATTTGCATAGACAGCATGTTAATCTGTGCTTTGTTTTTGCAGATTTGTGCATTATGCTTGTGTATTCTATACTTTCAATTTTTATTGTGCTCTCTATAGTTTGCATTGTGCTGCTTAAACTTTCCATCATGGTTGTGCATCTATATTGAGTATTACACAATGGCACCCAGTCACTTAAATATGTTGCACAATGTTGCTATTCTGTATGGGGGTTGCATAGTGCTGCCATGATATGTCTGCATGTAGGTATTCATACTACAGTAATGGTATGTTGGACTGAGGCCCATATCTTCTCATATGGGCCATCCCAGACCTTGGGATCCATAGGAGAGGCCCTTATCTCAGGCCCACCACCTTCACAGGTGAAGAGGACCTTCTCAGTAGCTGCCCCTACACTTTGGAACTCGCACTGTAGGAAGGCTAAAATCACACACAAACACACACACCGCTATCCTTCTGTCAGCAAATGAAGACTTTTTTTTTTATTCAGTTAGGCTTTCAAAACTGAAAGCTTTTAAGTAAAATGTTATAAGAGCTCCATTTTCATATAGTGGGCCCTTGATATCCACTGTAATTTGTTTCAAGGACTCCTCGTGGATACCAAAATCCATGGATGCTCAAGTCTCATTATATACAATGGCTTAGTAAAATGGTATCCCTTAAATCAAATAGCAAAATCAAGGTTTGTTTTTTGGAATTTAGATCTTCTTGGAATGTTTCAAGCCATGGATGGCTGAATCCATGGGTAAAGAATCCATGAATATGGAGTACTGACTTCATAATTGTATTGTTTAACTTTTAAAAAATGTTTTAATGTTTTAATATGGTTTTTAATGTATGTTTTTAATATGGTTAATGTTGATTTGCCATATAGTTTAAATTGGTAATCTTTTTAATGTGGAAGCAGCTGTGAGTCCCAGTTTTGGGGGAAAGGCAGGATGATGATGATGATGATGATGATGATGATGATGATGATGATGATGATGATGATGATGATGATGATGATGATGATGATGATGATGATGATATGTAACCCTGATGCAGGTTCATGGCCAAGGATTGCAGCCCCATGTGGCTACTGCACATACCAATAGGCATGGTAGATACAACATCACAGGTGGTGTTGTATCTGTAAAGTCCGTATCTCTTTGAATGCAGTGAGTTAGGCTGTGAGTTTGTTGAGTTAGGCTGTTGCAAGTGTGGAGCAATCCATTGTTCAGCAATGATGCATATCTAGACAGAAAAATGGTGTTGTGATTAATCCTAACACAGTTTGCAAAAGGCTTAAGAAACTATGGTGACCTTTGTGGAACACTTGGCCTGACTAGAATCACATTCCATCAGCTCTATTCCTGATCATGTTACAGAGCAATGCAAAGGTCAGAACAAGACACACACACTTCTAGGGTTTTCACAGTACACTATTATTCTTGGATAATTGCAGCCTTCTCAAAATGATAAAAGGATGCACAGAAGCAGTGATGTTGTATTCAGTAGAAATACCATCAGAGCTGTAGCTACACTTTTAAGAGTGTTCACATTCTCTTGGTAACTTTGCCTGCCCCTTCTCTTTGCGTGCCTAAACTGTGTTTCTAAATGCTCATCTGAAGTTTTCTGTTATTGCAATGATGGAAATTTGGAGGTTGAAGGAATATGTCATTTTGGGGATCACAATTCATTTTGACATCCACTCCCATGTAGCTACACCCCTGAACATCACTCACGTCTCCAAAAACAGGATGGCCTAAACATTCTAAGGCATCTCACCTTGCCCAATCCAGTAAGTGATGCACTTATGGAAGGCTGCTTACAATTCATAGATTTCTTTAGCATAGAGTGGAATGGATATTGTGAGGCTCTCCAGATATTGCTGAACTGAAACTCCCAGCAGGTTCCGCTAACATAGGGGGGAAGCAGACGGGCGGCACGGGGCCACCCCGGGAAGCTGAGGATCGGGGTCAAGGTAGCCACACTCCTCGGCCCTGCGGCGCAGCATCCCAGGCCCAGGAAGGAGCACTAAAATAGTGCTCCTTCCGCAAGACGCCGAAGGTGTGCCACAAAAGGCGTCCGGCGCACCTTCGGCATTTCTTCCGCTGCAGCGTGTGTGGACACTGCAGTGGAAGTGCGTTGTCGGAGTGCCAGCTGTGCGGAGGGCCAGCTGCTCCGCCGACATTTTTAGGAAGGGGTTGGGGTGCCCAGTATGAGGCTGCCCCTCCCCTTCCTGGCCTCGAAAACGGCACTTTGTGCCATCTGCTGAGGCCCATAGACAGTAGTGGTGAGGAATGTTGAGAGTTGCAATTCAGCAACATCTTGGAGTGCTACAGAATTCCTACTCCTGTGCTAGTAGGATAAGATAAATATATTAAGAGTGTATCTTAATGGTTTTATAGTATTGCATTTTAATTGTAAGTTTATGTGTTTTTAATTGTGTTTTGTATTCCAACATGCTGTAACCTGCCTTGACACTTGAGAAGCAGGAAAAAAATTATTATTATTATTATTATTATTATTATTATTATTATTATTATTATTAATCAAGGAAAACTTCCTTGTGGGATATCTAAAATAATTCTTTTTAAGCTTGCTTTCTAGCTAATCTCTCTTCACTTTGATAAATGCATTGAGAGGATTTAGACCTGATTTGGTTCTATTTTGGCACCTGATTGTATTTTGAGAGAAAGAAAGAGTCATGTCTTTATGTCCTCACTCAAATCACTGTAAATTCCTCTCAGGTTGACCAAAGGGTTGGGAGGTGGGGGAAGCTTCCTGTTGTATGCCATTGTAATCAGTTCCCCCCCCCCCCCCAGATTATGGGTACACTGTGGCTCAGGGAAAAAGTGGACCTATTTATAGAAACAGCCTTCAGCATCTTTATCAGCAGTCATCTCTATAAGCAAACAATGCTTTCTTCTGCTTTCGCCACTTCTTCTTCTTCTTCTTCTTCTTCTTCTTCTTCTTCTTCTTCT
>CM034708.1:124266094-124283533 GCA_020142125.1 Phrynosoma platyrhinos
CATCTTCTCAATCTAGTTCTGCTTAAAATATAATTTTTGAAAGTTCACAAAACCAAGAAAATGAATGTTCATATTAACTAGGCAAAACACTCTCAGAAGACAATAAATGAAAAGAAAAAAATATTTTACACAAAACACACAGAGAGAAACATGGATTTCTTACACACAGAGAGATATGTATAAGGAGTACTGTATGAACACATGGGGGAAAATTAAAAGTTCTTATTAATTAGGCCTTTAAAATCAGAGAACCACAGAGAGAGAGAGAGAGAGAGAGAGAGAGAGAGAGAGAGAGAGAGAGAGAGAGAGAGAGAGGAACGGCCTTATTAAAACACACATTACACTTTTTAAAACACATAGCCAAGAATAAAAAGTACATAGCATTAGACACAGGCATACTCACCTATTTCAGAGGTCCAAGGTTTTGACAACAGGTATAATCCCTTGGTGTGGGGTTTATACCAGAAAAGATCCCTTTTATTGAATTCTGCCCCCCTTCCTTTAGTAAAAACTATCTCACAGGCCATATGTATCCCTCTTAAAAAAACTAAAGAATTACATATTTTTCATGTTTTCTTTTTAATTACACTGATGAGTGTAATAAAAACAGAAAAACAGGAATTTTGAGAAAACCAATCCTCATGGGTTCTTAGGGTCATAAATTATCTAACCCCTTACAATTCCACAAACTACTTCTTGCAAACTATCTCTTCTACATGACAGAAAAAAAAAAAACATCATTTCATTTTGTCTTGAGTTCCTAGGGCAATAACATTTCTAAGGGGGGTTGCAGACTACCGGAAATAGTGCAAATTGAGTCCACTTTTAGGGTTAGGGTTAGTGATAGGGAATCATGGGAACTGTTTTTTTTTCTGAGACATTGAGCTTTCTCTGTCAGAGAACTCTGGTGTCACAATAAAATACAGTTCCCATGATTCCCTATCACTAACCCTAACCCTAAAAGTGGATTCAATTTGCACTATTTCTGGCAGTCTGCAACCCCCCTAAGTGTCTGTCTCACAGCAGAACTTCTTATTTTGTACAATAGAGACAAAGCAAGAAATGCCATTTTGGTTTTTCAAACAGGCTTTATTTGCATCTATGTATAGACTATAGTCAATATGTGTGCATCCTTAACAGGTCATAGAAATATGTCTTCTTTTAATTACACTGGTGAAATTTCCAAACAGAAAAAAATGAATTCTACAAGAGCATCTCATTTGTCTTAAACCCAGATAGGGGAATAAATTCCCTAACTGGACTATGTCACCCTCCAAACTTCTTAGTTTTAGAATAAAGAAATAGTCTTGGTTTGTAGCTTTGATATAGTGTTATAAGACAATCAGTATAAATGTTTGATTCTTTACAGGTTATAGAAATATCCACTCCATTTAATTACACTGATGACTCTTAGAAAAACAGGGTTTAGACCAGGGGTAGGCAACTTAAGGCCCAGGGGCCAGATACAGCCTCCCGAGGCCTTTGGACTGGCCCCAGGCTGGTCCTGCCACCGCCACCGCCGCCCCCCATGATGATATTATTGCTGTTATTACTTGTTCTTGGGGTTTTCTTGGCAAAATCTCCACAGGGGTTTTGCCATGGCTTTTCTGGGACTGAGAAAATGTGCATGCATATATTTTTTTAATGTTTTAAAAATTTTTTTTAAAAAAATATTTTATTTATTTATTTGTTTATTTATTTATTTTTGGTGCTTCAGCCCCCCAATTGTCTGAGGGACAGCAACCCGGCCCCGGCTCAAAAAGGTTGCCTACCCCTAGTTTAGACAAACAATATCTGTGAGTTCTGAGGAAGAGATAATAGAATGTTTACTCCATCCTAACACCCCAAACATAGGGGCAATAAAATTCTCTAACCATCCACTGACCACCTGCGAAAATAGCTTGTTAAATGCCTCTCAGAAAAACAGGACATACAATATTCCTGAGTTATTAGGAGGCGATAATAGAATGTTTAGGCTACAAACGGGGGGGGGGGGGGGGGGGGAATAAATTCTCTAAGCATCCTTTTGCAAAACATTGTTTCATTTTGTTATTTTTCCCTTTTGCAAACTTAGCTCTTATACTTAACAGAAAAACGGTTCTCACAAACAACATTTTGTCAGAGAGCAATACAATTGTCTATGGGTGGATGCAGATGGGCGGCCCTGGGCCACCCCCAGAAGTGGAGGATCGAGGCTGAGGCTTCCGGACACCTCGGCCCCGATCCTCCCTTTTGCCACCTGCGAAAGGAGCGCTAAAATAGTGCTCCTTCCGCAAGCCATGGAAGGGGTGCCACAAGAGGCATGGCGTGCCTCTTTGGTGTCTCTTCCAGCTCAGTGTGTCTGGACACTGAACCAGAAGGACATCATCGGAGTGCCCGTCGTGCAGACGGGCCGTCGCTCCGATTACGCCCTCAGGAAGGGGATGGGGTGCCCAGCGTCCGGTTGCCTCTTCCCTTTGGGACTGAGGATAGCATTTTTCGCCATCTGCATCCCCCCTAAGTATCATTTGCAAACTTAGCTCTTCTACTTGATAGAAAAACAAGAATTTTGAGAAACAAAATCCTCTGTCTCACGGGAAAAATTGTTAGTTTGTAGAATAAAGAGATAACACTATGGTTTTTAAACAGGCTTTATTTGCAGATTTGATAAAGTACATATATTCATTCCTTACAAGTCATAGAAACTTGTCTTCTTTTAAGTACATTTTCTACATAATGTAAAAAGGATTTGTCACTGGGATTCAACAACAAATTTTAAAAATCAAGAGCTTTTTCAGCTTTACTTAGGGCTGTCAGAGAAATTCCTGAGTCAGCATCAGTCAGTTTAAACTGTACAATACTAAAATGATCATATGTACTAGATTTTTGAAGCAAATTTTATGGCACATCTGTCTCACATATTTGGATAGCATTTTTTTATCCTTTTTTTATACAGGTATGACTTCCTAAGGATTATTGAGCTGAACACTGGCAGGCAAAACAATTTTCTTCTAATTCTGCATCAAGGAGTTTTCTTATAGAAGATTTGTTACCCCTAAACAAAATAAAGTTCTTGGTGATAGACGATCTTATGCAATCTTGTGATAATTCAAATATTGAAAGGCTGTTTACAGTCCATGTTCATCACAGGAATCTGAATGTTTTTTCATCACACAGACTATTTTCTGCAAGAGAAAAAGCCTCCGGACTATTAGCTTAAATGCAAAATACATGGTTCTATTTAAAAACCCTAGGGATAAATTACAAATTACAACTTTAGCACACCAAATGTACCCAGGAAACACTAAATTCTTCATGCCAGGAAATTATCCTTGTGGGTTTTATTCTCCTGGTCGTAGAAGAACTGGCCAGCCTCTGAGGGGCGCTCTGTGCCTCCATGTTGCCTCTGCAGAACATGTCTGGGCATGCCTAAAATGGAGGTTTCTGTGATACAGCACTCTGGGAAATATACCATGATTGGCCAGTTAGGAACATGTGCTGGGCGGGGGGGGGGGGGGGGCAAAAGCAGCTCCCATGGGTGAGGCGTGGTCTTAGAGGGGTCACATGGCCTAAGGGGGGCACTAGGCTGGGGGGAGGGAGAGGGTGTGTCACATGACATGGATGTCCCGCCTTAGCACTTCCGGGACATTCCCATCAGTTTGACACATCATCCATCCATCCGTTTCAACAGGTCATCAATCTTGACAAGACATTAAAAAGCCATCAATTTTGACATGAGCTATACCCTTATACTACAAAATTTAATTAATATATTGAAAGTATTTTCTTATAATTGTATTATATTGGGTGATAAATCTGGGATGGGAGAGAGAATAGTAACAATTTATCAAGTTTTGAAACTTATTGAAGAAACTGGCACAATAACGTTTGTATTTCCACACAAGCATTTGAATTCACTCAAACTTTTATTTAGTTTGCAGTTTAGTTATGATTACAGAAGGATTTCCATCATTTGTGTTCTAATGAAAAAATAACTTAGGCACAAATAATTTAGATCGAAATTTTTTTGTAGTTTAGTTTTCTTGCTTAAAAAACGCCAGGAATGTACAAAACCTAGGGATATAGAAACAATAACTACCAAATACTTTAGCCAATAGAATAATATGAATCAAACAGTATGCTACACAACTCTTAAGTGTTCCAGAGGGCATAAATCAATTCCAGAACTAATAATTTAAACAGAGACTATTTAGATTTGTTCAATCATTTGCCACTATTTTCCTTATCAATTTTTTTTTCTTAAAAAGACTTCTGCACACTACCCTGTTTCATGAGAGGGCAGGATGCAAATGAAATCATTATTGGTAATCGCTCAGAATAGGATGAGGATGAGAGAGAAAGTAATTTAATGTGACATTTTACATAAATACTGAAAAAATATTAGGGCTGTTACTCTGGAAAAGCTGAAGAATACTGTATACAACACCAAATGGGTTGTTTCAAGGATTCTTCTGTGCTTTGAAACAGGAAAGGAAAATAGAGAGTGCTGACACGTTTTATCAGAAGTGCTACAACATACACAAAATAAGCTATAAGCAATTTTGTTATGTTCATAATTTAGGCAATGGAACATTTATTTACAAAACCCCTTGCTTCATAGGTAACACAAAGTGTGCCTGCAAATTAAAGTAACATTTTATGTACCAGTGGAGTACAGCACACAGAACCTGGAAGCAGAAGTTTGTGTTCCTGAAAAATCGAACTTGTTTAATAAGCAGCTTGCCTTTTCAGGAGTGGGAATGGAAGCTATTGGTGAGGAAACTTCAATGGAATCTACGTACGTCCAAATGCAAAGTTCTATGTGTAGGGCTTCATATTCTCTGAAGATGGTTCCTTGTAACACCACCAAAGCCTTCAAAGCAGCTCTGAAGGCCAGAGATTGTCCACAGTGCATCTAAAAACACAAGGGATCTATTACATCTTTTCTCCATGTGAGGATGGAAGTGCTTTGCACACATGCATGAGCCTCTTTGGATCTAAGCCACAGGGTTAAAGTTACTAACACAGTGATAATACCCCATGAAAAAATCCATTCCAAAAGTGTGTGCACCACCCAATTCCCTGTGTTTCAAATTATTTTGATTATAATGGATTTGGTGCCTGCTGACCTGAGTAAAAATACTACATGTTTAAATGGCAAAATTCATTTAATAGAATGTGAGTGAAAGTTAAAGCCAACATCTCTAGGAAAAGGAAAAGAAAGTCGAGCAAGGTAAAACTGGTCTAAGTATGAAATTCCAAATCCCCATCTGTTAGCAAGAATAGAATTACACATCTGAGATACTTACACACTTAAAAACACACACTCAAAGCAAATACAAAACAGCAACACACACACACACACACACACACACAATAATCCAGATGATCACGCATACATTGGACTCCCAGTTTTATGTTCTCTGCTATGCATGTATGGATCAGGTACATCAACATATACTAAGTATCTTGCTTTCACATACTAGGTCACACCAACTTCCAGCTTCTAACTCTTAAATATCTGGCACTGAAAAACACAAGATGAGACAGTGGGAAATTTGAAAGGTTTGAGCAAAATAAACTCTGGAAAAATCAGTCGGAGCATTTCTCATTTAATCCTGAGCAAATGTAAAGAATCCTTAAAGTTTATACTACAGAAAGCCTGCCATACTAACTACAGCTCTGTAAATAAATTCTAAGGAAAAATAAGGCAAAATGCATCATATGGAAAATTATTTTAAAGAAATTGTTTCAATAATGAAAAATCCAAAATCCATAGTATTTTCTGTCTTACAGAAAAAATGTTTTTAAAACATGGACACTTGGCAGGATGCATCACATTATTAACAAATTGTGTTCAATGTTTCTATAAACAAAATACATACAATTACAAGCAGACATATCATTAAAATGTTTTGATTCCTGACCAACATTATTTAAATCAATACAACAAACTTAAATAAAATTGTTTAAAGAAGCAAGTACTATATTGTTCTGGCCATTGTTTGTATCTGTTACTATATAAATCAACATATCTGAGTTTTGTGAACTGATTGTACAAACTAACTCAAAAGAAGAAAGATCAGATTACATAAATATGAACAAACTCAAAAATATACATTTTTTTTAAAAAAATGGTTGTGACTTATCTGATTAACAAAAAAAATTGAGGAAAAGACAATATGATGCAAATATTTAGAATAAACCACAGTCTTTCAGATTATTCTTAATGATGACATCAGTTACAGCATCAAAGACAAACTGTACATTCTTAGTATCTGTAGCACATGTGAAGTGAGTATAAATTTCCTTTGTGTCTTTTCTTTTGTTCAGGTCCTCAAACTGACATTGGATATATGCAGCTGCCTCTTCATATGTATTTGATCCTAAAGGGGAAAAGACATACAATTATCATTCACAAATAGAATCTCAAAGTACATACCTTCTAAGCAAGATGTTAGTAACTAAGGGGCTATACAGACGGGCAAAAAGGGGTTCTTTGAGGTGTAGCCTTTAGAGGCCGCAAGCCTAAAAGTCTCCAGGAAAGTGCCCCTTATGTATGCCGAGAAAAGCCATTCCAAAAAGGAGCCACTTTTTCCACTCCTTTGATGAAGATGCGCACCTTCATATGTGTGTATGTATGCAGCGACACTGAAGCACCAAAAAACGGTGGTATAAATGCAGTCGCATGTGCGGCAGAAATTGACTCAGCGATCCAGAGCATGCACCCTACAATGCAAGCTTTAATTTAAAGCACCCTATGCTCCCAGGTGTGGATGCATTGGTGCAGGTGTGCTTGAATATTAATCCTAACCCTAACCCTAATTGTAACCCTACGCATGCGCCCTAGCAACTTCCCTGTTATGACAATAAATGCATTCTGTTGGATGTATGCTTGCTGTCAGCATACACAGCAGTTTGCATGAAAGAGGTTTTTGTGACCTCTTCTGTGAAGGTGTGCATAAGACCTGCACACCACTTCCTGGCATGATGGGGGGGGGGGGCTCATGGAGTAATGTTTGTCCATGTGTTCCTTGCATGACCACCAGCTGCATGTATCTAGTCTGTCCACAAAAACCTCCCTTGCATGTACCTCTCCCCTCCCCCTGATCTGTGGGGGACATGTTTTGTGAAGGATGATGAGTGTCTTTTCAATAGATAAAACCGTTCCTTCACCCCAAGGGTGGCACATTCAGAAAGTGGCACCTGTCTACTGCACCCACTCCTTGGGGGGAAGTGGAGGTCAGTGAATCCTTGCATGATATGTGGGTGTATGACAGATCCTGTGCAGGTGCACAGGGATGCTGAACTTCAGTTACCTTTGTGGACTGAGAGTGACAGACTGTATACCACCCTATAACAGGTCCTGTGCAGGTGCGCAGGGATGTTTTCCTGCACAGATGCACAGGTGTGGAGAGATGGTACTGAGCATGCATTTGAGAACAAATAAATAAATAAATAAATAAATAAATAAATAAATAAAGCAGCCACTGCTGGCCCATGAGGTTGCTCGGTCTCCCTTTGCAACGTCCTTGGGACTGGTGGTGTGGTTGCTGGACTTCAATGAAGCCTCAAAAAAGCTGCATTAATTCCCCCGGTGTGGTTGCTCTGTCCCCATTTAGGGCAACCTCAGGGCAGGCAGTGCAGTTGCTGCAGGTTAGGGAAAAGGCAACTTCAGATCACCTTTTCCTGCCCATCTGCATAGCCCCTAATTCTGCTTCCTCTTCTGAGTTTACAGATTGTTCAAGTCAGCATGAGTATATGTTTTACTCTTAGTGGTCATGGTTTTGCTCTTGTTAATGGTGGAGAACTGGATAACCTGAGTCATGTGTTATGAACCAGTTTACAATTTAAAAAAAAAACACACTGGGGAAATAAGGAGATAACTTTTCCTGCTACATAGCTACAGTGTGTCCCCCATCCATATTGTGTTTGCTAGAGATCTGTGGCTCAGTGGCTGTCAAAGAAACCCATTATTGTGGACTGCCCAGTAGGCTTTGCATGTCTTGGGAACCCTACTCTATGGAGGTGTTGAAAGCATAGTGGAAGTTTAATGTCTTAACAGAGCCAGAAAACGCCTATTAGCTGATGGATGACTTCAGAAGACAGAGCTGGCAATGCTATATGGACACGTAGAATAGACAAGTAGAATGCGGAGATTACCAGATTGACTAATACAGGGGTTGGCAAACTTTTTGAGCCAGGGGCCGGTTCGGGGTTCCTCGGAACATCAGAGGTCCTGGGGGGGGTCCCCCACGGCCACACTGGGCCTCGGACAGGCCCTGCACAGCCGCCGGAGCCCTCCTGAGGGTCCCCTGTGGCCACACTGGGCCTCGGAGAGGACCTGCGCAGCTGTGGGGGACCCCCAGGAGGGCTCCGGCAAGCACGCCGGGCCTCGGAGAGGCCCAGCACAGCTGCGGGGGACCTCATCCAGGGTGCCATTTTGTATTCCAAAATGGCGCCCGGAATCTCGTGCGATCTTTCCCATTGCGGGACAGGACGGGAAATGTTGCGCAAGACTCCGGGCACCATTTTGGAACACAAAATGGTGCCCCGGAGTAGTGCGCACCAGAGAAAGGCAGTGGCAGGACTGGTCAGGGGCCGGTCAGAAGACTTCGGTGGGCCAGGTTTACGACCCCTGGACTAATACAATCATTCTGAAGTGCCCTCTGATTAGGTTAACAGGTTCACTAGGTTTTCTCTAAGGAGGTCAGAAGAATGAGGCAGTTGGCTAGATGAAAAGAACAAAGTGAAGAAAGACTTGGTATCAATCTGAAGAAAATACTGCTGTGGAGCCTGCTCTGTGGTGCTCAGGGAAACAAAGTAGCTCCTCTGTTTCCATAGCATCACATATTGTGTCATGTTTTGGGTGATCAATGTGTTTTTATAGAATAGCAAGACGAACCCATTGCAATTAATTTGCAAAACATTTTTGTGATGAAATTGTTCCTATTTATTTATTTTATTTATGCTCTGCCTTTTTCTCAAAATGGACTCCATATTGCAGGTAGATTCAGACAAGAAAACTGAGCTAAGAACTTATCAGTTTTTGATGGCTGACCATAATTTTCCTTGTTTTACTTTTACACCTCTTCCAAGAGCTTTCCTGCACACATGTTATTTCAGGAAATATTTTTCTTTGTAATTCACCTGCTGAACAATCCCAAAGCCTCTGCCATGGAAGTGTACTACAAGGTTCTCTTTAAGGATGTCTGTCTGTGTTACTGATCTTTTCACTTCTAGGAAACATAAGGTTTCATGGAAGACACTTTTATAACCGCTACTCTAACATCTTTTGAACTGTTAGTAAGTGGCCACAATTTGGCTCTTCAGAAGAAAATAATGGCAAGTCTGAAGCTTTCTAGGCACTATACAAAAGTTAAAGCACAGCCCCTGTCTTCAAGTTTATATTAAAATAAGCCACATTCATATATATATATATATATATATATATATATATATATATATATATATATATGGTTAATCTGACAGCAATATTATAAATTGATAGATCATACTACCTTATGTAAGAGGTCAGAGGAACACACATAAGCTGCACAGTGAATCTCTCTCAGTGAAAGTTCTTCTAAATCTTACCGGGTATTTATTCCTACTGATAAAAATCATTTTCCCACACTACCTATTATCCTCAATAGTTCTAGGTCAAAGGCATTGTCTCTACTTTTCCTTCTCATTCCTCTTTTTTGTATTAAAAATATAAATACCTGGATATTCTGGGTAACAAATAGTGAGAGGACTCCTTTTGATTTTTTCTTCAAAGAGATCCTTCTTATTTAAAAAGAGGATAATAGATGTGTCTGTAAACCATTTATTGTTGCAGATGCTATCAAATAATTTCATGCTTTCATGCATTCTATTCTGCAGTTAAAAGAGACAATGATATATCAATTTAGTCTTCCTTACCAAGTACCAGTAAGACCAAACCCCCAAATATAAATTTCTTTTAGCCTTGAATATCAGTAAATTCTCCAAATTATTTATTTTCTCCAAGACAACCATGGTCAAAATATCAGATGAAAGCAAGTAAAATTTTTGTTTGGATAATTGTATATTTTAGAAAATCATCTCCATCTATCCCCCTTAACTCTCCCATTCACTTTACTGCTTAATTATGATCTGATGGAAATCAATAATGTTAAATCAATTGTGCTCACGATAATAATATTTTCTGGATAACTGGAATGCTTTCCATTTGGTCACTGATTAGCCTTCAGGGTCAACTTGGGCATAGTACAACAATGTTGCTCAAAGGGGTTTTCAAAGCCTCACTCATGTACCAAGGGTTGCTTCCCATCTGATTCCACTGATCTCACTGTTCTATTCCTGGAAATCCACAATTGGAATGTGCCCATGAATTCCATAATGATGATCATGCTACAATAAGCTTATACTACAAAAGACTCCTAGTTCATCTCAAAGTTACTACAATATCCCTTTGCATTCTGATCCAGACTGTCACAGCTATATCTTTACTACTATTCTACCATCTAATCTACCCACCTATTACCAGTTTATGAAAGAATATGATTATTTCTTGAAAACATCAACACACCTCTAGATGAACTAAATGCATGTGCTCCTACAGTGAAAGTGGATTAGGGACCACATTTTTAAGATGTCTCTACACTTATTGATGTTCACAAAGTAGGTTTACTTGCCATTTCTTCATCTTCAGCAAGAACCAAGTCATAATCGCTAAGTGCCACACAAAAAATTATGGCTGTGACTCCTTCAAAGCAGTGAATCCATTTCTTCCTTTCTGACCTTTGGCCCCCAACATCAAACATTCTGCAATAGAGAAATCAAGAATTAGCTTTAAAAAAAAAAGATTATTCTGAAAACATAAGAACACATCCTCTAAATTAGGGCAAATCTATAGAAAGTAAAGGCTGTTAAAATTCAAGCAAATTAAAATGGTCTTCCAAACCCTTTGTGTTATGTGAAAGCAAAATTAAACCACATAACATTTTAAATTGCAGGTTTCTATGCTCATTAGTGCAGATTATCCATGACTTTGCATTGAGTACAGAGAATTCCCACTGTAGCAGGACATGTAATTTCCTATGGGAGTGAAAATTTGGACAGATCTGATATGTAATTTTAATGAGTTATTCCACTGAACATTTTGATGTAAGAAGCATTCCTGCTTGAGCTTAAATTCTGTGTTTCATTGACTAACAATCCAAAATGGCAGCAAAATAGAGGATGTATGGAAAATTATATTTACAATTACAATTTTATATAGAGAAATTCTACATAGCTGAAATTGTAAAGATCATTTTCAGATACCCTGCATAAAGAAAGAAAGGAGAGTGAGGACAAAAAAAAAAAAAAAAACAGCTACAAGTATTTCTAAAATCAACCTGTCCTCTATTAAACAAAAAAGATTTTAGCCACCTAATTTTCTGAGTACCTAACTCATCTCTCTACTGGACTGTGGCCAATGTATTTTTTCACAAAGGGACATTTTCAAAGCAATGGGATGTCTCAAAAATGGCAGCTCTGACACAAACATAATGCTAATTTTACAGTTGAGCTATTTAAATTTTACTACCAAACCTACTGAATGAAGCATCATTAACACTATTGTTCTAAAAAGACAATGTTTTATTACATCACTCTGTATAAGTGGTAAATATATACCCTAAGTACATATAAACAGGTTACTTGTTAATAATAAAAGTAACACCAGCAAAATCCAAAAGTGGCCTTTAGAAAAGTTGATTCTTTAAGGTTTTTGAAAATGAAAATAAAATGTGACAATACTAAAATCCCCTTACAACATAAACAACTTGGCAATATCAGAACAATCTTTTAAGAAATCTGAGAAAAGGCACACATGTTGAATAATTACAGCTCCCCTAATAAACCTGGCATTTTTCTATGATTTGATATGTAATGTGTATACCAACTCATATTAAAGAAAAATGAAGCCCTCAAATGTGAAAAACTGTCTGCTGCATCTTGGTACTACTATGATTTTAGATTAAAGATGAAAAGGGTACTATTTTTCTCTGCTGTGCAAACCTAATACTGCAATAGTCATCGTACAGCAGAATCACACTTGCAAATTTACTATGGACTGCAGAACTACCGTATATACTCGACTATAAGTCAAGAAATTCATGCCTCAAAATTGGCCCTAAAATCCTGGGTTGACTTATATATGGGGAAATATGCGTACACTACTACTACTTAGAAAGGTACTGAAACAATCAAACCTGATGCCTCACTCTTGGTGCCTCGAAGCACGTGCCTTTCTGTGTGTGTGAAAGAGGTTCCCAGTCCAATATGCAAGTCTTCTTTTCCCATGGATTCGCCCCCCCGTGCCAATTTAATGCCACTTGTTTCCTTCCCCAGTCTGATTTGCAAGCGTTCTTTTCCCATGGAACCCCCCCCCCTTAATACCACTTGCTTCCCTCCCCAGTCCGATTTAATACCTCTAGCTTCCCTTCTCAAACCCATGTTAAAACCTCTCCTCCAGCACCTGAGAATCAGTGTTAGGTGGTTGGGAGAGGTCCAGAGAAAGAGAAGGAGGGATGGTGGTGGTATTTCTCCTTTCCATCCTTCATTATAGTCCCCTAAGTTTTACCCTCTATTTATCCATGGGTCATATAATGATTTTGACTCTGAAACCTTTCCTCAACTGATACATAAGGTTGACTTGTACACAAGTATATATAGTAATCCCAATATTCAGGGTCCCACACAGAAAAAACACTTTATTGATTTATGTTTTTCAAAGGCTATGTTCACATTCTAGTCCATGGTTCCCAAACTTTGGACCTCCAGGTGTTTTGGACTTCAACTTCCAGAAGCCCAGCCAGCTTGGCCAACAGTCAAGAAATCTTAGAGCTGAAGTCCAAAACATCTGGAGAACTAAAGAATGGGAAACAGTGGTCACTCAATTCAATTTTTAATTTCCATAAGGCATGCTTGGGAATAAGATGGCAAAGTAGTCCTTTAAAATTCACCCTACAAACAGCACAAAGAAAATAATTTCAAATCTACAAGCATTAGAAACACCAGTTAAGATCCAAACATACTCTTACACAACAATTTTACACTTCCACTTGTGCACAGCATCCTCCTTTCATTTTCAATGATCCCTTGCTACATCCCATACTGTTCCAGAGGATTCAGAGCCTTAAGGGGGGATGCAGACAGCGAAAAGCGCTGTCTTCAATCACAGGAACAGGAGGGGCAGCTGGACGCTGGGTGCCCCATCCCCTTCCTGAGGACATCATCGGAGCAACGGCCCATCCACACGACGAGCGCTCCGATGACGTCCTTCCGGCTCAGCATCCGCACTGCTGAGCCGGAACAGATGCCAAAGAAGCGTGCCACACCTTTTGCGGCGCCCCTTTTGCGGCTTATGGAAGGAGCGCTATTTTAGAGCTCCTTTTTCAGATAGAAAAAGGGAGAATCAGGGCCGAGGTGTCTGGCAGCCTTGGTCTCGATCCTCCACTTCCCGGGGTGGCCCAGGGTCGCCTATCTGCATCCCCCCTTAGACAATGGGGAGCAGAGCAGAATACTGCACTGAGGACAAACAGAAGACTTCCTTACACAAACAGCATCCTGCTCACACCTCATACAGTCCCACAACAGCATGAGTACTGTATGCTTGTCTTCTGGACCAGGGCTAACTATAAATGCATCATTTTGCATTGGCATCCCAAACAATCAATTATTTAAAGTATTCTGAGTAATCTATATGCAGAAAGCTACAAGGAGGAAAAGTCCACTGGAATCTCCCAATGTTTGGGAGAACTTCAGTGATAAATGAACATATTTATTTATTTTTAAAAGTGATAAATGAACATATTTATGACAACTTTTTAAAGTTTCTCAAGCTATCATTAAGGTAGGGGTAGGGAAAGTGTGTTTTAAGGACATGTGATCTCCAAAGCCCTTTTAAGATTCCCACGGCCCACAACCCCCCTCCCCCAATATTTGGCCCCCAAAACAGAACAGTGTGAGAGCATGGCAAGGAGGTGTGACCTCCAAAATCTCATAACCACTGGCAGCTGCCAGTTCTTGCTTTAAGTTCATCCAGAAACCTATATAAAATTGATTGTCTGATTAACTTAGGGCCTAAGCAGACGGGCGGCTGCGGGCCACCCCGGGAAGCTGCGGATTGGGGCAGAGGTTGCTGCACTCCTCGGCCCCAATCCGCAGCTTCTCAGGCCCTGGAAGGAGTGCTAAAATAGCACTCCTTCCGCAAGACGCCGAAGGTGCGCTGCAAGAGGCGTTGGGCGCACCTTCAGCATCTCTTCTGCCACAGCATGTGCGGATGCTGGGGTAGAAGTACGTCGTCGGAGCACCGGTCGTGTGGAGCAACGGGCGCTCCAATGATGTGTTCGGGAAGGGGTTGGGGCACCCAGCATGAGGCTGCCCCTCCCCTTCCTTGCCTCCAAGATGGAGCAAAGCGCCGTCCACTTCCCCCCTTAATTAACCACTAATACCAAGCTGTGGTATTAAGATTCAGCAATTGGATACACAGGTAAACTGGGAAACAATAAAAAGGGGGCATTAAATGAAGGGTTGGACAGAATTTGAAAAGTTGTATTTTGAGAATGTATTTCCATATTTTTTTTACAAGATTTCAACTTTCTCCTAATAACACTTAAAATAACAGGAACAATTTCCTCAAATTAAATAACAACATCTCTTAAAATGCTTCAGAGTTCTCTACTGATTTATAAAATAGCAAAACCTGCAAACTTATAAAGCCTCATTTTATGCAAGAATAATAGAAACAGAACTATATAGGCAGGGAACTATAACTTTATGAAAACCTTTTTCCAATAAGTACTTAAACCTTCGTATGTCCAATCAATTTCTACGTTTACCATTTTAAAACTCTTATGTTCAAGCATAAACATTTCATAAACCACCAATAAGTCTTACCAATGGGAATGTCAACATTGTTAAGTACTTTCTCAAAATAAATAAATAAATAAAAGCTAAATTCTGGTATACTCCAACACAGCCAATTACTAGAGTCTGGAAAAAGACATACATATTTCTGATAGAGCATGGGACATGAATTCAGAATCTTAACCAGATCCAACACAGAAGAGTCCAAGGATATACTTGAAGGATCAATCAAAGAAGACAAGGACTACTAGCGGAAGCCATGACCAAGAGTTTGAAAACTGACACAGGTAGCATATCTCCTGGGAGCCAACATGGTGTAGTGGTTTGAGCAATGGATTATGATTCTAGAAAGCAGGGCACAAATCCCCACTTGGCCAAAGAAATCCACTGGGTGACCTTAGGCAAATCATACTCTCTCTGCCTCAGGGAATAGCAACTTCTGAAGAAACTTGCCAAAAAACCTGTGATAGATTCACCTTATGGTCATCTTGACAGCATGACTTGAAGGCCCACAACAACAGTATCTTTTATGACTTAATACTCTTCAGATTATGGGTTCTTGTTTTTCCCCCCAATGTAATTTGAAAAAAATGCATTTTACATTTTCTGCAGCATTGTCTGAGTCTTTTCATAATTCTACAAAAGAGTTCACAAGGCCTCATGACTAAACCCCACACCCACTTTTTATCCACAGTAATCTTATCAACAGTTCCTGAAAGCACCATACCCCATTTTACTGCCCTTAGACTTCTCCTGCCTCTCCCCCCCCCCCCCCACGCCTTTCAGGAATCTTTGCAGCAATCTCAAAGCCTTCTCCTATCTTCTAGTTCCTTTAAAAAATTATTTCCTGATGAATTATGGCAGGGCCCAAGTCTATTCCTCCCAATTTAGAATTTCATTTTGTCTTAATGGGTTATGGTTGCCACAGACAAACATACAGACATTTTCTTCTATTTTCATAGCTGTTGATACAAAAAACAGTAACCTATTAAAATGCATCTGAGGAAGAAGACTGAAGTCTACAAAAGCTCATAAAGCCAACTTCATTCTTTCAGTTAGTCTCAAAGGTGTTACACGATCTCTCTACATACTATTAAAATATGGACACATGTCATATTTCATGTAGTTACTTACTTAAAATGGAGATCTTTGAAAGTAAAATGAGTTTCTACTATTCCTGTAGTTTTCACTCGAGTCCGGAGAACATCCTGCTGTGTTGGAATATAGTTAGTGTGGCCTATCCTGTCCAAGTCATTCAAGTAACTGAAAATATAAAATTAACAGAGTAAAATAAAGATAAAGGTATCAGGAAAATGTTACAGGTTGAATCTTCATTATTCGGAAATCTCAAATCTGAAATGCTCCAAAATCCAAAACTTTTTTCATGGGTGGCTTAGTGACATATTTCCTTCTGATGTTTCAGTGTACACAAACTTTGTTTCACAAGCAAAATTATTTTAAAAATACTAACGTATAAAATTACCTCCAGTTTGTGTATAGGATGTATACAAAACATAAATGAATTTCAAGTTTAGACTTCGGTCTCATCATCAAGATATCTCATTATGTATATTCAAATATTTCAAAATCTGAAGAAATTCAAAAGAATTCTGGTCCCAAGCATTTTGGATAAGGGAGACTCGACTTGTTTATCTCTATGATAGGACATTTTAAAATAATCTCCAAGCACAATAAACATCAACTTTATGCTAGGATAGAGATTTAAAAAAAAAATGGGCAACTTCATATTTTGCTAATGTCATCTGGTTCATTTGATTAATAGCAAATTGTTTTTCATTTACACCTGATTTTAGGAGCAGGTTGAAGACTCAACTACATTTATAGCACAATATCACAGTATTCCATTGGGCTTATCCCCAAGCAAATGTATACAGATTTTCAATCTGAGAAAGTGATCCAGAGGTGACCTGCCAGAATTCAAGATTGGTTTTGTCATGTTGGTTCTGTTGTTGGGGGGAATGCACTGTGGTAATGGTAGTATTGATGGGGAGGGTGGGTTGGGTAAGGTATGTGCCATCAGGAGTTAATTTGCTTGGTAGTGGAGCCTGCTCTCACAGAGGAGTTATGGAATGTGGAGGAGGAATTTCACTGTCTGTAGAACTGTAGAGCTTAGGAACGGCATATGGAGGGCAGTTGGGTAATAAGAGAACCGTTAGGCTTCTGCTGTGGGAATAAAGTTTGCACACCAATTAGTTGGCAGTGGAGTTATAAAAAATTGTACTTTTATGTAATGGTAGTGAGTGGAACTAGTTAGACCGGACCTAAACACTTTGCTGATAACTTCTGTTCTAATGTCTGCAATAAAAGTTTTTTATTTTCACCACACTGAGACTAAGGGAATGTACAGATTGGCCAAAAGGGCTGGCCTAGGGGTGGAGTCGAGGTGTGGCGATCTCCCGCTGCCTGCCCAATTCTACCCCCACGTCATCCTCATGCCGGCTGCCCAAACAGATGGCGGGCAGCATCAGGGCACTTTAGACACACTGTGCCAAAGGAGCACAGAAGAGCTGCCACTGCAGCGGCAAGAGTGACTTTTTG
>CM034708.1:124283633-124301915 GCA_020142125.1 Phrynosoma platyrhinos
TGTTGCATGCCCCTAAGTTTTACCCTTGACTTATCCATGGGTCATATCTAAATCCATAATTTTGGACCCAAAACCTGCCCTTGACTTATACATAAGGTCGACTTATAGTAAGAGTGCAATCCTATATACATTTACCTGAAAGTAATTCCTTTTGAGAACTGTCAGGTTTACTTCTGAGAAAACATCAATAGGCTCACTGCTTATATCAAAGAATTATTCATATAAAACATAGATTAATCAGTATTAGACTAATAGAGACTAATTGCTATATAATATAGACTAATTGGTAAAAAGTAATCAAATTTTTTGATGAAGTTTGATTTATCAAATCATTCTTTTAAAGCTACATTTAATTCCACATAGAAAAGTTTTTAAATTGCTTTACAAGTTCTTTTAACCACTGTTGCACAGCAATATTAGCAATCTGATTAAAAAGAAGAGTCTCAGACAGGAAAAAATGTTATGACTTGCTTTGTTTAGGTCCATTAAGCTTTTTCCCCAATTCATAATATTATCCTTATTTCTATTTTCTATATGCTAGGAATCATTCCACATTATCTTCTATATCAAACTTGTCTAGTTAGAAGAACTCCCAACCAATTAGATCAACAAATGGTTTCCCACATAAATGAACCTATGTATACATAGATTTGATTTATAGATTCTGATAATAAAATTGTTTCATCTGGGGCCTTGTCTGTACTTCTTCTGAGTGGAAGTACAAAAACATATTTTTTCCAATGATAATGAATTAAGATGCTTGGTTATAGATGCAGAAAAATTGGCATTTATAAACAGTGCAAATAACTTTGATGCATTATTTTAGAATTTAAAAGAACAGGGGGTCTAAATCAGGGTTTGGCAATTTCATTGAGCCAAGGGGCCCTCTAGGATTGGCTACATACCACAAACATACCCTGGAGCCAAAAACCGGTGAAGATCAAAACTGGAAATTACTATAAGTCACCACCTTGAATGGTTTCTCCATTCCAGAGATCAACCAAATTTTGGCCCTAAGCAGACAGGCGGCCATGGGCCGCCCCAAAAAGCCACAGATTGGGGCCAAGATAGCTGCACTCCTCAGCCCCGATCCACTTCTTTTAGGGCCCTGGAAGGAGCGCTAAAATAGTGCTCCTTCCACAAGGCACAGAAGGTGCGACGCAAGAGGCATTAGGTGCCTCTTTGGTGTCTCTTCCGTTGCAGCGTGTCTGGACATTGTGGCAGAAGGACGTCATCAGAATGCCTGTCGTGTGGAGTGACAGGTGCTCCGATGATGCGTTTGGGAACAGGTTGGGGCACCCAGCGTGAGGCTGCCCCTCCCCTTCCTTACCTCCAAGACGGTGAAAAGCGCTGTCTGCAAAGGGGGTTTGAAAGCATCTTCTGACGTTATAGGAAACTCCTCCAGAGGAACTCATAGAGATTCATTAGCCTCCTGGAGTGAACTATCTTAACATGATTCTAATCTAATCTTGCAGCTTCAGTGGGCCTGAAGTACTACAGTGTTCCGCCATACTAAAATACCAACCAGCAAAGAAACCAGGCCCAGAGTGTGGCCTACCAAATATGTTGATCCATATACTAGTTGGAGCAGACTAATGGCCATGATGGAGGACACCAAGTCCTGAATAAGACCTGACAGGGTGGCCTTTGTATGAATTTGGAAGTATTCAAGCACAAGAAGCCAATAGAACCCTATAGCCATTCCTGAGACCACCTTGGCTATTTCAAGAAGCGAGACCATCCTGAAATAGGGTGAGTGGAATACCAACAGAACCCCTGTTCAATCCCACATGTCACCTGACACACACCTGGTAGATTTGGGATAGGGCACAGAATGAGAGGAAAAAAAAGAAATCACAATGGATCACTCCCATTCTGCATCTCTATCACCAATGTCTCAGCTTCTGCAGCAGAGTAAAACTAGACAGGCAGAAATGAGCAAGCTCACTTCCTCTGCTTTCATCTAACCTCATCTTTCAAATACAAACCAGTTTAGCATGTTTGTGCAATGTAAAGTCCATGCTAACTGTTGATCTTCCATTCATCAACTTATTTGGCATCAGAATTTTGAAGCTGTCTGAACTGAAGAACAGTTTGTGGGCAATCAGCACTCTGTTGCATTTCTCCTCTTCATAGTAATATGGCATTCCCTATATATTTCCTTCTGTTCCCTACAGTTTTAATGACTGCTCCCTTTACCACCCTCCCTCTTTTGGAAAAACATCCCTTCACCAGCAAGCAGCAACAGCAGCTGTGAAGACAGACAAAATCAAGCAAGCATGCGAACAACAACAGAAGACCAATTCACACTACACCACTGTAGCACTATATTCCACTATAACTGTCAAGGACACATCCTATGGAAACTTGGGATTTATTATTTAAATGCACTCTTCAATTTTTCATTCCATGCAATGGGGACAAAAATGATCCCAATATGGCCAATACAAAAACTAAAGATTACAAAAAATTACAAATTGGGATGGCATAAAATAGGGCACTCCCACTTGTAATATTCCAAAACCTTTAGTGTATTAAAGATCAAGGCAACTGACCTCATTAAGGTTGAAGCATGTTAAAAACAAGATTTTACTGACACACACACACACACACCCCTGCAAGTCAGTGTGAACTTTCTATTCAGGCAAAGCAATTTTATGATGACAGATATAAATATCATGACATCTGTGGAATCTTACGTACTCCATTATCTTAAAAGTTTAAATACATATTGCAAACTTGGGCTTACAATCCTGTATGACTCAGCTTGGCACAACAGATTTGAATGTCGACCTACACACAAAGCTGATCACCCCCTTACTTACTGAACAGTCTCTGAAGCCCTGTGCCATGCCCAGCCTTTCCCTGCTTTGTGAAGTGCTGAGTTAAATACTCATAACAAGATGCAAAATGAATAGAGTAGTGCTGAGACCTCAGGAGGACTCCAGCAGAACTTGGTGCTGGTGTCATTATTTTGTGATTGGCTAAGAAGAAACATTTCTGAGATCCTACCTGATGCCCACAAATCAAGAAATAGTCCTCAGGCTTCAGACACGTATAATACATCTGGGGGCTATGGGAGAAAGAGAATAACCCCTACAGTGTCCAAAACAGGACATACATGTTGTAAGGTGTGTGTGTGCGTGTGTGCATGTGTATGTGTGTGTACGTCCCTAGCAGAATGCCGGCTGAAAGTCTATTAGACCCATGAAGGGGAAAATGATGATAACAATTCATTGTAAATTGACAGAGCATTAGTCGCTGTAGTTTGATCTCATCTCTATAATCTGTTTCTCATTTACTGCATCCCTTTTCCAACAATGACATGAATTTGGCAACTGAAGTATTACAATAACACTACTAGTAGAAGGCCATGATTCTTGTGTTATGCTTACTATGCTGCTGAGTCATTAAGCTGATACTCTCTTGATCTGTTAAAACAAGCTTGAACACCACTGTCTTTCCATAATCTTTTGATAACTCCAGCCAGTTCTGCTGTCATGAAGCCCTCTTCTGCTGATCCCGCTAGAACAAAGAGTTGACGAGCATCATCCTGTCAAAAAGGAGAGAAACTGATTAGGAATTGAACTAACTTTATTCAGTTAGTGACCAAATCACTCATTCAAAGTTTTCAACTGCCATAATGGCAAAATATTATTTTGTTTGAGTTATTTTGGAAGATATCAATATATGTTGAGGTAAGCAACTTTGGAAGACTAGGGTCACCAGGCGACCTTAGAGAACTGCATCCCTCATGGCACACCTTCTGCAATTTTTAAAACAAATTTTGGGGTTTTTTTGGGGGGCTAGAGCATTTTCACCATGTTTTGAAGGCCACCTAAACCATTTTAGGCCCAGGAGAGGCCTTTTTTTAATGACAGGAAGTGAGAAAAAGGCTTCTCAGGAGTTCAAGTTGGTTAATATAAACCAAATTAATAAAATCTCAATGTCTATGTTTCACTTATGTTTTCTAAGTATTTCCAAGATGCTTACTAAAAGAAACTGACAACATAATTCATACATACATTTTAGGAGATGATTGCTTGCTTCTTCATTATACTTGTTTAAAAATCCACTAGAACTGGGAAGGGTTCAGTCAACTGAAACTTCCCAAACAAGAGATTCCCAAGTATGCATTGCATGCTTGTATTCACCACATTCACAGATTGCTTTTTGTTTCTTCATTGGCAGTGTTCTGGTGATATTCCTTCTTGTTAAGGAGATGTAAGTGAACTTTTTATTCTTACCTACATCCTCTCATCATAATAAATAACTGAATGATATCAAAACAGGATATCTACACAGCCATATAAGAATTAAAATTATCACATATAAGCAAAAATATGAACTTTTCTGCCTGTGATAGTTAAAATATCATTTTATGAGAATTCTTTAAAATACTACTGTTTTGGAAGCATTGTACAAATATTTCATCTACTCTCACTTTGGAGGATGGGTATAAACTGGTAGGGTAGGCAGATTTCATACAACTATTCATTTTTCTCTTAAACTAAAGGTTTTATTCATTTGTTTAATCCTCATCCATTCCAGAATGCTGAGATATGATTCTTTCCTTTTGGGAATCAATTGAGGAAGATGAAAGAAAAAAAAAACATTGTGAATAACAAAGGTAACAAATTGTTGTAAAACATTTTCAAAATTAAGTGCAACATTTAACATGAACCTTAAGTAAAGTATTACATCAATACTCACTGCTCTGGTAGAATCCCCAAAATCTATCTTCAACCTTCCCATTGCTCTAATTATAGCAATAATGGACTGAATTGTATTACTGTAGACAACAGCTTTGTATTGTTTACATTCTTCTTCTGAATAACCAGCTTCATGGATAATCCTTACAAGAAAGAAAAATCTTTGGATTACATATCATCTATTAACTTTATTAACAAAGTTTAAAACAAACTCTTTATTAACAAAGTCTTTAAAACAAACTTACTTCATTTGTTTCACAATCGTACTCTTTCCTGATTCACCAGCTCCTAAGAAAAAGTACAAACATCCAAAATGAAACACACTATTTGTTTCATGATTTAAATATGATACATCAACTATTTACAAATTGTATTTCTGTGTTTCAGACCTCAGAACAGTGGCCCTTCAATAAAAGAACTATGAAGAAAGATTAGAAAGAGAAATAATAGAATAGGAATTTATCCACAAACTCCAATCCACCAACAGTGGGTTGAACAGAGATAATGGGCCACTGCAGACCGGCCAAAAGGGCTGGCCTGGAGACAGAGATGGGTTACACACAGTACATGGTGTCAGGATGTCCTCCTGGAGCAGTGTCCTGACACACTGCGCTGGAAGGAGCGCTAAAAAGTTGCATGCTGGCTCTTAGGGCACCCTTTTGCTGCACCTAAAAGGAGCAGCATTTTACCATTCTTTCAGAGGTGGCAAAAGGGAGGATTGGGGCCACAGAATGGGGTAGCCGCAGCTCCGATCTGTGGCTAGCAGGAGCAGCCCAGAGCCACCTGTTTGCAGCCCCCCCCCCCCAATGATTTCCTGGCACTCTACACACATTTCAACACTAACCCGCTGTCCTCATGAGGGCATCCTTGAGCAATTCATCACATCTCCTATCTTGACTCCCCAATTCACTCTATGCATCTGGGGAAGTCTTTGAGAGCTCATGCTACCAGCTTTTTTCTTTCAGTTCATCTCAAAGATGCTACAAGGTCCCTTTGCATACTGATTTTCCAGAGTAACAAGGCTATATCTTTGAATTCCACATTGCCTCCTGGTTCCCACACTACATTTCAATACTCAATATCGTTACCTACTCTCTTCAGCTTTAGGCAATATTCTTCCCCATGCCTTTGTTCCCCAATGACTATTGTTAAAGCTGAACTTGCCACTTCATTTCCATACTCACATGGATTTGAATTTCAATTGACATTCTCACACATAACCCGTTTATATAGGTCTGTCTCTGGACTCTCTATTCCACCCTATATATCTGAGGAAGTAGACTCGAGTTTACAAAAGCTCATGTTACCAGCTTTTTTATTTCAGTTACGGTAGTTTCAAAGGCTACAAGATTCCTTTGCATATTTATTTTCCATACTAACACAGCTATGTCTTTGAATTCTACCTCCATAAGACTTAGAGGTTCTTGGAATGAAAGAAATGTCAATACTAATTCGTTTTATATAGAAGACTACCCATCACTATCAATCTCTTGAAATCCAAAAACTGTGGGATATATTCCTGTCCAGGGGAGATAAGGAACAGCAGATGCCAGGCTTGTTGGACCCATATTTTTACTAGGACCACAATGTCTGTGGAGCCACATATAAATGGTTTCTGAACCAATTACCTACTGATATTCATAAACCAGACAACTGGGATGACCGCAACGTCTGTGGAGCCACACATAAATAGTTTCTGAGGAGGCATAACCAATTACCTACTGACATTCATAAACCAGACAACTGGGATGACCTACATACATCAATTCAAATCTAATTCAAATTTGCTATACATCATGGATTCTAACAGCCTAATTTGAACTTAAAAATCATTATAGAGGCTTGCTGCAAATGACCCAGAAATTCACCAGTCAACCTTTTGACTGCCTCCATTTCAGTGTGTTTCCAAATCTGTTCAGGTCTTGTCAATATACCATGCAAACAACATATTCCAGGATATTCTGCATTGCTCAGAAATCAGTATGAAAAGTAATGCCCAACAATAGAAAGTCAGTTTCTGTTCTACTGAACTAAAGATGAGCTTTGAATTTAAAAATGAGATACTATTTTTGATATCAATCTAATTTTTAGGTGGTATAATTACATTTGGAAGTTTCAGTTGCTTATGCTTATAATTTCTTCACTTGGAAAAACAAAGTGGACCTGGAACAAACAGTTACATTGTATCCAGCCAGTCATCTCCCCTTCCCTATACATATGCAGCAAGATGTTCAAATAGAATACTCCTTTCTACACACCTGGGGCTGTTTTTCTTTTATAACTGTTACTAAGAATTTCATTGCTCTTAAGCACAATTATAGCATGATATGCTTGTTTGACTGGTTGGAGAAGACTTGAGGTCTTTAGAAATATTTTCAATTTCTGCATATCTTACGGTTTACTCATGTCTGTTGACACCTTCCCCCTTGTTCCTGTTTGGAACTGTTTTGGTTACAAGGCTGAGGGCTTAACAACCCAGTTCACTGTTGGAAAAAACTATGTCATTCATGGCTTTCCTGTTAAAGAGGTATCATTCAGGTGATTGTAAAACATATATTCCGACCATATATAAAAACTGAATTGATAACCAAATGCCTCTTGTAATTACACCCTACTCCAAATATCACATTACCATTCCTGAACGTTTTCTTTCATATTTATCCTGTAGTTTGTTTACAATACATTTTTAAAGTATTTTTTCTAAATACTCCAACCTGGCTGCTAGCGAGAAATACACCATCTCCGTTTAGACACAGGATATTTTCAAAGACTGAGGAAAAAAAAAGAGTTAGCTATCAGCTTGGCTGTCTGACTGCTGTCCTACAGAGTGCTGAGAAAGACAAGCAATTGGCAGCATAACAATCCCCATGTTCTAACATGCAACGCCAGCAAACATATCTGCAAAAGACATTGAAGAGTTAGCAGCATTTCAACACTGTTTTCATTTATACAGATATATTATATATACTATATATGCATGAATCTTATATACACTCATCATTTTTCAAAATATGTAGAAGGTATTTTTTAACCAATCTCTATATTGATAAGAACAGAGAGACAGATTCCCCACAATATCTTGACAGATTCACCTAGCATATAGATTATGCTTTTTTTTTGGCAGGAGGTGAAAACCTATTTCCCCCACAGGCATTTTAAATCTTTTAAGTAGTGCTTTTAAAGCTTTGCTTTGTTTTATCTCTGCTAATTTTAGCATCTCTTGAAGATGATTTTCATCTTTTAAATGTGACTGAAATGATAATATTGGTTAATTTTATCACTTATTATTTATCTGTGTTTTACTGTTATTCATTTGTACACAGTCTAGACATCTTAAGTTACTGGGTATGTTAAAATGTAGCAAACGTATCAATAAAATATGCAGAAAGTATGATGTCTCTCAAAGAGTATATGAACTTTATGAGGATGATCAACATCCCCTGTTCATCCTAATTATAAGGACTTGTTACATAGATCCCTTGCGATACGTTGCAAAACATTAATGTAATGCAAATCTATCTCAAAGGCAAGAATACGGAACCTATCTTACAACCACTGGGGGCAGAAAATTACAGATAAATGCTTTTGTGGATTAGAAATGTTGTCATCAAGCAACCTCGTGTCCATCTATAGATCTTTCTGCATACTCATTTCTCTGAAGTGAACAGCCTGGAAATAGGTCTGTTTCATCCAAAGCAGGGGTAGGCAACCTAAGGCCCGGGGGCCGGATGCGGCCCCCCGAAGCCTTTGGACCAGCCCCAAGCCTGTCCTGCCGCCACAGCCGCTGCCCCCCACCATGATGATATTGATTATTGTTGTTATTACTTGTTCTTGGAGTTTTCTTGGCAAAATCTCCACAGGGGTTTTGCCATGGCTTTTCTGGGGCTGAGAGAGTGTGCATGCATATTTTTTTAATTTTTAATTTTTTAAAATATTTATTTATTTATTTATTTATTTATGGTGCTTCGGCCCCCCAATTGTCTGAGGGACAATTTTGAGCCAGCCCCCGGCTCAAAAAGGTTGCCTACCCCTGATCCAAAGTAAGGAGCTAGAAAACATTGCCCTTCTTGATATAAACCATCTTATACTTAATTATATGAAACCTGTTATGAATTTTAATTGGACATAACTTGGCAAGCCAATCTGAAATAAGCAAATTTTAATGAATTATCTATTAAACTAACCCTCAGATGTGCTGGTAGGAAGGTGATGTAAAAACATTTCATGAAATAACAAAATATATCCGTGGAATGCTGTCTCACATGTGTTGTCCTTACTTCTAGAGATTTTCTTCCCACATAGCATGTACACCATAATTGCTCTGTAAATGACAGTAATTAAGCAACATCTCCTTATCACATTTGCCTCCATCATTTTAACCACCTTTGCAAGGCCACTTATGGAAAAACAAAACATTTTTCCACTGAAAAATTTGCAAGTGATCCAGCAGTCACACACTCAGCATGGGACTTTTTCCTAGGGATGTGTCACTAATTATTCACTGAAAGTCCCAGTCAACATTTGATATCAGTGCACAAATATTTAAATATTAATTTAATAATTTATTAAAATGTATGACCATTTTAGGAACCATTAATGCAAAAACAGAACAGTGAATATATATCCTAGTCATAGAGTAACTAAAGAAAATTATACACACACACACACACACTTAAAATTTTCTATAGCTACTCTGCAACTAGGATTAAACTGCAGCTCAACATCAGCTTCACACACCAATTTGTTCTTCACATAACTGATCTCAATCTGATTCAGGGATAGTAAAAAAAAAAATAAAAAAATCCAATATTTGAAGGGGGTTACAGTTTGCTTTTATCTTGGCATTATTGAGCCATCATTCCAAAGTTTCAGTTCCTTATATTTACAATTGTCTCATTCTCTGACTGTAATTAAATCATATCATAACCTACACAGGGCAGCTGGGACCAAATGGCATATATCTGAAATATAACTTTTTCATAAAAACCTGTAAGATATGGGTGGAGGCTTCACTGCAAGATCAGGCAAACATGTATTGAAATATCTAGTAATGTTATCACAACTCTTTGTTTTAAAAGACAAGAGAAGATCATTTTAAATAGCATAAACTATCTTCTTTTTATTGTTTCTTGAAGTCGTATGCTTTCATTCTGCTTTCCTACACAATTATATTCTTCTCACCATCTCTCCAATCTTAAATTTACTACTTCTGTCGATCTGGCAGTATTTCTGTCACTTTAACCTATCCTCAGACCCTGCATTCTGAGGGACACAATCCTACTCACAATTCCAAATTCTCTATCTCATATTTCACCACTAATAATGCAGAGTGCTGCCCCCTTCCCCCAGGGAGATGAGAAAACATGCACATACTCAAGCCCCATTATAGCCCTTTTGGGCAGCAATGTGCACATGGCCATGATGATGTGGCTGCATACCATGGACAATAGTGGGGTGGGGTGATTCAGAGACACTGTGGTCTGTGGAAGGTTAACCCACCAATATGGCAACTTAAGATGTAGACAAAATTTGTGCAGTCTGAAGATGTGGACAGAATCCTTAGAGAGGTAACAGCCACCACGTGCATCCATCTTGTCTGTTGAGTGAATGCCTCATTACAGCAAGGCAAGTTTCCAGCTTGTCTCAAACAAGTTGTGGTGAGGCCACTACTGAAAAAAATCTTCCCTAAATCCCACCAGATTGGAGACCTATCAGCCAGTCTCAAATATCCTCTTTTTTTTGGCAAGATGCTGGAGCATGTGATGGCTTCCTAGTGACAGGGGTTCTTGGATGAAAAGAATTATCTAGATCCATTCCAATCTGATTTCAGGCCTGGCTATGGGATAGAGACAACTTTGGTTGCCTTGGTGGATGACTTATGCAGGAAACTGGACAGGGAGAGTGTGTCCCTGTCTGTTCTGCTAGATCTCTCAGTAGCTTTCGATACCATCAACCATGGTATCCTTTTGGGTCACCTCTCTGGGATGGTGCTTGGAGGCACTATCTTACAGTGGCTCCAGTCTTTCTCGGAGGGGCAAACCCTCCAGGGTTGTGCTGGGGGGACACACCTGCACAATACCCTGGCTGCTAGCTTGTGGTGTCCCCCAGGGCTTAGTTCTGTTCTCCCATGCTGTTCAATATTGTCATGAAACTGCTGGGAGATGTCATCCTGAGTTCTGGGGTTCAGTGTCACCAGTATACTGATGACACCCCACTCTCTCTGTCCTTTCCATCTGACCCTAAGAAAGCCATTTCTGTATAAACCAGTGTCTGCTGTCAGTAATGGACTGGATGAGGGCAAAGAAATTTAAACTTAAACCAGACAAGACACGGGTGCTCCAGGTTAGTTGGAAGGCAGATCAAAGAATAGGGATTCAGCCTGTGTTGGATGGGGTTACACTTAGATAAAAATCTCAAGTTTTGAAGCTTGGGTATGCTACTGGATTTAGATCTGAGCCTGGATGCCCAGGTTTTGGCTGTGGCCAGGAGTGCATTTGCTCAGTTAAAGCTAGTGTGTCAGCTGCGCTCATTCCGTGAGAAGTCCAATCTGGCTATGGTGACATATGCCTTGATTACATCCCGTTTGAACTACTGTAACACACTCTACACAGGGCTGCCCTTGGAAACTGTTGGGAAACTTCAGAGGTCCAAAATGTTGTGCCCAGGCTGTTGACTAGGGCTGGCCAAAGGGATCATGTGATCTCTGCTGAAATAGCTCCACTGGCTACCAGTCTGTTTCTGGGTAGACTTCAAGGTGCTGGTTTTGACCTTTAAAGCCCTAAATCAGGGGTAGGCAACCTTTCCCCTTTAAGGGCCGAGGGACTTCAGCTCCCAGAATCCCAGGAGCTATTGGCCAACATGGCTGAGGCTTTTGGGAGCTGAAGTCCCCCGGCCCTTAAAGGGGACAGGTTGCCTACCCCTGCCCTGCCCTAAATGGTTTGGGTCCACACTACCAGAAGGACCCTGTCTATGCAAGTCAGCCTGAGTGCTAAGATTGGCAGGGGAGGGCTTTCTTTCAGTCCCACCACCTTTGCAGGTGCGGTTGGCTAGGACTCGAGAGAGAGCCTTCTCTGTGGTTGCTCTCAGACTGTAGAACTCCCTTCCACAGGAAGTTAGGTCAGTCCTCCCTCCCTGCTCACTTTTCATGGGCAGCTGAAGACATTTCTATTTAACTAGGCTTTTGGTGAATGAATTTTACTGTATAGTGTGGTGTGCTGTTTCAACATTTTTTATTGGTTTTAACTGCTGTTTTTAATTTATGTTTTAATATTGGTTAATTAATATTTCATTATTTTCTATTTGTAATCAGTGTTTTAGTTCTATTTTTTTAAACAAATTGTTGTAATCCACCTTGAATCCAATTTTGGGAAAATGTAAGATATAAATCCCCTAAATAAATAAATAAAGTATAGTGGGCCATATGTACAGAATATCCACACTTTCATAATAGGCACCTATAGTTCTCCTAGGTCACATGAATATTCTGCAACTCCTTACTATGACTTTGATATGTTAGCTACCTAAATAATTCCACAAAATGTAATTCATTTCTTTTCGTTCTATTCACTGTATGTAGTATTAGTACAGTCTTCAAATCTGATCCTTCTTGACCCATATATACTGATTTGGCTCTCTGAACATCATTTAGGGCCCTACTGCCATAGTTAAGTTTTTCAGTTATTGATTTTTTTTTCTTTAAATGCTTCAATTTTATGTGTTCCCCTTTTCACTACTGTATGAACTATTCATACTGTTAACCTGAAAAAAGCTCACATTTCTATTTAGGATATTCTGCCTTCAGGATGACCAAAGATAACAAACATACAGGCCTATTGAGCAAGAAAGGAAGGCAACATTCCTAAAAACCACATCTTTACATCAACTCAGAATTTTTAATGACAAATAAACTCTTTCTAAATAGAGTTCAGAACTATTATGACTCATTTATATTTTAGGTTAGAACAGAAAGTCATGCCTAAGATTTAAAATCTGGGAATAAGTGCAGGGGGTGACATAGGATTCCATGTACCATATAGGGGGGATGCAGACCAGGGCGTTGGAGACGCCCTGGTCCAGAGCGCCGCCGGAGTTCAGCCTCCGGACCGCGGCGCTCCTGCGGCGCATCTAAAAGGAGCACCAAATTGGCACTCCTTTTAGATTTAAGGGAAAGTGCGCCCCAAAAGCGGCGGGCGCACTTTCCCTGACTCAAACGCCGCGGCGAGTGTGGTCGCCGCGGCGTGAGGTCAACCCGGAAGCGCCGGCCGTGCAGATGGCCGGCGCTTCCAGGGGCGACCTCAGGAGGAGGAAGGGCCGCCGCTCGTGCGGCTGCCCCTCTTCTTCCCTGCCCGGAAGACGATTCTTTTAGTCGTCTGCCGAGGCTCATAGTTTGTTTTACTGTACAGGGAAGAAGTTTCAGGGAAGAAGTTTCTAGACATAGAGTTCTTCAAAATTGTCTTAATAACTCAATATCTGGTGTGTATCTTGCTGTTTAACATCAAAGATGTGCACAAGATTTTACAGAAAAATGTAATCAGACCTCCCTCTACTTTCTCCCACAGTAAAAAGAAAAACATTTTGTGAGCTAGCTAGACAAACAGTCCTGTCATCAATCTTTTATTATTTGTTCCAAAGATTGGCAAGACAGATAGTATTTCATTAAAATTATCAACACTGGTTTTTAAAGCACATGCCTCTCTCTAAGGTCTTAGCAAGTTAAACAGGAAAAGTTGTTTGCAACATGTCCAAAAGTGAGCTTCTGAAAGGAGAGGGATTTCACTGATACAAATAATTCAAGTACATGAAACTTTTAAAAATAATCCATTACAATGACATGCATACTTCAATCCACTATGTTGCAGTTGTCAGAGAAATAGCCATGTTAGTCTGTTGCAGCATAAAAAAGAGGAAGGGAATGGGAGGGGGAAAGGGGAATATAGCAGCACCTTAAAACAGTTAAAAACCAGTTAGTCTTAAAGATACTGCCACACTCCTTTTTTTTTTTTTGTTCCCCCTCTTGTCCTCCATTTTATGCCACTATGTTTCAGTCATATCCACCCAAACAATACGAATGACAGAAGCAAGTGCTGATGCCTTTTTCTAGCACAAGCAACCTATTTAAAAGCTCATCAATAAACTGACTTTAAATAGTAACTGACAAACATTTGAAGGACCCAGGGAATATGGATATCCAGCAATGCACATTCAATTCTCAGCCACACTCTTCTTCATCCCATGCTTGCAGCCCCACAGGGACCCAAATGAATCAAGTTTCAACTCTCCATAGCAAAATTCAAGCAAACAAAAAACCAACATATTGTAATGAAAACCTTTATTAAGCCAACCAAATTATGCAAGCTTTCAAAGCTCACAGGCCTCTTCATCAGGCATGAGTGTAAAAAGTCATTTTAGAGGGAAAATGTGATAATGGAGTGTTATAGACCTATATTTTTCTTAAGCTGTGACAGTGAAAGGAGGTACGATGCAGGTAAAGGGCAGATCCATTGATGGCCATGCAGCACTTGGGACTGGTATCACCACAATGTGTTTCTTGGATTTTGTCATGTTTTATGGCAATGACAAGACAACTGCCAAGACAACTGTGTCTTAAGTTTAAACTCTGAAGCTTTTTTTAAACCAGTATTTCACATGGTCATCAAAATATGTTAAAAAGACTTTAAAAAATGCAAACCTAGCCTGCATCAAATAACGCAGCTTGACACCACTAACTGCCTTGGCTCAGTGCTATGGAATTCTGGGGTTTGTAGTTTTGTGAGATATTTAGCATTCTCTATCAGATAATTCTGGTGCCCCACCAAACTACAAATCCCAGAATTCCATAGCATTGTGCCACAGCAATTAAAGCAGAGTCAAGAGCATGTTTAGAGAAAGCCAAGTGGAATAGCAAGAGGTCTGGAAACCAAGTCCTATGAGAAATATTTCAGAAAGCTGTCAGTTTATCTTGCAGTGAAGAAGACCCAGCTAACTTGTCATCTGTTACTCCAGAGAACAGAATTACACCTCAAGTTCACGAGAATGGAGGGGCAACTGTAGTGGGAAGAAATTGCAAGGTACCGGATTTCAGCTAATGCAAAGAACTGATCAATCATAAATAGATTGCCTTGAGAGGTATAGTGCTTTCCTACATAGAGAGGCAAGATTACCTGAGATAATGTTGTTGCAACATTCCTGCATTGAGGAGGGAGCTGGAACAGGTGAGCTCATACCTGCATGTCAACCCTAAAATTCAAGGATTCTGTTCAGCTCTACTGAATCCAGCAGAACTTAGGGCCTTTGCAGACTGCCAGAAATAGTGCACATTAAATTGAGGCACTGCTCTGGCTCAGTGCTAGGGAATCATGGGAACTGTAATTTATTGTGGCACCAGTGCTCTCTGACAGAGAAGGCTTAATGTCTCAGAAAAAAATACAGTTCCCATGACTCCCTAGCACTGAGCCAGGGCAGTGCCTCAATTTAATGTGCACTATTTCTGGCAGTCTGCAAATCTCCTTACTTCCAAGTAAGGATGTAAATGCGATGTGTCCACACACTATGGAGTCACACTCACAAAGAAGATTTGAGACTTAGTTCTCAGTCAACATGAAACTCAAGCAGCAATCCCATACACAATTTATCTATGGACATTATCACACAGGGAGTCGTGGGGAGAAAGTGGAAATAAATGGGCACGAGTCGAAGTCTTTAATTTACGGGATTTGTCCCGTTCCGCCTCGTCTTATAACTAAATTTGAATTTAAAAGGGTGTTAATTCGAATTCAAACCTGATCTTTTCATTTTTGGGATTTTTGAGGATTTGAAAAGATCAGGTTTTTGTTTGAATTATAGCCCCCTTTTAAATTCGAATTTAGTTATCAGACGAGGCGGAACGGGACAAATCCTGTAAATTAAAGTCTTCCGCTTGTCCCGTTTATTTCCACTTTCTCCCCGCAACTCCCCGTGTGATAACATCCTATGTCTAAAGGGACAAGACACAGCCTAATGGCCAAGCCCATTATTTACATGCAGATGATTCAATTCCCAGCATATTCTTGTAGGCCTGAAAACAAGTCTTATTAGACAGTGCAGACAACTCTGAGCTACGTGGACCAATAGTCTGACTCAGTATTAGGCAACTTCCTAGGTAACTAAAATTGTTCCCTCCACATTCACTGGGGTTAGGGGCACAGGACCCCAGTGAATGTGGAAAAACCACAAATAACAAAAAACACTATGTTTTTACCTAAGAAAATACCTCTCTAGGAATCTCTAGGTCCACAGTGCAACTCTATGGTCAACATCTGCCAGACACTGACCACAGAATTGTGCCATAGGACCTACAAATGCCTAGTGGAGTATTCTCTCTAGGAATCTCTAGGTCCTCCAGTGCAACTTTTGGTTAAAGTTGACCACAGAGGTGTGCTGACGGACACAGAGATTCCTAGACAGAACATATTAATAAAATCCATGAATAATCACATCTGCAAAAGTCAAAGCTGCAAATGTAGAAGGACGAGTGTAGTTCTAAACACTACAGAAGTCAATAGGGGACTCAGATACACAGTCAGGCTCTAAGGACTACATTAGCCATACCAATAATGTTCCAATATAGAAACTTTATTGTACGCTGAAGAGGTATAAACACAAATGTATCTGTCCCATATAATGGGAGTTAGCACTTTTTTCAACAGGGAGACAATACTACTGTAGGAAAACTATCATATGTGAGACTGCAGTGAAAAGCAATAATATCTATCCATGAAAAAGATACCTATGAAATGATGACATTAATAGCCCTACTGTGTAACATTAGATTCCATTTAAAAAAAAAAAAAAACAGTCTAATGCATCAAATATATGAAGTGGAACTGGAGAAAGGTGTATAAAATTTTTCCCTCTGGATTCTACTTCCGACACTACAATATGATTTTAATAATGCAGTAAATACCTGTTTGTTTTCCAGATGTGCCACACATGCATGGATTTTCCCATTTTCCCCTAAGATAAATTCCACCCAACATGTGGGGTGGGGTATTTTTAAATGAAAACATTGCTGATCCATTTTACATCCTGGCACCATCTGGCTTAAGAAACAGACAGTCCAAACCTCTCTCTACACATTCCTACAGCATTCCTCAGCAGTTTGATCTCACTGAGATAACTGCAGCCTTCTTGTTATCAGCTTCACCTCTACAGCTGTGGAGCTGAGTTTCTGCCATCAGCAGCCCAGGGCACATGACCATTCAAACAATAGGCTCCCAAATGATACATTGCAGCTAAGATACACAAGTACTTGATGATAAGGCCTTGTCCCAATGAAAATGCCTTTTGAGGAGCTCATCTAACTCCAAAGATCACTAAAGGTATATTACGGGTGCATGTACACTGTAAAAATATTGCCGTTTAACACTTTAAAAAATGCTGTAGCTCCAGCCTATGGAATCTTGGGATCTGTAGTTTTATACAGTCATTACTTTTCTTGGCCAAAGTGTGCTGGTGCCTCACCAAGTTACAAATCCCAGGTTTCTGTTGGATGGCAACATGGCAGTTAAAGTAGAATCAAACTCCATTATTTCTACCACACAGTTGCAACCCTAAATGTCAGTCCCAGCTAGAGTAGACCTGTTGAAGTTATTGAAATTTGGTTAGCCAGTGCTTCTGTTAAGTTCCATTGATTCAATAGATCTACTCTAGAGAAACTTAACAACTGAATTTAGGCTAGCATTCTAATAAATTCTCATCTCAGAGTGGCATCAAGCTGCATTATTTCTATAATGCCAATGCCTAACAACAATGTCTTAAGGACACTTTAAACCACAGCACCCCAAAGCTAAGGAGAGAATACAAGAGGTAGGTTCCTTGTTCTGCACCTCTTCCACACTGCAGGAATCGAGCAGTTTGACATCACTTTAACAGCCAGGCCGCCATCCTGTGGAATCCTGGGATTGGTAGATTGTTGAGTCATTCAGTCTGTTAGAGAGCTCTGGTGCCTCACCAAACTACAAATCCCAAGATGCTGCAGGATACATAATAATAATAATAATAATAATAATAATAATAATAATAATAATAATAATTTATTTATACCCCACCCCTCTGTCAACCAATTGGGTCGGCTTACATCAGTTAAAAAATTCCATACAATATAAATCAACCTAAAATACAGTCTAAAACCCCATGGCAGCGAACAGTGGTGTCAAACTGCTTCAGTTCTCCAGTGTGGAGACATCCCTGTTCTTTCCAATGGGAGCTTACGAAAGAAAGAAAGAAAGAAGAAAGAGAAAGAAAGAAATGAAAGCACTCTCCTTAATAGTGAGGGTGGCAGTCAAGGGCTGCACTTTGCCTATAAGGGTGCGATGCTGCAGGAGTGCTGTTAAAACCCCATTAATTCTGCAGATGGAAAGAAACACGCAGTTGTCAAGCCCCAAAACCTCTTTGGGCGACCGGATCCCCTGCGCTTTTGGGGCCCCAAAAGAAGCAAAAGGGAAGAGGGCTGCATCCGCACTGCAGAAATAATCCAGTTTGGCCCCACTTTAATTGCCAGGGCTCCATGCTATGGGATTCTTGGAGGGGGGGG
>CM034708.1:124368447-124381954 GCA_020142125.1 Phrynosoma platyrhinos
AGCTCCACCCTCTAGTTATTCACAGATATGAATGGTGAAGGCAGTTTTGGAATGTGGTATGTACAGGTTGAGACCCAGAAAGGAGATATAATAAACTGTCTAAGAGCACCCTTGTGAGGCTGGGATTTCACCAGTGTTAAAATATACGTAGTATGCCAGGAAGCCATTGACTCTGTTCAATCCACTGTTAGTGGATTGGGATTTGTGGAAATAGTCCCATTTAACTATTTCACTTTCCAATCTTCTTTTGCAGTTTTTTTTTTTTTTTTTTTTTTTTTTTTTTGTTCAAAGACTGCTGTCCTGAGGGCAGATATGGAAAGCTCAGGAAGAATGAAATGTTCTGAAATGAGTATTTGGAGGGCTATATAATTTTCTCTCTGTATGGTACTATGACAAGTCACAAAACCCAGAATTCCATTGCATTGAGCCATGGAAGTTAAAGCAGTGTCAAACTACTTTATTTCTGCAGTGTGGCAGAAGCCCCAGTCTAATTTTTAGAGCAAAATACCAGGATGGGCTTATGCTTCTGTATCTTTTTCCTTAAGGTGATTTCTCCCATTTATCATATATAGCTCACATGCTGAGTTATGATGGCTATAGAGAGGGTTTAACCTGATATTAAGGGCAATTCATATTACTTACTACTAGCCCATTTTTTCAGCTGCACTTGGGGGTGAGAGGGGGAATTCTAAGGAGAACTAAGCATAATTATTGACCAAATGAGACTGAGTAATTCTTGGGGAACTGAAAAAGAAATCCTGGAAATATAATAGATCCTGAAAAAACATTAGACTAGATGGTTCTGACACTGAAGAGAATAGAGAATGCATACTGGTACATGTCTTGCATGCCCCCATTGTTTCATAATAATAATGAATTCTTTATCTGAATCACCCATTTGTCAAGTCTTCTCAGGAGGGAAAACTGACAAAGGACACTATGAAAAAATGACCTTTTCTCTCAATAATGTCCTCTCAGATCTTGGATATTAACAGATTTATTTTCAGAACAGAGATAAATTCCTTCAGACATTACACAGGCCTGAAAAATTAAGGATCATGATTTTTTTTTTTAAAAAAAAAAAGTACCATGCTGGTTTTATAGGAATTTTGCATTCTAAATCCACAAAGGACCTCAGATTTTCTCCATCAAGTAGTGTTTTTTTCACAACCTCCTTTGATGTTTTTATGTTGTAATATGTGACTGAATGAAATTATCCTATAAAAATTATTCTGCAAAGAATAAGAAAGGAAGTAACCTAACAGACTTTAAAAAAACTTTTAAAATTTGCTAATCTGAAACACAAAAAAACCATTCAAAAGCACTAAAAGAAAGCACACTGGAACATGTTCATACTTAATCAAAGCTGATTAACAAATGAATGGGGGAATGAATTTGTAAAAGAATTGTAGAAGGAATTACATTTTTATTGTTTTTTTTTTTCAAATTCAGCAGCCTAAGATACATTAAAAACAGCATATTGGAAAATTTTAAATCTTCCACCTGTGATATTGGTACTCCTCAAAACTGTATTAAATGGAAAGGTTATAGATCTTTTTTCTTCTTCTTGCTTCTCCTTTATGACAACATCATCTGTAAAAAGCAGGAATGAATGGAATTTTATTTGTGAAGATACTGTTTTGCAGGACCCATGCCAATAAAACACATTTGTTAAAAACCTTATTGCCATGCTATGTATTATATATAGCAATATTTAGTTTTAGGCAGATTCACCTTTGAACATTTTCTTTGTCACTTAAAGTGCCTGGATTTATTAAAGAGTCGTTTGAGCCAGATGTTTGCTAGTAATCATATTAGATATAAAATTGCAAAACTCATGTGGCAGGTTTAGGTGCTGTTGGAAATCACAGCTGAAGATCTGTCAAGATGATCTAAGGGGAGAAATTCTGTTGTAGAATCACTTACAGAGATTTTAAATCAAGATTCCCTGTGCTTGAACAGCAATTTATAAACATCCAGACAGATCTGGAACCAAACATATCCTATTGTTAATGGGTCCCCCCCCCATTACATGATACTTTTATTGCCTACTTTTATATTTTTATATTCCCTGTATACCATCAACACCACAAGCAATTAAAAAGGAGGCTTTTGCGATTCCAAAAACTTGTGATAGGAAACTAGATTTAATAAGACCCAAACCTCTCCAGGTGCTACTGATGTGAGATGAATAAATGTGCAAAGAACACACTAGCTCTGCCCTCCTTTTATGTATTTCCATATCTCTCTAGACATGGAGGATATCTTTCTGAAAAGGAGAACCTTCTGTATAAATAGTGGTTTATTATATGATTCTAAATGCCAATCATTTTCAAAGTCAGGAGAAAAATGGATGCTATAACAAGGTGTTGAGGGTAGAATACTTCCCCCTCTTTGTGGGTTTACTATGCCCATCATTCCTGCAGAAGATTGTTGTAACATAGAAATAGGAATATCTATTTTTACCAAGATGCCAGATGAGTGATTTCTGCTAGTGCAGCCATGGGGTCCATGCATGTGAGAATCATTCAAAAGCATAGGTGTGCCAAGTTCTGTGGACCTGCCCTATTGCAGAGATACCTGTCATCTTGTTTTAACACTATAATGGCATTCTGTGGCCTTTTAAAAGAAATATTCTCAAAGACAACCATAGAAAGCCAGCTTATCTAAGTCAGGCATGGGTTAGCAGAACATCCCAACATAAACAATATAAACTGCCAAGAAAACCCTATGATAGGTTTGCTTTAGGATAATCATAAGCCAAAAATAACTTGGAGGTGCACAACAACAAGAAAAGAAATAATTATTTATGTAAATCCATTTTGATTCAGTGTCTGGACTCTGAGACTATTAATAAGACCCAGGCCAAACTGTACATTAGGGATGGGCAATTGTGGAAGGCTAGGGGGCTGCATTACCCCTCAGGAGAACTTAGGGGCACACATGCACAATTACACACACATTAAAAAAATTCTCCCCCAATGCCCTCTAGGAGCTGTAGGAAGCATTTTCTTCATATTCTACTCTCTGTCTAGCCATTTTAGATGTAGGAGTGGCATTTTTTTAAAACATGAACTGGTGAAAGTCATATCGGGTTTACATCTGGTTTTAAAAATAAGGGCTTTCCTTAGCCTAAAAGGACCCAGCAGAGGCTGACAACATGGTGAAAATACTCCTAATCCTCCTAGAGCAGGGGTAGGCAACCTAAGGTCTGGGGGCTGGATGCATCCCCCACCGAGGCCTTTGGACCGGCCCCAGGCCGGTCCTGCCGCCGCTGCCGCCGCTGCCGCCCACCATGATGATATTGATTATTGTTGTTATTACTTGTTCTTGGGTTTTCCTTTTCAAAATCTCCACAGGGGGTTTGCAATGGCTTTTCTGGGACTGAGAGAATGTGCATGCATATTTTTAATTTTTAATTTTTTTAAAAAATATATTTATTTATTTATTTATTTATTTATTTATTTATTTTTGGTGCTTTGGCCCCCCAATTGTCTGAGGGACAGAAACCCGGCCTCTGGCTCAAAAAGGTTGCCTACCCCTGCCCTAGAGAGTATATGGGGGCAATTTGTTGGTCCTCTGGTGGCCCAAAGGACCACAAAAATGGCTCTGGGGACTGCATGTGGGCTATAGCCTATACTTTGCTAACCCCTGATGTACAGAAAGCATGCACCTTATTTTAAATTAACTTCATGCATGTATACTTTAGTACAACTTCTCACCACAAAGCTACTTTTTGCAAAGACTTTTTATCTCTGTCCCTTTTTCCTTCTCATCCTCTGTCTAGAAGCATCAGCATTGGGAAAATGGTGAAGAAGAGCTAGAGAAACACAGGCTTTCCATGTTAAGAGTATAGCAACATATCTGCAGTAAACAATGCAATAAACAAAGATTGAGCTTGGAAAGTAGGAGCCTGTTCTAACCAATCCTACTGTATGTGCCTATATAGAAGAGGTAAGGTAAACTGCAGTTGTTTCTGAAATCCCTTTCTGAGAATGTATGAATAGCAAAACACAGAGAAGGGGGAAGAGCATATAAACCCACTTTACTAGTCTTGCCCCCTTTGCATGCTAAAAAAGGACTGATCTGTAAATCTGGCAACCAAAATGGAAATCACAAGGAAAGTGGAGGCTGGTAAAAGAAGAAGTAATCCCTGGATGCATTTTGGAAGAAGTCTTTGAGTGGTCTCAGTGATTTTGTTTATTTTTGTATAGCTTACATGGTCTCCTTCTTATGTGCCTAGTTTAAAATAAAATGTTTTTTAAACAAAAAGTTTAAACAAAGTTTAAAAATAAAAAGTTTAAATGTGTTTTTTTTAAAAAAAACAAAACAAAATTTAGACAAAAAAATTACTGAAACATGTTGAACTGATCTTCATTTTGGAAGGTGTAGAAACCTTTTCCTGTTTTTTGTCAGAACCAGCGGACTCATTTCCCAATAACCAGGAAAACATCTTAATGTAATAGAAAACAAAATACTTTTATTTTATTTTGAGACAGAAGTCACCAGTAAAGGGTTGCCAGAACAGAAAATTCTAATCCCAATCATACCTTTAAAAAGCAAGTTATCCAGCCCCCTTCCTGACTGTTGCCACTTGGCCTTTGATCCTGAACAAAGCAAATGCTAATGATCCTTTCTTCCTCCACATACCAGAATTGCTGCAGGGAGGATAGAGTAATAAAACTATAAATCCTTTCACTCTGCTTACTATTTGCCCCCCCCCATTATTTCTCATACAAAGGACCCATATATGATTCATGCAAACATTTCAGTATCCAATATACTTCCATATTTGATACATACATCCTTCTCAATAAACCACACCAATCATGGCAGAGTCATGCCCATGGAGTCTGACATCCCGCCACCCCATGATTAATCTCCCCAACTTCCACTCGGCTTGTTGGGATATTTCTTGTGAAACTCCTGAATCAATTCAGGAGCATCCACATGATGGGCATACACCCACTCATTTTCAGACTCAGGAAAGTGTTTCCAAATACTGCAGCTTACCCCTGTGGATTTTTGAGCCCAAGACCTTGGCAACTTCAAAGTATCATTCCCCTTCAACTACCAGAGGTGGGAATGGTTCAGGATCCATTTACCATGGATCCATTGGTGAAGCCAGATTCAGCAAACTGAAATGGAACACTGGGTGCAGGTGTCTGTAGAATTTAGGCAGGTCCAATTCTGCAGTCACCTCATTGACCAGTCTTTTCACAACAAATGGACCCACATATTTCGGACCCAGCTTCTTAGCTGTTGCCTGGTTTTCAACTTTTTGGTGGACAGGTAGATTTTGCTCCCCAGAACTAAGTCCCATTCCTTGCCTCTTTTGCATTCCATAGATTTTTTTATAGTCCGTCTTTGCCTCATCTAAAGCCACCACAATCTGAGACCAAGCATCCCTAATTTTTGTAATCCATTGCAAGAGAGGAACAGGGTCTGTTGGTTCTGCTGTCAGCAAGGGCAGAGTCTTTGGTTCATAGCTGTAGATAATCTCAAATGGAGAGTGACTTGTACTTTGGTTAATAGCCCCATTGAAAGCCACTTCAGTGTGGGACAACAAGTCAAACCAATCGTCCTGCAAATAATTACCATAACACCACAAATATTGCTCCAGAGTGGCATTTGTTCTTTCCAATTGTATGTCCATTTGCGGGTGATGGGAGGTGATCACTACCTGTTCCATTCCCAACTTTTTCTGCAGTACCTTCCAAAACTTCAAAGTGAACTGACTACCTCTGTTGCTCATAATCCTCTTAGGCAGCCCATGTAATTTGTACACATGACCAATGAACAAATTGGCCAGCTTTGCCACCGTTGGTAAGCCTTTGCACCCCACAAAGTGTGCCTGTTTGAAAACAAGTCCATTAACACCCATATGGTGTTTTGCCCCCTACTATTAGGCAAACCTGATATAAAGTCCATTGCAATGTGTCTACAGGGGGTGCCCAGTGTGAGTAGCAGTCACAGCAGTCCCCGAGGTTTGCCTCCCACTGGCTTAGTGTGGGTGCAAACCAGGCAGCTTTTGACATAAGTTTCCTCATCACACATTATCCCATCCCACCGGTACTGTTTCCGAATCAGGCGCTAGGTTCTCAGAAACCCCCAACAACCAACAGCCTTGGTATCATGGCACAACTGTAAAACCTTAAGCCTCATTTCCTCCAGGATGTAGCCCCTAGCCCCTTTGTAAAATAGTCCATCTTTCAAATCTAGGACATCTGCATGCAATTTAAGCCACTGGTTTGGCCCTGCTACTTCACAGGAACTTTGGAATGGTGTGTGTGTGTGTGTGTGTGTGTGTGTGTGTAGATGAGGGTTCCTCTGCTTCCTTTTTGTGGTCTTGACTCCATGTTGTCACCATAAGCACCAACTGCTCTGGGCTAAACACAGTCTCTAATGGAGCCTGTCTCTTGCTTTCATGCTGGGGCAATCTAGATAAGGTGTCTGCCAGCACATTTTGCTTTCCTAGAAAAAACTTCAGTTGGAATTTAAAGCTGTAAAATTCCTTGGTGCACTGACTCTGCTTTGAGCTTAACTTTCTTGGGGTCTAAAATGCTTCTAAGTTACGGTGGTCTGTCCAGACCTCAAAGGGGTGAGGCACACGCTCCAGAAATTGATGCCAATCCTGCAGGGCTCACTTGACCATGAAAGCTTCCCTTTTCCATGTGGGCCAGTTCAGTTCCACCTCCTGAAACTTTTTGGACAGGTTGGCACATGGCCTTAATTCCCCATTATTTTTTATTACTTTATTTTATTTTTTGCATTAGCACCACTCCCAATGCCATATTGCTAGCATTGGCCTGTATGACAAAAGGCCAGTCTGGGTCCGAGTGTTTTAGGATGGGTTTGGTGCTAAATAATTGCTTTAACTTTTCAAATGCCTCCTGACACCCAGTGTCCGCTTGACTTTTGTAGATGGTTTGTGTTTCTCACTATGGCCCTTTGGATGGGTCTTAAGTCTTCAACAGATCAGTGATGGACAGAGCTATTTGGGCAAAGTTAGGGATGAACTGCCTATAGAATTTTGCAAACTCCACATAACTCTGCACCTGTTTCTGGGTCCTGGACGGAGCCCATTCTAACATTGTTTGAGCCTTGGCAAGGTCCATTCAGTTCCCTGGGTGGACACACAGTATCCCAGGAAATCCAATTTGTCTGAATGGAAGTTGCACTTCAATAGTTTGACATACATTGATTGTCCAAGAGGCATTTCAGTATCTCTCTTACTAGCTTTGTATGAGAGTCCAGGCCCTGAGAGTAGTTCAGGACATCATCTAGATAGACCAGGACACCTTCAAATAACAGATCGTGCATGATTTCATTCACCAGTCTCATGTCCAAATGGCATCACTAAATATTCAAATGCCCCCAGCAGGTAATTATTTGTGGTTTTGTGTTCATCCCCTCCCAAATCCACATGTGGAAATAGGCATCTCTAAAGTCCATGTTATTTTTCCATGTTACTTGTTATGATGCCATATTTTCTGTTTAGAAAAAAAAGTACTGCCCAAGAACACATCTACTTTGTTTACTGAGGTATACCTGTAATGTTCAAATTCTCCCAGAAGTGTGATTGTCCTTGAAAACATGACACAAAGCCTCTTCAGATTTGAAAGTATTGCTACAATTCAGCAGCTACAGGGTATACCATCATTGATTTGGGGTAGTGAAGGCAACTCTCACCCCAGAAGTTGCCCACTATGATACCACATAACTTTCAACGAACAGTCTGTATTCCTATACGGCATTGTGTAGCCAAAGAAAAAGGAGCAGCCTTTGCTCTGTCTTCCAATCATTGAGTCTCACCTTGAGTCTCCATATTGAGAGAAAGACGGGATATAAGAGAAGGAGGAGGAGGAGGAGGAAGGGGCAAGCAGAGCTTTACACTCCACCAGTGGTCCAATAGGCTCTTGTTCTTTCTGTCTCTTTTACACAAAGATAATCTAGCACCCTCTAGCAATTTTGAAGAATTCCAAGCCCGAGCTGACCTACATTGGCCATCATGACTGATGGTCAAAGATCATGGGAGTTGTAATGCAAGACATCCATTTACTTGCTGTGTCTAAATTTTAAAGAGAGTTCTGTCATTTATTTCCTTATTTAAATGTTTTTTTTTTCATTTCCTCTTCAGCTTTCAGGCAGATGAAAGCCAGTGAAAGACAGAATACCATACTTCAGGCCTTGAAAGCCTCCTGAGCATAATACTGTAATGTGCAAGTATGTGTTTTGTGTTCTAATGTCCACTCTGTTTCTGAAGAAAATAGTTTCTGAAAAACCAATTTCCTAAACTGTACACCTTGAGATGGAAGATGATTGCCATAATTACTCTCCACATATTGCAATTTGGATGTGGGGATGTGTGTCTATGGTTTCAAGGGTATTCAAAGATTTGCTTAATGGTGCAAACATTATGAAATTCTATTGACTACCCATCTGTTTTGAAATGTTACTGCTGAAAATGAGGGCTTTTACCTGCTCATTTTCATTGTGACAAAATGGATAGGATTCTAAGATACTATTACCTTGTAAAAAAGAACTTAGTATCTTAATATGTTCCTTTTCTTTTTCTAATATCACTTTAGCACAGATGTCTAACCATAACAATTCATTGCTAGAGCTCGACTCATAGTGATCGTTTTGATTTCTTAGCTGATAAATATTGATATAATTCCACCTTTTTTCAAAACTCTTATTTCTGGAGTTTGTTCACTTTTGTGGTGCCTAGTCACAGATAGTTTCCCTCCTTTTTTGCTATACCTTATTTGGAACCTCTGCCATTTGACTAGGGCTTCATTTTCCTTTGTAAAATGATCCAAACCTACAAGGAACCACAGGAAATATGATGATTTCATGATGCTTCATAGTCAGTTAGTCTTCATAGTCATAATGGAGGGGAGAGATAAGTTAGAATGAGATCTACCCTTCTTAAATTGGTTGTGTCTCTGATGCTAATTAACCATGAGCATGCTGATGCCATTGAAGGCAAGTAAAACATATTAAAGAAAGTACTTCCTGCACAGGTGGACACTTTAGCTGGAATTCTCCTTTGGGATATATGTCTTACAGTGTACTCCCCCAACCCACCTGTTTTCCTGTAATTGAATGTGCTGCTATAGGCATCCACAGAGACCTTCAGTCAGAGTGACCAGATGTCCTTCTTTTCTAGGAAATGTCCTACATTCCAGCTTTCTGTCCAGGAGAAATTCCAAAAATGTCCTCTATTTTGAGCATGACTAAGAAGCATGAATTTATATTAATATGAGTGTCTTTAGCTATTATTGTGCAATGTCCTACATTTTTCTTCAATGTCCTACATTTTTCTTCAATGTCCTACATTTTGCAGTGCCTTATCTTCCTTTGCAGTTAAGACATCTGGTCACTCTGCCTTTAGGTCCAAACCAGGCTGCAGAAATAATCCAGTTTGACTCAGTGCTAGAGAATCTTGGAAATTGTAGTTTATTGTGGCACCAGAGCTCTCTGTCAGAGAAGGCTAAGTGTCTCACAAAACTGCAGTTCCCAGAATTCCCTAGCCTTGAGCCAGGGCAGTTAAAGCAGTTTCAAACTGGATTATTTCTGCAGTGTGTTTTGGACCCTTAGTGGTCCTTGGGAGATCCCTGCAGATGATGTCCTTGCAGTTTACAGAAAAATAGCTATATGCATCTCTACTGATCTGTCCACTCTCCAAAAGCATGGAAAGAGCCATGGGTCTGTGACACCCGAAACTTAAAAAGTAAGTTTCGGGTGGGATTTTGTTTGTTGCATGGTTGGTGCAAAGAAAGAAAGTACAAAGGCAGGATTACTGTTGAACATAAAGAAAGCAAAAGATAATTATCATGGAGAATCTAGATAAATTGTCAGAAGTGGGGAACTCTAATTCTGAGTGCAATGAATCTTGTATGATGAAACAAAACAAATAATATTATTGAAGTCACAGAGCCAGAAGTTCTCCAATTGAGTGTTTAAGCTGGAACTGCCCATTGTTGGATCAAATGACATATTAAAAAAAAACCAAACCCATGACTCCATCCTCTACAAATTGGGGTGCACAATACATTTCCACCAACAGTTTCCCATCCTCCCAACACTCCTCAACCCCCTTATGCTAAGCCAAGGCACTGTCAAGCTCCTACATATTGCACTCTCCTGCTCAAACAAGCTAGGCAAAGCACCGCCACCCTCAAGGTTATACAAATCAAATAGCCATCTGCACCCCACAGCCAAAGCAAAAGCAAAGGCAAAAGCCAAATGCCAAACCCATTTTACCCACCAAAGTCAATAGTGTAAAACCATCAATCCCCTTTTTAAACAAAACCCATTCCTGGCAGAACCAGTATGGATTCTGACATAAATTCAACCTAGGACTTTATCACATGGGGGAAATCCCATGCAGAAATGGGGTTTTAAATAGAAAAAAAACTTAAAAAGTGGGTAGATTTTCAGATGACATCACTTTTAAAGTGTGCTTAACCCAAATAGACAATAGTCAAAAAACACTTCTTTTTACTTTCAGAAAATTCTGAAAGTAAAAAGAAGTGGCTTTTGACTACTTTCCATTCCAGTTAAACACACCTTAACAGCAATGTGTGTGAAAATCTACTCACTTTTGCAGGTTTTCCCCACCTTTTAAATCCTGTTTCTGCATGGGATTTCCTCCATGTGATAAGGTCCCTAGACTATAAAGAAATTGAAATAAAGATTTCCCATACATGGATCAAACATTGATCAGAACAGAAACTACAGTCAAGAAATCAGAAGAAGACTAGGAATGGGAAGGGCAGCTATGAAAGAACTCAAAAAGATCCTGAAGAGTAAAGATATACAACTGAGCACTAAAGTGACAATCGTCCAAGTCATTGTATTCCCTATCACCATGTATGGATGTGAGAGCTGGACAGTGAAGAAAGTGGAAAGAAGAAAACTAATTTGAAACGAAGTACTGGAGAAGAGTACTGAGGATAACATGGAAAACCAAAAAGAGAAACAAATGGGTCCTTGAACAGATCAATCCTGAACCCTTCCTGGAAGCCAAAATGATCAAACTGGGGCTGTCACATCATGAGAAGACATGGCTAAATAGGAAAAAAAAGTGAAAAAAGTTGCAACAAGGACTTGCAACAAGGGACATGGTTCTGATTGTCCTAGTTTTGCTCACTGGCAGGAGGCAGGGTGGAAATATCGATCCCTTTGCACCATGATCAGAAGCTGAAAGGACCTTCTTCCAATCTGGTGGCTGGCTCTTAAGGTGGGTTGGGGTGGCATTTACATTTATATTTACACAGGTTAACAATAAGACTCTGTAGTCTTAATTAATACAGATAATTTATAAATCCATAACTCTATGTAATGAATCTATAACTGCAATATTGAACACCAGCTAATGTGTTTAATATTGCTGCAGAGGAAGAGGTCAAGAATAAGCATGGAAATGTTCTAAATATTCAGAAACTTTTCTTTCATGCTATCTGGTTGGTTAACCAACTTTCTAAAAACATTCCCCCATGAACGCATCCAACCTGTTTGATGCTAAAGAACACACCATTGGACAATTATTGGTCCAGGTAGGGTAAAGGAACAACCAGAAGAAAAGAGAAGAGATAATCCTCCCAGATCTCAGTTTCTTAGTGGGTATCCAGAAGGATGATGCTACCCATATACTCCCAGCATCAAGAATGCAGCAGGATGCTGCTTAGCAATCCCATCCCACCATGACCTTGGTTGTGTTGGATGGCTCTGGCATAAAAAAAAGGTTGATTTCACATGTGGGGTGGTGCAAAGGAGGAACAGGTCCATTTACTGGAGTGTTACATTCGGCCTAGATTATGGAGGGTCTTAGTTAGTGATGGAAATAATATTCAAATACTTGAGGGGGGGGAAAGAGAGAGTTTATAAATGTCCAAAAACTCCAATGAGGAGAATCCTTTACAAGACCCTTTTTCATTCCCTCCACATGACTGACTATATGTACCTCATGATATCACATGGTCAGTGGACAAGGGAAAGCCAGGGAGGAATCTACAGCCTACAAATCCATGGATGCCTCCTACCCCCAATGTGGTGCAGGGTGAACAACAGAGGAAGGCAACTGAGGATCCAGGAAGAATACAGGCTTTCAGATCTTCAGATCCTGCCAATGTCAATGCCACCCATGTGAAGCCTTCTGCACAACGTCAGTGGATGGGAAGGGGGGGTGGCCAAGGATCTGTAACAATGCAGTATTCCATATCCTTGGATGCCTTTCCCCCTCCTGATGCCACATGGAGCCAGAGCCGTGGGATCTCTCCTGTCATGCTGCTAGAGACTTTATTGAAAACTGGGGCCTCATGCACCCACCCAGGGCCATTTTTGTAGTCCCCAGGACACCCCAAGGGTTATTTCCTTTGCAATTTATTTTAGTCCAGAATGTCCCTAAGTACACTCTATGGGGTATGAATGTGTCAAAAACAATTTTTGTGAATTTTTTCAGAAAAATAATTTTGCCCTGAAATCCCTCCAAAAGTCCACTAGGGATCCATGGAGTGCATTTCCACCACATTTTGCAGGACCCTGGGACAATTTAGGCCTAGGAGAGGCTTTTTTTTTTTTGAAACCCAAAACATGTTGAAAATGGCCCCATATCCGCTAGGTGTTCGGGAACAAAAAAAAATTTTGTTGTTGTTGTTGCTGCTGCTGCTGCAGGTGCAGTTTTCCAAGGTTTCCTGGGGACTCATGTGTTCCCCTAGTCTTCTCCAGTTGCCCAACCCTGTTATTTCCCCATTCAATGATTCTTCAAAAAGCAGTATATTTTTCAAAGATGCCTTAGAGCAGGGAGAAATTTGATTAAATCATTTATCCTCCCTTGTGAGAATGAGTGACTGCAGCATACCCCTTATCTCAATCAGTAGCAGCAGAGAGGAATTATGAATTGTCTTGTCTGCATGTACTGGTATTCCAGTGGTGGTGGTCCTGAAGAGTTTTCAAAAGCCTTGAAATAACTTGTATCAGGCAAGGCTGGGGCTGGTGATGGCAGGATTACTACTTATTCCAGGGGTAGGCAACCTTTCCCCTTTAAGGGCCAAGGGACTTCAGCTCTCAGAATCCCAGGAGCTATTGGACAACATATTACTATTAGCCAACATGGCTGAGGTTTCTGGGAGCTGAAGTCCCTCAGGCCTTAAAGAGGAAAGGTTGCCTACCCCTGACTTATTCAGTAGCAAGCAGTAGGATACAGAGATGCCAGAAGAACCTGGGACTTGCCTACAGACTTGTCTTGTTCCATAATTTTTGGACTATCAGGAAAGGGTAGGGCATGTGTAACATATACTCTAGAATTCTTACATTGACCGATGGCTGCAGATGCATCAGAAAAAATGTGTACACTTGAAATGCATGTATAGAAGAATGTTATTTGTTGTTGTTGTTATCCTACCTTTTCCCAGTTTGGGACTCAAGGCAGCTTGTAAAAGTTAAAACAAATACAGCTAAAAATTCACATCTTACCAAAGTTAAAACTATAATCAAA
>CM034708.1:124386856-124399010 GCA_020142125.1 Phrynosoma platyrhinos
GAGAAAGCCTGACTCAGCAAGACTCTTCTTTGATTTTTAGAACCAGCTGTAAGCATAGGGCAAGGGCAATAGTTCAGGAAACATATAAAAGAGTATTTAGTATATAAAATAGTATCCCATATTATTTACATTCCAGGTCATTTGAATAACAGATAATCTTTTTGTTGTTGTTTTAGCATTAATATTATCACTTTCTCAAGTACAAAGATCCTTTAAATGCTTCTTGTTCATCTATTGTGTTTCTTTGCAGCGTCTAATGATGATAACAATGATAATACTAATAAAGGCAGCTACAATAGAACATTGGAATCTATACAAAAAAATATGATTCACCATTTATAAAGAACTGGTAGCCTTAAGATGTTGTGAACAATGGTGAAAAAATGGTAAAAAATCCTATGGAAATTTGAAATTCAACTTGACAAGCAAATAGAACATAATATGCCTAACAGAAATGTGGTTGAGAAAGAGAAAATGTGGGTTATAGGTACAGCAATCTTGGGAGACAGCAGAATCAAAGACAAAGGAGTTTATTGCACTGCCCTTCCCATCCTTTTCTCCCGAGCTAGGCACAGGATAAAAACTTTTAAATTCAGATTTTTATTGCATGCCTTTGTGCTCAGCCAGGAGGCATCCTGTACCCAATCATGGCATCCAATGCCTTATCTGGACTTCTCCCACACCTTGCAAAGAACAGGAAAATCCTGTTCTTTCAAAAAGTGCAGGAGAAGTCTATAGCGGGTAAGGGATGCCATGAATGGATATGGGATGCCTCCTGCCTGGGCACAGAGGCATGCAATAAAAATCTGCATTTAAAAGTTTTTATCCTGTGCCTAGCTTGGGAGAAAAGGATGGGAAATGGCAGTGCGATAAATGTTTAAAAAGAGGGAAAACATTATGAAATATTGAAATCTACAAATTGAGAGTTGGCATCTGGGAAAACAAAGCAACTGTGGTACCAGTAAATCCAGTCAAAAATCCAACAACCAGTGATACCTTTATTGGCTAACTAAAATGCACAATATACATGTTGCAAGCTTTTCTTCATCAGGCAAGGTGTTACAAACCAAATAGGAGAAAAAAATTGAAGATGTTAGTCATAGGCCTGCATTTAGCTGTTTGGATTTGCTAAATAGCCAACATGGCTATCCCTGGATGTTGTGTGGTACCAGTAGTGATCGGTGGTCTCACAACAATTCCAGATGGACTGAGACAACATCTAAATTAATTTTCCATAGACAGGATCACAATAGCACAATTACAAAAAAATGACACTGTTTGGAACTTGCCACATTATCCAATGATACCTCATTATTTCTGGATTCTTGAATAGAATTAAACCCAATACTCTAGTCAATAACACCATATATATTAAACAATTGTGGCTGGTGGTTCTTATTTCAGTGGAACAGTGAATTCATGTAAACATTACAGGAATTATTATTAGATTGCTCATTTAAAGTTCAGTTTTAAACTAGAAGAGATTCACCATCCCACTACCATGGGCCAACAGCCTTCACTCTTCTCTAATTTTTTTTAAAGTACCACCTTGCAACTTTTACAAATATTCATACATGGTATTGAAATATTACATTTATTATTATGGCAGTGTACTCCTGAATGAAAACACTAGGGGCCTGTCTATTCAGGTAGTCATTAAGCAAAGGCAATACCAAGCAGATGGGTAAAACCTCTGCCAATAGGAGCTGAGGTAAACTGTTATGTGAGAGAACTGCTACTGTTACCAGGTCCTGATTTTTTTTTTACATTAGAATTTCAGTGGTCCAAATAGATACCAGGATCATCACATGGGTTTAAATCTCTGGTCTTTAATCAAAATACAACCCCCTTCACTGCCAATCAGTTGGAAAGAAAAGGAGGGCACTCTTTACTTTCATGGGGACCAAAATATCATTGGAAGGTCTATTTTCCCTATCTGTGCAATATGGTCCAGATCTAATCTTGACTGGGGCCATGTACACTTGCTTTAGTTTAAATGGTAGCATTCACAGATTGTGCACTAAACATGTTTGTAGCATGTAGTTTAGTCCCATGTATCTTTTTCCTCTAGTGCTAAAAATGTTTTGGATTGTAACATCTAGGAGTGCTGGTGGAGGACTCTATGACCAAACACTTTCTCTCTGTTAAAAAATTCATTGTTTAATGAGAAAAAGAAGAAGGGTTTTACCCGGTGGTGTCACTGGGTGGTGTGAGGGTGTAGACCACATCAGGTAACACCATAAGTGGGGGTGACACCATTGATCCTCAAATATCTGCAATTTGGCAGAAACAGGCTGTGGCATTTGACTGTTTTTGTTTAAAAAATGGTCCAAACAGTGATACCTTTATTGACCAACCAAAATGCAGAATATACTTGTTGCAAGCTTTCAAAGCTGCACTGGCTTCTTCATCAGGCAAGATGTTACAAACAAACCAGAGAAAAAAAATGGAGATGTTAGTCAGATGCCTGCATTTTGATGTTTCTGTCCTTAGTTAAAATGGTAAGTGGAGGGTATCTTTTGCAGGCTGGCCCCTCCTTCTTTTGTCCATGCAACTTTTGGGATATTTTCAAAGACCAGGAAATGCAAAGTCTATTTGCATCTCAACAGGGACCCCTCTTTTGCAATTCAACATGCCTCCATTACTATGAGGTCACAGGCCTCTTTGTAGGCAGAAGACAATGGATTCCTCAAGGAGTCTTCATGTTTTTTCATCAGAGACATTTTGTTAGGTGCTGAGGTAAAACAGTTCAAAATTAAGAAGAAAAAATTGTTTTACCTTGCAAATCTCCCAATAACTAAGGACAGAAACATAAAAATTCAGGCATCTGACTAACATCTCCATTTTTTTCTCCTGTTTGGTTTGTAACATCTTGCCTGATGAAGAAGCCAGTGGAGATTTGAAAGCTTGCAACAAGTATATTGTGCATTTTGGTTGGTCAATAAAGGTATCACTAGTGAATTTTTGTTTGAATTTGCTAAATGGCCAACATAGCTACCTCTGCATGTTTAAAATGCTGTAATAGATAGGCTGAGTGGGATGTGGCTCAGTGAGAGGAGAAAGAAGAGGCCCCAGGTTTTTTTAAATTAAAATTTCAATTTTTGTAAAAAATATATATTTTTAATTTTTTTGAAAAAAATAAAATTTTATTCTTTTAAAATTTACTTCATCATATTTCAATAAATTTTCACTTTAACCATATACATGAAAGTATGTATATAAAATACATTAGGCTGTGCATATGCTATTGTAATTTAAAAGTATAATTTTAATTGTGCTAGTTGTTTATGTCACAATATTATCATTAGATTCAGTGTTATATGGAAATTATTATTTGTGAGTATTATTAGTACAAAAACATGACTAAGGATTCTATATGGTGTGGTATGGGAGGAGGTCAGTGTGTGGGGAGGTGACACTATAAGTTACTGCACCCTAGTGACACCACTGGTTTTACCTTACAGCCTTATCTGATATGCAAGGACATATTTTCCATATGCAAGTAGAAATAACACTGAATATAGACCTCTGCACAAAGGAAACATACACAAATTTGGGGATGCCAGTCATATAGGCCTCTCTGATGTAAATATAAACATGAATGCATGGACATTTGGGGTGCGGCTATCTAATGCAGGCAGCTTGGGGTTATGGCCAGGAGGCATGATCCTATTTTCCTTTCAGTGCATTGTACTTCTTCACCTGAAACATGAGGGAGTCCAGCTACAAAAGGGAGTACCAGTGCATGTCAATGAATTCATTGAAATACTTTGCCCTTCAACTTTCTGAACCCTAACAAACCACTACACTCAAAAGAATCCATTCTTGGAAATGTACAATTCAAATTACTGTTAATTAATATGATTCTTACCTAACAAAGACAAGCAGCATACTTGATATTTTACATAGCTTTATGGAAGAAACTTGGCAAGATCCTACCCAAGTAGGTTATAAGCTTATACCCAAATAGGCAGTGAGGAAACCAACACACAAACGGGAAAAAAAACTTGGACATACAAGTAAACAAGGTATGACTGAAAGATGTTGTGGCAAAGGAGAATGTACATTTGGATTTTTCCAAATAAATTCATGTCGAACCATTTCCAGAAAATGCATTTGTTCAGTTCTCATTCCCTTCCTGTTAAGCCTTTAAAAAAAATCATTGTGCAACATCTTGTTCACGGCTCTTGTCAACTTTCTCAAGGCATTCTTCTTTTTTCCCTCTTACATCTCACAGTTTTGCATTTTGTGGTTCAATTACCTCCTGACCCCTGGTTTTTAATGAGCAAAAATATTTGCCAAGTGCAAAAAAGAGACCACTCATAACATCTCATCATGGAAGGAGAGATGGAAGTTATTTATTTTGGATAATTGATCTTTGTAGCTACACTGGGGAGTGGGGAACAAAACATCAGGTTTCTTCTTTTTTCTTCACTTAACCGGCTTGGACCAACAAAAGCTTCCTGCTGTTGAAAGGGCCTTTTCTATAAGTAGAGAGCTCTTCTTGTTCCAGTGGAGTTTTTCTGCTATGGCTGAATGGGAAAGGAGGTGATCTTCACTGTTTACTCTGTCCCTTCTTATGTAATTCCCTAGGTCTCCCCAAAATGAGAGGAAATAGGGAAACTGTCTAGAGCAGGGGTAGGCAACCTTTCCCCTTTAAGGGCAGAGGGACTTCAGCTCCCAGAATCCCAGGAGCTATTGGCCAACATGGGACTATTGGCCAACATGGCTGAGGCTTCTGGGAGCTGAAGTCCCTCAGCCCTTAAAGGGGAAAGGTTGCCTACCCCTGGTCTAGAGTCTAGACAAAAGTGATTAGTACTATTTGGACCTGTAGAGGGGGCTACCCTAAGAGGAATTCTGCTTACAGATACTCTACTAAAAAAATCTAGTTCTATCCTAATGTAAATGTTCTCTCTTTCTCTCTGGATAGATAGATAGATGTAGAGATTTGTTGGTTTTCTGAACTACATCCAATCAGTTTGGATCCTGGATTCTCATCAGAAAGTCATTTTCTTATCTAAATTTTGTAAAACCTTTGAGACTAACTGGGGGGGGGAAGCAGCCGAGGGCGTCTGGGACGCCGTGGGACAGTGCGCTGCAGGACCATGGCATCCTCACCACGGCGCACTGTCGGCGCCCCTGAAAGGAGCGCTAAATCAGCACTCCTTTCAGAAGTCAGTGAAAGTGAGCCCCAAAAGTGTAGGGCGCACTTTCACTTACTTATCTGCCACAGCATGTGCGGACGCTGCGGCGGAAGGTTGCCCTGGGAGCGCTGGCCGTGCGGAGGGCTGGCAGCTCCAAGGGCAACCTCGGGAGGAGGAAGGGGCGCTGAGCGTGCAGCTGCCCCTCCTCTTCCCTGCCTCCAAGACGGCCCAATTAGCCATCTGCCGAGGCCCTAAGAGAAGGTTTGTAGCATAAACTTTCTTAGGGCTCATTCACACTCATGTTTTTGTACTGAGGAGATTTGGATCTCCCCGAGAATGTGAAACTACATCACATTACATTTCCCCCAATCGAATCTCTCTGTGGTATTTTTACCCCTATTGCTATTCACACTGCCATTATATTGATTTAAATGCAGCCTCCATTTCTTATGTGTTTGATCATTCTCAGCTTTTTTTGATGTGCATCTTCTTTACTCTGCTTCCACTTTCACTGTTAGTGACACTCTGCTTCCTGCCTTCTCTCAATGGTTATATTGTATCCTCTGTCCAATGAGACAAAGGAGAGTCATGCTGTCAGCCTCAGGGGATGGCCCCTCTGAATAATCCTTGCCAAGAAACCCCCATGATAGATTTGCCTTGGGGGGAGTCACTCTCTCTCAGCCTCAGAGAATGACCATGGCAAACCCCTCTGGAGAATCCTTGCCAAGAAAAGCCCATGATAGGTTTGCCTTGGGGGGAGTCACACTATATCAGCCTCAGAGGATGGCCATGGCAAACCCCTAGCCAGGAGAAGATGGGAGGGTCTCCAGGTAGAAGGGCAGTAGTCGGGTCATGGGTGGGATGTGTAGGTTCCATCCCTGCTTATTAAACCCCTTCCTTCCTATTTGGGAATGATCGTTGCAGTCTGCTCTGAATGGATTCAATAGTGCATTCACATTTGCAACAATGTGGATCTTTCAAAAAGATGGGGGGGGGAACCCCAGTATCAAATATACCAGTTTAAATGGGTTTTGGGTCACCCCCCTTGCAAAGTGCACTGAGTGTAGTCGGGGATAGTGTGAATGCCAAGGAAATAACCCAGTTTCCACACCAAGATATTTCATAGTGTGAATGCTTCCCTAGTCTCAGGGCTAGTATAATAATAATAATAATAATAATAATAATAATAATAATAATAATAATAATAATAATAATTTTTATACCCCACCTTTTGCCATGGTAATCATGGTGGCTTACACAAAAATTAAAATTACCCCTACAATGGACAATAAAACAATCTTATAAATAACAATGACCCCGCCCCCCTTAAATGTATATTAAATACAAATGTAAATTAAAAATGTAGAATGAAAAACAGTAGGCACTCTGGGACACAAGTAAAAATGTGAAAGGATGTCTGATAGGAGGGAGACCAGGTTAAATGAGGTGATCTATTCTGGGTAGGCCTGCAGAAGAGATCCATCTTGATAGCTTTTTTGAAGCCATCTAAGCTGGTTATCTGACGGATCTCTTCCAGAAAGGCATTCCACAGTCTGGGAGCGGTGGCAGAAAACATCCTCTGGGAGGTTGCTGCTAGTCTAGTTTTTATCGGTTGGAGAAACTTCCTCCCAGAGGACTGGAGTGTGCGGGGCAGATTATATGGAAGCAGGAGATCCCTTAGGAAAGTTGGACCCATAAGTGTAATATACATAAGTGTATTATGCGAATTGCTGAAGATTTTCACACATTCTCATTTATGCTTGTCTCCACTTTCCAGGACAAATTTGCATTTATTTCTTGCCCCCCCCCCACACACACACTGAAAATATGCAGCATGCAAATCCATGCAAAGTGGACAGATAGCCACATGTTCAGTAAAGTACATCCTCGCAGATACCCATGCAACACAATTCCCTTTTCTGTGGAGTTTGAGTTTTTGTTTTACCCCCATCCCACCCCCACCTCACCCCTACAGAGGCCCAAATTCCTCTGAATTGCATGTTGGGAGTATTTTTTTCCAAATAGGATGAGTATTTAAATCATGTACAAAACCCCTCAATCTATTTCATCAGATATTTATATGCATTTGATGAAGTAAACTATGAGTCTACAAAAGTTTGTGCTACAAACCGCCTTTCTTCAGTTGGGGCCGATGCAGACAGCCCATTTGGGGCAGCTCTGGGCCGCCCCTGAGAGCAGTGGTTTGGGGCTGCAGGAACCACATGCCACAGCCCTGATCCTCCTTTTTGCTACCCTCAAAAGAGCAGCAAAATGCCACTCCTTTTGGGGGTGGCAAAAAGCTGCCCTTAGAGCCATGGCGGTGGCTCTTTTGAGTCCTTTTGGCACAGCCTGTGCCCACACTGTTCCAAGAGGGTGCCCTGATGCCGCACGCCATGTGGACGGGCACAAGGTGTCGGGCAAAGTCGGGGCAGCTGGCGTGTGGTCACCCTGCTTCAACTCCACCCCCAGGCTGGCCTAAAAGGCCATTCTGCATCGGCCCTTAGTCTCAGTGGTGCTACAGCATTCCTTTTAATGTTGATACAAACTAATACAGCGGTGTCTTTTAATATTGCCATCTAGTTAGAAAGTCTAAAACTTTATTATTTACTTCTATTTGGAATACTTTTGTATACCTATCATACTTATGAATTACCTTGTAATCCCTTGTCTACTCATTTCTCTTACTGCATATAAACCTAGCACAGAAATTGGAAAGTACTTTAAAAATGTGGTTTATTACATTTTTATTAAGCCTTTCTTCCAATCAGTTGAAGCAGTATACAGTGGGCCCTTGGTATCCCCCATGGATACCAGAATTTGTGGATGCTCAAGTTCCATTAAATACAGTGGTGTAGTAAAATCGTATGTCTTATATAAAATGGCCAAATCAAAGTTTGCTTTTGGGATATATATATATATATTGCTTTTTAAAGAATATATATTTTTAAATATCTTCAAGCCATAGATGAATCCATTGTTAAGCTAGGAGCACATGACTGGCCTAAGGTCACCAATGAGTTTCACAGCTAAGTTGGTACAAGAACCTGGATCTTTCCTGGATGTTCCTAATTATAAGCCAGCACTCTAACCATCATATCACACTGGCTCTCTGTTAGGGTTGTAGATCTTCATTAATTTCTTTGTCACAGGCAATAACAAAAATTTTATTCAATTATTCTCTCTGTCAGACATATATACACACTACATTAGAACTTATTCAGCAAAAAATACATGTGATGATTTTCTTTGCAAAATAATGACTTCTGGAGAAAACAATATGCATTTCCCAGAAGAATAACTCCTAAACTGTGAAGATTCTCCTCCTTCCAGCATTGCGGTTTCCTGACACCTTGGAAACTCAATTTTTGTCTAGTATTTGAATATTTTCAAATATCCCTATTCTCTAGCAGCTTCAGGCAAAGATTCAAAGTAAGCTTTTGCTTTCTTGTTATTCCACAGTGATTAAAATAGGTGCTTTAAAAAAGAGCAGAATGCTAGAAGCCGCTAACCTATGATACAAAACATACTTAATTAGTAAGTCCACATATTCTTGTAACTATTAAAGTAACTAAAATGCAGTTCCATCACAAAAAGAGCTGAAGTTATCCCTTGTTGTATATATTACAAACATCCTGTAATTTACACAATGTAGTTTAGACACAGATAATTAAAAATTAATTACCACTGTGTTTGTAACTACGGATACTTACTTTGAAACTCAGGGTCTCACAGATATTTATATGCTTAAAAATACCAGTTGGTCCTTTTCACTGTTTGATTTGGGGATAACAAAGTAATGAGATGTGTTCAATAAATATAAATATTTGACCTTGATGCATAAGAAAGCTGTTGCAAGAATCTAAAGAATTCATAATGGACAAATTAAGGTTGATGATGGCCTGAACTCTTTGTCCATATTGGAAAATCCAAGCTTCATCTTAAACTGCAAGACTGGAAATCTCCACACCTGCCCCATCTCCACTAAGAAATGGTTTCACTGAGTGAGAGCAATGGGGGCTTAACTGTCTTGTTCACTTTCACTGAAAGAAGACCTACTGAACTGGCTCATACTGGTACACCCCTATGGTGAGTTATTGTGCTGCTATCATAGAGACTGGCAAACACATCTGGATTCCAAAGGGTATAAATATCTATAGGTTAAAAAAAGAGGTGAAAAAGCTACCTTTACAAAAACCATTCTCAGTACTTACTCAGATCAATAAAGAGCGATTATAAGAACCTGAACGGTTCTACTCTTTTGCAAGCACATTTTGAGATCTGTTTGACTAACTCAGAAGTATTCCCTTCACTCTTAGGCAGGGGTAGGCAACCTTTCCCCTTTAAGGGCCGAGGGACTTCTGCTCCCAGAAGCCTCAGCCATGTTGGCCAATAGTCCCATGTTGGCCAATAGCTCCTGGGATTCTGGGAGCTGAAGTCCCTTGGCCCTTAAAGGGGAAAGGTTGCCTACCCCTGCTCTTAGGAGATACCCTCAAGTTAGGAAAGCCTTTAAAATACTATGAGAATTTCTCTCTCTTTTTAAAAAAAATCACTAGTGGGATATTTATTTGAATTTTACTTTTTAAAAAATACTTGTTACATTCAAATTTTACCTTAAAATGTCTTGTATTATCTTTTTTCAAATACATATATGCATATTTACAGTTGACTTCCCATGTACATCCAGTTTGTATTCAACTATTTTTATTTTATTCTTATTGTCTTCACATTAAATGTAATATGTACTTTAGATCCTCTGTGTGCCAAGACCCTTCAGTTTATACATTTCCAATAATTTCTATTGAATTCTTATATGTATCATTGTAAAGTTAAACTTTCCCTTTTACAGTATTGCAATATTGGAGTCCAGTCTTGTTCAACGTCTTCTATATTCTGTTTATTTAATCTAGCAGAAAGTACATCCATGCTCATCATTTCTGTAACTTTTGAGAACCACTCACTAATTGAGGGGACTTCCATCATTTTCCATTTTTTATTTTATTATTATTATTATTATTATTATTATTATTATTATTATTATTATTATTATTATTTTGCTAATACTATTCTTGCCGCTGTTATCAGGTATAATAGAATTCTTCCATGACTCTTTTCTATCCCCTTTGGTATATTGTTTGTCATATTTAACAGGTATATTTTGGGTAATAAATCGTACTTATTTTGATGTCTTCACATATTGTTTTGTGAACATTTTTCCAGTATGTTCTAACTGTATTGCAGTTCCACCACATGTGAAGCCAGCTCCCTGTTGCTTGATTACATTTCTAGCACTTTTTATTATAAGTTTTATAAATTTGTGCAATTTTTGTTGGTGTTAGATACCATCGGTGTTCCATTTTAAAATAGTTTTCTTTTAAGTCTTGGCATCGAGTAAACCTTTGAGTTCTTTTTCTTGTCCATTCCCAACTTTCTAAATAAATATTTCTTCCAATGTCTATTGCCCACTTAATCATTGTCTCTTTTACAACATTTTGTTCTAGTTCTCTTTTTAACAGTACATCATAATATTTAGAAATCAATTTTGGGCCACTTTTTTACTTTTTCTAACTCATTTTCGGTATCTTTAAATCCTTCTTTTTTATAATCTATTTTGAATCTATCTGTCAGTTTATATGGGAACCAATGGATATTTGTATCCAACTCCTTCAAGTCATTTATTGGTTTCATCTCATATTGTTCTCCCCTCTTCTTTTTAAGGATATCTTGATATCTTAGCCAGTCCAATACTTCTCGCCATCTTCCAAAAAATGCTTCCTGAGGTGACACCCATAATGGTAATTTCCTATAGAATTTTTCCTTTTGTTGTGACCAAATTTTAAGTAGTGATCTTCTAATATAGTGATGCTCAAATTCCTTATGCACATTAGTCTTGTTATACCACATGTATGCATGCCACCCATATCTTAAATTAAAGCCTTCTAAGGCTAAAATTACTTCTTTGTCTAATTTTATCCATTCCATAATCCAAGTCAGTGCATTTGCATAATAGTAAATTTTCAAATCTGGTAAGTTGCAGCCTCCATTCTTCTTATTAATGAAGGTCTTCCATTTTATCCTAGGTTTTCTTCCTGACCAGATGAATTTCGTTAAGTCTTTTTTCCATTGAATAAATGGTTTCTCATTCAAAATCACAGGTATATTTTGAAACAAAACATTCATCTTTGGTAGTACTATCATTTTAATTGCCTCTATTCTTCCAAATAAAATTATTTTTGTCCACTTATTTAAATCTTCTTTTATTCCTTTCCATGTCTTTTCATAATTGTTTTCAAATAGATATGCATTCCTTTTTGTTAACCAGATCCCCAAATATCTGATTTTCTTCTCTATCTTGTAGCCTGATATGTTTTGTAATTTTTCTACCTCTTCTTTCATCATGTTTTTGGTAAGTACCACTGTCTTTTCTTTGTTAACTTTTATACCAGAAGCTTTCTCAAAGTCCATTAAAGTTGTTTGTAATTTTCCTATCGAATTCAATGGTTCTTCTAAAAAAGGGCTATATCATTGGCGAAGGCCAGTTTATAATGTTGTCCTTTAACTTGTATACCCTTTATATTTGTATCCTCCCTGATTTTATTATTTAAAACTTCCAAAACCATAATGAACAGAAGTGGAGATAGAGGACATTCTTGTCTGGTTCCTTTTTGTATGTCAAACTTTAGACTTCTTTCTCCATTAATTATTAATTTCGCATTCTGTTTATTATATATATTCCTAATCCATTCATAAAAGTTTTCTCCAAGATTCATTTTTTTAATAACCTCAAACATGAAATTCCATTTCACCTTATCGAAAGCTTTTTCAGCATTCAGAAAGATCATTGCAGCCTTCTTTTTGTTATGTTTTTCATAGTATTCAATGACATTTAATACTGTTCTTATGTTTTCTTTCATGTGCCTTGATGGAAGAAATCCCATCTGATTGTCATGTATCACTTATGCAGCCTGCTAGAAATAGTGCAAATTGAGTTCACTTTAACTGCCCTGGCTCAG
>CM034708.1:124409109-124425972 GCA_020142125.1 Phrynosoma platyrhinos
GATGACATCGGATGGTAATGGAGGGAGGGCTCTTCTTCTTCTTCTTCTTCCTAAACATATGCTTGCAAACAGGCACAGGTGAAGTGCCTTTTGGGCTCTGATAATAACTTTTCAGTGGTCTGAGCAGCAGAGATAATGGATTGTGTGCGCCAGACAAAAAGCCAATGAAATATAGATATTTATCTCACAATGCAGGGATGTACCTGTCTGAGTCAGTTGGCAGGTCTCGATTCCATGGAGGTAAATAAGACAATTATGCCCTGATTGCTTTAATCAGTTCAACCATTTCCTGGTCAGCAGGAGTTTGGAATTCAGTTTCCAGTTTGCACTTTAGAATAAGGTTTGACTTTTTCCAAGATGGCCAAAGGGTCTAGAGTCTAGACCATCATCAGCCCTAGCTTGTCTGGTATGTTTTCATAATAATTTGTGCAGACTCTAGCAATAGACGAATTTAATGTCTTATGTATCAAAGTCTAATGTTCATATTTATTGACCATAATGTGCAACACAACAGTCTGCTATAAATTTGACAGTTACATTTTCTATTAAAGAGTACAGTATCTGAGAACTAAACTAAAATCTTAACCCAAGTCTTCTAAACATTCCAGAGAAGAGTTTCCAGCTAAAATTGTCTAAGATTATTCATTCCTCTGCCATCATTTCCAACTGTAGGAGAAACTGACCTGCTTAAAATCATGAAATGGGCCTCATGCACCAGAAACTTGAGGAATCTTGAGAAGGGGTCATTCCAATATTACCTAGGAGTTCTCACAGCAAATGGTATAATGTCATAGTTTTTCTATGCTATAATTCATTATTTACATTCAATAATCACAACTACTTTCAGTAAAACCACTGTCTTTAAAAAGCAAAACAAAAAATCAGTGATTTGTTCCAGCCTTGGCTTTTTGTTAGTCTGCTTGAAGAATCTCAAATGGATAAGGCTTCAGATTAAAAGGACTTGCTTTCTGAAGCACAAAACAATCTCTTTTAGCCTTTAGTGAAGAAGAGGAGGAGAAAGATGGTGTTGAATAAATTTTATTTAATTTTTAAAAAGGTCATTGTAATTTTGAATAACATTGTATTAATTTTTGGACAAATAATTTAAAAATTGCGTGGAATATGTGCAACTGGACCGTCACAACTCCACCACAAGTGCAGGTCCCTGTGTCTTGCAGTGATGCCAACATAATGGAGATAATGTATTGCTTACATGATGGAGTAAGGGTTCTAATGTTGCTGGAATTTCAAGGATATTTCCCTTATCCTGGTTTATACTGAGCATACAGTTTCTTATCCACAATATAACCCATGAATTCATTGTAATAAAACTCGTTGTGTCCCCATCCCATTCTTTTTATTATCTATCAAACGGTGACTTGGAAGAGATCTTTGATTCCTGAAATAACACTCATCTTTCAAAGACTGAGTAGGTATAGTATAGCACTTGTTGAGTTACAGGGAGGTTTGTGATAAGAGTATACTTTTTCAGAAGATTCATTTCACCTGTAAAATAAAATGTCAAAGAGAGTTCTTCCTGGCATGCTTTTTAAAAATATACTTTTTTCATAGAGAAGCATGAGCATTTGAACAAAGAGTGAGTGAGAGAGAGAGAGAGAGAGAGCTCAAGGCAGTTCAGTAAAGGAGAAATTTTACTATTTGATTTTGTTGCATGTATAAATTGGTTCTCAAATTTTGTCATTCTCTCCCTGAATAGAATTTCCTTATTTGGTTTCCACAGGGAAGCTCCTACCATTAATGTAGGCTGAGTTCCATTAAAGAAAAAAAAATAAATTATTTATTTTGTCATAATATTTTTACCATCAAGAAGCATAGGAATTATATTTTTGCTACTGGCACTGTTAATATCCTAGGTCTTCTCTGTCTAGGAATGTTTTTTGTAACCACTAAAACTGATTCCTAGAGTAAAATGTTCATAGAATAATCTTATTCAAGAGGTTTTAAAAATCACCTCGACTCAGGGCAATTCAGAGTGTAACAAGGGTAACTAAAATAAGCCTCTGAATTGTGACACTATATATAGGCCATTAATTGCTTTCAACACATAGTGATATGAGAGACAGAGCAAGAGAGATAGAGACCTGCTTGCCCTCACTAAAAATAGGCATGTGTGCATTAGCTTGGATACTGAAAGTCTAAGGCTAATGGTTTGTGAAGCCATCCAAACTAGCACTATATTCAGAAGAGGTCTGCCTAGGTTATCTTTTCAGATGTTTAGAACTATTGATTGAACTTTACAAGCAACTCCCAAGAGAATATTTAATGGGAGACACATTTCCTCTTTGTTTTGTAAAAATCAACATTTTTAAGTAAATCAAGAGGATATTAGCATAAGAAACCAACAACCATGGAGAAAATTAAAATCACCTTCTCTGCATCATTTGCTAATGTGGGTTTCCTTAGTAAAAAAGGGATGCCTTTCATCAAATTTGAAAACTCCCAGGCTTGATTTGCATTCCTAGTTTGAAAAGATTCTGATGATGCAGCAGATTTCTGAAGAATTAATTGAAATTCAAGCTGTACTCCATGCTGATTCTGCAGACTATATAGGTTCAACCCATCCTCCACCACCTTACTTGTGTGTGTTGAAATAATCTCAGAGGCAAGGGGAGTGGACAAATGGAGGTCATCAAGGCAGCATGCCTTTTGAAATTCACACAATTTGTGTGAAGAACACTAGTGCCTCAGATATCACTAGGCACATTTCATAAAGAATGCCCATGATTAATTAAAGTTGAGAATCACTCCATACAAATTGCTTCTTTCTTCAACCCATCCTGAACAAAATGCTGAAATACTCAATGGATTTCAGAAGAATAACAATGTTCTCTGTTGTAGCCAAATGAATCTTGTAGCAACTGAAAAGCTATCATAGCTACTATTTCTAGCATCAGATGTAATATCCATATGAGCCTGCTCAAGCTCTAAGATCTTCAGATAAGGCATTTCTCTTACTACTGCTTTTACAAGCCAGTTTCCACTGTTTGCCCAAGCACATTTGGTGGGAACATGGGAGAAGGCTTTCTCTGTTGCTGCTCCCACACTTTGGAACTCCATCCCTAAGGATGTTAGGATGGCAGGTTAAGACCTTTCTATTCCAGCAAGCTTTTGTGAATTGATTGCTAAGAAGATAAAGGCTTTTATGGTTTTGTACTGTCTACAATCTTTGTTTCAAATATTCTAACTGTTTATAAATCTGTTGTTAGTTTAATACTGTTTTAATCTCAATTTTTTAAAAATTTTTAACTACAGTTTTTTATTGTGATTTCCTGTCTTTTGTAAGCTGTTTTGAATCACAGGCTAGAAGAGAGTGGGATATAAATAAAACCCTATAAATCAGGAGTCGGCAACCTATGCCCCACAGGCCAGATGCGGCCCACGGAGGCCTTCAGACCGGCCCCTGCCCAGTCCTGCCACCGCCACCACTGCACCACCACCGCCTTTCGTGGCCACGGAGGTCCTCCGGGGCACAATTTTGGGTTCCAAAATGGTGCTCGAAGTCTCGCGCAACCTTTCCAGTCACAGGAAAGGTCACACAAGACTCTGGGGCACCATTTTGGAATCCAAAATGGTGCCCCGGAGGACCCCCGCAGCCAAGGGAAGCCTCCTGGGGGGGGCCCTGCAGCAGCACCTCCTGGGGGCCCCCACCATCGTGCGCATGTGCATGCAACGTGGGGGGCACCATTTTGTTTTTCAAAATGGTGGCGAGAGAGAGGGGGGCAAGTGCCCATGAGCACAAGTGCATGCGCACATAACCCCTGAGCACCATCCCCCCCGGCCCGTCGGCAAAAAAAGTTGCCGACCCCTGTTATAAATGGATGGAAGGAGCAGTCACCTAGTCATGAAGTGGTCTTCAGCTAAAGGTATTTCACCTGTCTGTCTCTCAAGAGAAAAGATTAACAGTTCTATCCAGCACAGAGGTGGCTAGGGAATATCTTGCCATGGAGAGCCAATCTACTCCTGAATGTATCTCTTCTCCTGTAGCTGCTTTAAACTGAATGAGAGTTTTGCCAGTGGTAGACCTTAGTGGAGCAGTGGCAAAACTGTTTAATACAGACATTGGCAATGACAATAGACGGACTCCTCCTGTCTGTGTCATTCAGTGGCTTCTAGCCATTATGCCCCCATCGATAATGCTACACTATTTACAAGCAGAGCTTGGACAGTGGCTTTTATGGAGATAACTCAGATCATTATTCTAATACTTCCCAGCTATGGGTAACTTGAGTTTGTGGAATGGGAGAGGGCAGTAGCATCACTGGGGTGTGGGGGTGTGGGGGTGTGGCCTGCACTGGGTGACCCCCCCAGAAGTAGAGTGTCACCTGGTTGGCCCCCTGCCCCCCACTGATACTCATTGGGCCCACACATATGCCACTATGGGCCTCAGGGGGTGGTCTTGGGCCCAAGTGGGCAGCTGGCAGCTTTTTTCAGACACCTGCCATTTCACAAGGCAGTTTTGGGCCTGGAGAGGCAGCAGACAACTCTTTTTTGGCCATCCCAGGGCCTCAGGTGGGTCTCCAGGCCTTGGGGGAAGGGTCTCTGGCCTGGGCAGTGGCCATTTCCATGTGACCCCACCCCTGGAAGTCCTACCCAGAAACCACACCCTCAGAAAGCCCTGCCTCCCCACACAAGGTGACACCCTGAGCAGATACACCACTGGGAGGGGGCATTTCAGCTGAGCCCTAAATCAATTCATTTATAATCAATATAGGTATTCCCTGTTGACAAGGTTGCCAAGTCATGTCTGACCATAGGGGCAGTGCTCATCTACATTACTAAGTTCATGAGCCAACATTGTCAGAGACTACTCTGGGATCACGTGGCCAGTATGATTGCACAGAATGCTGTTTACCTTCCCACCAAAGTGGTACCTATTTATTTACTTGCATTTGCATGCTTTCAAACTGCTAGGTTCTCAGAAACTAGGATTAGTGACAGGAGCTCACCCCATCATGTAGCACCTGGGCCTCAAACTGCCAACCTGCCAATCTTGCAATCAACAGTCAGCGTCTTAACCACTTGAGCCACTGCATCTCATATAATCAATAGAATCAACATAATATGCCTTTAAAATGACAGTGTAGCACTAATAAATCAAATGCAGTGACATCAGTAATTGTTGGGATATAACAACTTTGCATGCTGAGTCTTTCTAGGAATATAACTATGCATGTCTATGCTAGTTTTATTACCCACTAATAGCCCCTCCTCATTTCCTGTTTTTAACTAAGCACACTATACCTTTTGGCCCATGCTTGAGAATCTTTATTACCCTTTGTTCCTTTGTCTGGAGAAGCTTGACCAGCAAGCATGCTAGAGCAAAATTTCCTTGTAAGCATGTAGAACTACTTTTCTTACTTTTTTTTTCTTTGCAACAAGATGTTAGACCTGTATATCTTCATATACATGATTTTGTAAGTAAAGATAATTTTATTTTACTCTAATTGAAGTCTCTGTATTGTTTTGTAGACACATGGGTGTGGGAGATAAAGGTGGATCTAGCCTGTTCCTGCTCATCTTTTTTTCTGCTGTGATTTATTCTGTGGGTGAGATTAAGCAATCTCTACTGTTTCTTGAGCATCGTAGTGGATATCAAGAAAATATTTCCAACAGTAATAAGGTGTCTTCTTCCTGACTGTAATAGCAAAGGAAGGCACTCTGACAATTAGGAGATTATCACACAGGAGGTAAGCATTCTCCTCCCATCATTAAATTCTGTTAATAGCATGATTGGGGGAAAGATTATCACACCCCCCGTGCTTCTCATGTTCTCGTCCCATCTGTAAACAATAATGGAAGTGTCATTTGGTATTAATGGAAACTCCTGTTAATACCAAATGATGAGTCCATTACTGTTTATAGACAGGAAAGGAATGAGAGAAGCATGTAGAGTTTGATAATCTTCCCCCCGATTGTGCTATTAAGAGGATTTAATAATGATTTAATGATGGGACAAGGACTCTTGCCTCCTCTGTGTGATAATCTCCCTGGTGTCAGACTGAGGCTATGCCCTCTGAGGCATCTTCTTCCTTTTTTACTTCGGTGATGGTTAAAATATAATAAACATTCATACCAGATATGCTTAGGGTATTCCATCAGCCTAATTAAAATACTTTGGGTTAATGTTTTTGAGAAATGCCAGCATTTTTAGAACTACTTTCATAAGCACTCATTGCTCTTCCTCCTCATTTGCCATTAGTGCTTTTACAAGGCAGATGTTGTGATATAGCATACACCATCTCCTTGACTGCATACTTCCCAATTACTGGAATCTGTAAATGCCAGCATTCTCAATAAATTAAGATGAAAACAACAGCTTTTAAGGAGCAATTTTACTGTGAAGCAGAGGCATTTGGTAGCCCTCTGTAGCTCAAGGCCAGGTTTTCTGAAATATTCATATTCTCCTATGTGAGCCTCACAGTGTTTTGAGATCTTCTTGGGAGGTCCTTGTTGCTGTCCCATATGATACACAGATGCACTAGGTGGGAACACAGGAAAAGATATTTTCAGTGGCAGTTCCCAGACTCTGGAACTTCCTTCCTAGAGAAGTTACATTGATACTCTCCATGCTATCTTTCTGTAGGCAGGTGAAGAGTCAATTATTTTGGTAGGGCTTTGAAGACTGACTGCTCAAGGAGCTAGGCCTTACATAATGTTCTATATTTTCCATTTGTTTTGATTGTAATTGCTATTTTTTAAAACTCATTTTTAATTTCATTGTTAGTTAAATTACATTTTAACATTTTGCTTGAAGTAAATTTTTAGCTATGTTTGTTTTAACTATTGTAAGCTGCTGTAAATACCATCTTAGGGAAAAGGGATGATAATGATGATTATGATCATCAGCATCATCAGTACCAGCATTAAACTGAGCAAGGGGTGACACCAAAAGTCTTGCTTACAGTAATGTTGCTCTTTCTCCCTGAAATTGCTTTTTGCAAGAATTCCTGTACCAGGGTTGTTATAAAGGAGGCAAGTGGTGATTCAAGTGGTTAAGATGCCAATTCTGATGATTGGAAGATCAGAAGGTTGGCAGTTCAAGGCCCAAGTGCTGTATGATGGAATGAGCTCCTGTCACTAATCCCAGTTTCTGCCAACCTAGCAGTTCGAAAGCATGCAAATGCAAGTAGATAGATAGGTACCACTTCAGTGAGAAGATAAACAGCATTCTGTGCAATCATGCTGGCCACATGATCACAGAGTAGTCTCTGACAATGTTGGCTCTTTGGCTTAGTAACTGAGATGAGCACTGCCCTCTATGGTCGGACACGACTTGACAACCTTGTCAACAAGGAATGCCTTTACCTTTACTTTTACCTTAACAGTACCTGACTTTTATCACTCTCATTGTTTGTGGAGATGGAAATGAACCCAGCTCTAACTTCGTCTATTAAAAGAAGTACTACATTTTTCTAAAGCATCTATGAATTAAAACAATGTTTTGTATGAAATGACAGAATTGCCTTTGCTGATGTCTCTAGAGTGTGATTTGAGTGCTTTTAATCCTGGGCAGTTTCTTTAAGCATAAAAATGTATATTATCAAAACAGATGAGAAAGTTTGTGCTTGGGATTTCAGTGCATGCATTCCTACTCGCAAAGGTAATCCAAGTGCTCCTTCTACATGGTAGATTTGCATTAATGCCATTATCAAATTATTAATACCCACTGAAGGGGGATATACAGCATCAGGCTTCCATAGTTGCTTTTATGCAAAGTTGTTTTGATTGTGTGTCTCCAAATGGCTGCTCTCCATTGGTACAGTTTGAAGGTAGATCTCTCTGTTGTTATTTTTCTGCAGGAATGCTACTAGAAAACTGCCTTGAATTACCCCAAATCTACGACCTACAAAATGAATACAAAAAAAACCTCCTGTTATTCTCAAAATGGCTTTCTAAAATTGAATCTGTCCTACAGAAATAATGCAGTTTGATACCACTAACTGCCATGGCTCTGTGCTATAGAATCCTGAAAATTCTATTTTGTTGTGGTACCAGAGCCCTCTGACAGAGAAGGCTAAATGTTTCACAAAACTACATTTTTCAGAATTCCATACCATTGAGCCGTGACAATTAAAGTGGTGTCAAACTAGATTACTCTGGAGTACAGATGCAGGCTTTGTTAGCCCTACATATCTACCCTCTGGATAAAAGACAACTACAAAAAATGGCAACAGCAAATTTGCTAGAGTATGTCTGACCTTATTTGTGTCTTATGATAGAAAGACGATAGGGAGAGGCTCAAGAAGATATAGGTGCTATGAGATTAATCAAGGAAAGAACTTCGAAATTAAACTGTGATTGATTTTCCTTTAACTATTACCTTCCTTTGTGTTTTGCTTCCTTAGGGCCGATACAGATGGCCCAAAAGGGGCGGCACAGAGTCGCCCTGGGAAGCAGTGGATCGGAGCCATGGCAACTGCACACTGGAGCCCCAATCCTCCTTTTTGCTTCCCCCAATAGAGTGGCAAAATGTAGCTCCTTTTGGGGGCAGCAAAAGGCTACCCTTTCAGCCACAGCAGTGGCTTTTTTGCACCCTTTTGGCACAGCGTGTGTGCATGCTGTGCCAAAAGGACATCCTGACACCATGCACCATGCGAACAGGTGCACGGCATCAGGACGGGGTCAGGATGGAGTCAGGGCAGCCAGCATGTAGCTGCCCCACCCCAGGTCCACCCCCGGGCTGGCCCTTTGTGCTGGTTTGCAAAGCCCCTTACTCTCTTTGTTGGGCATCTATGCATTCTCTTATAGCCACAACAGCCCATTAAAATGGGTTAGGATATGTGTTACTTATTGAGTGTGCTTTTTGTTCATTATTGCCCACCATAACCACAAACTACAAGTGCCTTTATTAAGTCATCGTCACCACCGTCACCTATTAATTTTGAGACAGCTTAAAACCAGCATCCAGGAATTGTCTGCACCTCCAAAGTCATATTACATTGCATCGTTATAGTCCTGGGGAAGATTTCCGAGAATCATGTATAGATCATCTGCATTGGAGAAATCCTGTGGCTAGATGTTGGAGTAGGTAGACAATGTAGGAAATTCAGTAACAAATGAGACTGAACCACATGGCCCTGTCCATAGGTTATGTTGTCATTTTACTGCTGGTTCTGTAGTTCTACTTCATACCAAAATTACTGTAACTGCTAACTGAGAACTAACATGTTTTGAGGACAGTCTAGAGATCTACACTCTACTGATGTGATAGTAAAGTAAAATAGCATGTTTGTACATTATAAATCAAGCCAGTAAAATAGCATGTTTGTACATTATAAATCACTTGTCAAGCAACTCAAGTATCAGGTCATTTTCCTTCCATCACACTGTGCAAGCTACTACAACAAAAGGGACAAAATCCAACCTCAAAGTATGTGTCATAAATCTCCATTCAGAAGACATATAGGAAACACAATGGAGGGGGGACAACAATTCACCACTTCTCAGTAGAAATGGTGTGCACAGAAATATGAAAACTATGGTGCAAAACACACTGCAGAAACAATCCAGTTCGAGGCTCAGTTCTAGGCAATCCTGGGAATTGTAGTTCCTTGTGGCACCAAAGCTCTCTGACAGAAGAGGCTCAATGTCCCACAAAATGACAGTTCCTAGAATTTCCCAGGACAGTCAAAGAGGTCTCAAACTGGGCTATTCCTGCGGTGTGTTTTGGACCTATATTAGCATTAGGAAATAGATATCCTTCTGCACTGAGAACCAATCCTCAACAATTTCTCTATGATTGCTTTATCATATTTGTTGTATTTTGCTTGGAAAGTGTTTGCCTCTTTGGGAAGCAGTGCCCTTATTCCTAATGAGCTTCATATGTCTAGTTAGTGAAATCTGACTGGGAACATAGCCTCCAGATTTATGCTGTTCTCTCTGGGATTCCAGTTAGCTGAGATTACCAATGTGTAATGGTGGCTGATGATTCTATGACAGTATATTGGGTGGGAGGGCACTTCTGGTTTTCACCCAAATTTTAAAAGAATTTTCCAAAATGATAGATCTATGTTCAAGATTTAGCACTTTAGTTTAAACTAAAACACAGAGTGGATTCACTACTCTCTGACATGAAAGCCACGGCTGTGTCTAAGTATTTTATCACAAGCTTTATTCTTGCCACAGTCAAATTAGAGAAAGAAACTGGATACATACTGGTTTAGGAGCTTTCATTATCACACTGTCTCTCCAATAATGCTACAGAATTAACGTCTGTGGTATGGACTCTTTCCCAACTCCTCCTTAACTCCATCTCCCTACCACTTATACTGCCATGACTGCATGCTTTACCCAGCATACTTTTTATTTTTATTTTTATTTTGTTATTTATTTGTCTTTTTAGTCATTATGGCACTACCATAGGGGAGAGAAAAGAAAAGAAAGTAAGGAACTGTCCCCCAGAAAACCAGCTTGCTTGGGGCTAGCAGGAGCAATGGGGGAAAGGAGGAGATGCTAACACCATGGGTCTGCCCAATGCTGGGTCTGCAATTAGAGATATTATTGCACAACATGGCTATTGGAATACATGCACTATTGGAAGCCTATTCATGAGACTTCCCCATGAATGAAGAAGGATGCCCTGCCCCTGACCATGCTTCAGAGACATAGCAGTCATGCTTTGGAAGCAACATCATACAGGGTATAGAAATCAGGATAATATAGGAAAATTGGACATGTGTGCAGCGGAAGACAAGAGGTACAATAATAGTAAAGCACCTTAAAAAGTATGTATAGCCCTGTCTAAAAAACCAGATCCTCAAATACTAAAGACTCACATTCCAGACTTTGTGTTTTACAGAATTGAGGTTGGAGACAGAACCAAGCTTTAGTCATATTTTTTTGATGCCTTCCTCTTGTTGCAGCCATGGTGGGAACATATTACCTACCACTTATACTGCCATGACATTGGGTTCAGTCTAATTTAGCCTTCTCCCTGATGTGATAGTAGCCTTCATTCAGGGCATTTATTTACACAAAAAAAATATTAAAATATATCATCTTCCATCTGCTGTTGGAGGCATGCCACATAAAACTTCTGAATGTGTTGTTTGGCTGTCAGATGGCCAGAACTCAACTATACTGTTGAATAGAAACCACATCCCTGGCCAAGTGCCACATCTACTAGCTTTCTAGATTTCTTCTAGCAGCTAACATGTTCCTAAAACATTGGTCACATAGGCAGGCACATAGTAGAAAAACACACTGTAGCATTTTTATCCCCCACTTCCTTCCCTGGGTCATTCCCTTCAGTGCACTCTTTCTAAGCACTTAAGGTTCAGCACGTCAGGACAGATGGCATCTTCCAGAAAGCAAAGCGATTCCCTTTGAGTGTTGCTTATATAAGAACAACCTGTGCTTTTTTTCCCCCCAGTTATTTTGTTGTAGTCCCCAAAGGACTTCCAACAAATAGGCAGAAGAGTCTTTGCTTACTGTATGAAAAATCAGGAAAGATGAAGGAGCATCTGACTTCTAGTAACTATTCTAACTTTTCATCAAAATAACTGACAGGGTATGTGACCAGGTTAAGTGTGTGGTGTTTTATTGTCTAGCAATTTAAGCCCTCATTAATTATTTGTTTGCCCACACTTTCATGGGCATTTGAGTTGTTTTTTAAAATGTACAGGAGTTTTCTCTAACAGCTAGTTGCCCCTGGCTTACTTCTAAGTAATAAAAGTTTATGCTTTTATTATTTGCTTTACCCAAACATTGCTAAGGTTATTCTACATCTCCTTTTCCAGTATATGGGCTACGAATCCCTTCTAGGGACTTTTGTACCAGAGGCCAGAATTATTGACAAGCTGTCAAAATCAGGTTGTTCGCCTTACTTTTCTCAGCTTCAGTATTGATTGAAGTGCCTTAACACATAAGGAACAGACTCCTAATCATAATTCTAAAAACACTAGGTCACAGGGTCCTGTTATGTGGAAGAGTGTGAAAGTTTGAGCAGAGAAGCTGAAGCATTGAGGAAATCTTACAAGGTATGTTAAAGTTAAAAGTCCACTTGTGCATTTTTTTGTCATAGCCCAAGAAAAGGATAATTATGGACAATTTCTTTGCTATTACATCAAATACTTTGACTGATTTCATGGTTCTTCTTATTTAAGATAAGTGTTTTTCTTGCCAATACCATATATATTCTAGTCTTTTCTTTAGAAACTCCAGATATTATCCATGCAAAGATTAAATCTGGAAATTCAGTGAGTTATTTTAACAAGTCAGCTCTCTCAGCTCTCTCTAATCTGCACTGCAGAAATAATGCAGTTTGACACCACTTTAATGGTCAAGGCTCAGTGCTGTAGAATTCTGGAGTTAGCAGTTTGCTAACCAATCTAAGGTGGCTAGAGAGATGTAGCTAAGCTTAAGAGGCTTACAGACTAAAAGACACACATGGATTTTCTCACCCTCCAAGGTGGAGAAGATGGCTGGAAACTAGGGAAGCAGGTCAAAGAGGTGGGTCAAAGAGAGAGATTCTCCCTGTGTGTCTGTATTTTAAAGGTCTTTTTAACTTGTTGTAGTCTGCTAAGAGTAAAGGGAATATCTCTTGGTGGGGCAAACGTGACTTCAATATGTGCTTGCAAAAGGACAGAGGAAAACCTGCTATTCAGGTTCTGAAAATGGCTTTTAAGTGGTGTGAAGTAGAGACAATGGGTTTCATACACAGACAAAAAGCCAATTAGTATAGATATTTACTTTACATTGGGATTATACTAGACTAAGCTAATTTGACAGGTCTCCATTCAGTGCAGGTGGACAAGACAATTATACATGAATTGCTTTCAATAAATGAAATCATTCTCTTTTTAGTTGGATGGGGTGGTGCTAAGATCCCCCATTTTTGCAGTTTTAAAGGCTTGGCTTTTCCAAAGCTAGACAAAGAGTCCAAGCCAGCATCACAAGTTCTAATTTGTCCATTAAGATTTTTAAGACTCTGGCAACAGATAGCTTTTCTGTCTTAGGGTTTACTCAGCCTTCCATCCATTCTTAGGTCAGTAAAATGAGTACCCAGCTTGTTGGGGGCAATTGGCTTACACTTTGTAAACCAGTCATAGAGGGTGCTAGTTCACTGATAAACAGTATAGAAATGTACATGCTGTTGTTATTGCTATTATGCATCAAAGTCTAATATTAAAATTTACTGAGCATATCTCTTTACAAAATCAGAACAATCAATCTTTGAGAGTGACCCATACCTTTTCAAGATCTACACAATCAAGGGGTTTGCTATCATCTATAAAACTGGATAAACTGGTAGTTCTCTCTAAATACACACATATTTTTAAATACTCCAAGGCATTAGCAGCTAGGAAGAAATTATCACAGCTTGCACACTTCAGCCTTAACACATCTCTGTGCAAAGGAGACAAAATCATATTTTCAAAGTCTAATCCAGGGGTCCCCAAAGTCTAATCCAAGGGCCTGCTGAGGCTTTCCTACCGGCCTGCCACCACCACCGATGGCACCGCTGACCGCGCCGCCGCCCACGCCACTGCCACTTGTACCCGCCACCAGACACCATTTTGTCTTCCAAAATGGAGTCTGGAGTCTTGCGCATGCGCGTGGCATCACACATGCATGCACACAAGCCCAGACGCCATTTTGGAAGATAAAATGGCATCCAGCATTGAATGCGCATGCACACAACTTGGATGCCATTTTGTCTTCCAAAATGGCACCTGGAGTCATGCTCATGCGCATGCACCTCCGGCCCCCTGGAAGTTCTGAGGGCCAGCGAACCAGCCCCCAAATCAAAAAGTCCAGGGACCCCTGGTCTAATCAAACAAGTAAGAGCTTCCTCACCTCATTTGTAAAACTGAAGGTTCCTTTTCTTTATCCCTTAATCCTACACAAGTACTTTGCACACGATAATTTCCCTGCTCTCTGCCTGTGGTTATTTGACTATTGACAATCTTCTGTGACTGAATGTGCTAAACACAGTGAAACATACAATTACAGAGCATTTTCCATTAACAATTTGGGCTTGACAACCTTCACATGTTTTAAATCTTTAAAATGTATTTTTTTTCTCCTTTTGAAATTTGACTCAAGTCATGGGATGATATTTGTCCCATCTCAGAGTTTCATACTTCACTTTCCCTAAATAAATAGCCCTCCATAAATAAATGAATGAATAAATGGACAAGGAAGCTTCCCTTAAAGATAACTGCAACTTGATGAGGAAGTGCCTTGCAACTAAATTAGTAAAGATACATGAATGTTGTGAAAGGGTGGGAGGAAAATACACTGGATTCAACAGTCTTGTTGAAAGTAGCCCTTTTGCACCTCCAGAGACTTGTTGTGAGAAGAAATACAATTTGCCTGAAGACATTTGCATATTTCAAAGGTTCAAAGGATTTTTCAGGGAAATAAAATGTGTGGGGGAAAACAGTGATCATATTTAAATATACGTACAGCTAAAATGTATATACTTTTAAAAAATAGGTAACTCAAGCACACTTTAGTCAGTGGGGAAAAGTGTATAGTATTTTAGGTAAATGCATCAATAATTGAACACATTAAGAAAAAATGTATTAAATATACGTACAGATTTCAATGTCAGATGCCTCACAAGCTGAAACATTAAACACAAAAGGACAGGGGGAAAATACATGTGTGATTTGGAGAAATGCAATAACATTGTTTTTGGAGAAATTTTCACATTCCTGTTCATGATCAGCTTTCTCAATATCATTTCACAGCATAAAAGCAGCCAGGAGAAAATTTGGATTGTGGCTGGAGAAGAAGGCATCTCAGTTATATCTCCAGAGGTATTGTAGATTTAGTCCAGGGGTGATCAACACATGGCTCATTCGTTGCATGCATTCCTGACTGTTTTTGCACTCATAAGCTCACTGTAAATTCCAAAATGTCCTCAAATTTTGATGGTGTAGTAACAACAGCAGTGCCCCTCCCACACAGAGACAAATAGAAACACAAACCAACATGATTTCTTTTCAAAACAACACACATGGGGCATGTACCTTGCTGTCAAGTTAAATTGCACCTTCAGAAGCTTTCTGGAAGTGTCATTGGGTTTGAAAACAAGGAGCATGCCTCCCATTTACCATCTTCTAAAGGGAAGCTGATGGAAGGCTTGGTACATCTGCTCCACGACTAAAATTTAGTAGTTCAGTAGCACTCCTCCTTCAGGAAGGAAGTAGTTCAGGAACCTGCCTCCTCCTTCTCTGGTCTTTTGTTCTAGCAGAACCAGTGTGAGCTAGGAGAGCTAGTACATTGTGTGACTTTGGGCCAAGGAGACTAGGCTTCTAGGGATACAGGAGGAATTCATATTCTGTGAATTCTGATATGAATTTGGTCTGCTCCACACCCCTGGGCCAATGTAAAAAGTCTGAACTAGAACCCTTGACTGATTTCCCCCTGCCTTGATACACAGTTATCAGCTGATAGGAGCAGCAGCAGCAATAGCAGCAACAGATCATGCCAGGATTTAAAATCTGGAAAAAAATGTGTTTTACAGATACATAGCTTGAAGTCCCCACTGGCTTTATAGCTCAATGCTCCAGATTTATAGTTCAATTGATACTTTTAGATAAATCACTCACACAGTATTATGATGTGATAATTTATCTGTTAGTTCCATATATATATATGCTTTCCTGATGAGCACAAGACAGTGCATATAGAAGTCTTCCTGTCATGTTATCTTCACAGCAATACTGTGAGGTGGATCAGACAGAGATCTAATCTGCACTGCAGAAGTAATGCAATTTGATACTGCTTTACCTGCCAGGGCTCGATGCTATGGAATTCTGGGATTTGTAGTTTTGTGGGATATTTAGGTATAGACTGTTCTGTTGATTTCTGCTGCTATCTTTTTCTATCTTTTTAATAAAGAAATAATTGGTTTTGCTGCAAAATCAGCCTGTCCTTGTACCTCATTTTTACATGGGGCCACTTTGTTTGTTGTCCATTTTTAAAGCCTTTCACCTGTAAGATCCTGTAAAGAGTTAGTGCCTAAGAGCTCCCCCTCTCAACCCCCCACCCAGTGCACTGCTTTAGATTTCAAGATGACTAAAATGAGGCTATTATATTTTGGACATATAAGAATACATGACTCACTAGAAAAGACAATAATGCTGGGTAAGGTAGAACACAGTAGGAAAAGAGGAAGACCACATTACAGATTATCAATTAAGGAAGCTACAGCTCTGAGTTTGCAACATCTGCATTGGGCAGACAATGACAAGGGATCTTGGCAGCTTCTCATTCATTGGATCACCATAAGTCAAAGTTGATTTGATGGTAACTAATAACAACTACAACCAGATGAGCTAGAATTTTTTCCCTTGGAGATTGTCTTAGCAAAATAACTAATGGCAAAATCCTACAGCCATGATCCACCAGCTGATTAATCATAGCAGCAGCCTGGGTATGATGATGGAATCCAAGATACATCACCAGCTCAAAATACATACCCCACATATCCTGGCAAAGGATTCTGTTAATGGATCTTTAATTGTATGTAGTAGAAGCCAAAATAGATAAGAATTATGGGCAAAAGATGGCACCAAAAGATCCAATACCCTTTTCAATGCTCAGTCATGCCACAGTCAATAGCCCAACTCTACATCAGACCCAGATCTTGAGACTTACATTTTCAGTAGGGGAACTTTTGAATGTCAGCCCTTCACTGATGACTGGCCAACTTACCGGTATATCTCCATGACAGACCACTGGATAACTCAATAACAGTACACTGCCAACAGTGTATATTATTCCCCCATCCTAACTCAGATGTTAGAGCAGATTACATACATCTACTGTATATTTATAAACTTGGAGCTCCAATGGGAGAACTCCAGTGACAGGAAACTATGGAGAAAT
>CM034708.1:124461858-124479426 GCA_020142125.1 Phrynosoma platyrhinos
ATGGCAGCAAGACTAGTATCAGGAACATCCAGGAGGGACCACATTACTGAGGTACTAAGGTCCCTCCACTGGCTGCCTATCAGCTTCCGGGCTCAGTACAAGGTGTTGGTTATCACCTAAATGGCTCGGGTCCAAACTATCTTAGGGACCGCCTTCTCCCTTATAATCCTCCCTGTGCTCTCCAGTCCTCTGGGAGGAATTTGTTGCAGCCTCAAAAATCTAGGCTTTCAGCTACCTCCCAGAGGGCTATTTCCGTTGTCGCCCCTAAATTGTGGAATGGCTTGCCTGATGAGATCCGCCAATTAACATCTTTAGACAGCTTTTAAAAAACTGTCAAGACGGATCTCTTCCGGCAAGCCTTCCCAGGATAGAATATCCCGGCCTCAGTCCCCTCCATTCTTTAGGGGAGCCCTATCTGTCTCCCCAAAAACTATGTATTACATTACCACAGTTCTCTGTTGCTTTATTGTACACAGGCGGTTGTTGTTTTAACTTTATTTATTTTAATTTGTAATTGATTTAATAACTTTTTAAGGGGTGGGTGGGAGGTAATTTGCTATTATTGTTGCACTGCACTTTTTACTGTAAGCCACCCCGATTGATCTCAAAGGGGCGGGTATAAATTATTATTATTATTATTATTATTATTATTATTATTCTCTGCCAAACTTGTGGCTGGTTGTCTGCTCTGCCATTATGATCTGTGCTAGCTGTTCAATTGTCTGTTGTTTGTTGTTGTTTTAATTCTTTGATGTTTAATACTGTTTTAGGGGTAAGTGCATTCTGAGATTGTATATTTGTGATGTTTTACTGTTGTAAGCTGCCACGATTCCATCTGCAGAGGGGTGGGATATAATTATTATTATTATTATTATTATTATTATTATTATTATTATTATTATATATCCTAGCACAACATTTATTAAAGTATAGTTATACTATTGTCAGTAATCAAGGTGATTCCAGCCAATATGTGTGGTCTACCATTGTCTGATAATCCTATCCAAGAAAAAGTCTTGAGAAAGGGGCTCCCTGGTGTCAGAAATAAGTATATGCACAAAGCTGTAGATGCCTTTTCCCTGACCCATTTCTGGGTGTCTTTCAGGTCACCATATCACTACCAGAGTATGCTGCTCTGATTTTGACATACCTGAGACCTTCTTGACAGAAAACAAGTAGGAAAGAAAAGATGGTGATGTAGGTCAAAATTATTACCTGTGGAAGGTCTCTGTCCTTAGTGCCAAATGGAGAGTTTACATGGAAAAACTAGAATGAACAGATGCAAAGGAGGACACAGCATATGCACTGTGTAGAAGGGGGAATTTCAGCATGTCCATAATGTCTGACCCTTGAAGGAGAAGTCTCACCTCTTGTACTGAAGTATTAAACATACAAAAACTCTACTGTACATTGCACATGTTACTTCAAGGACAGAGCAAGGACAGAATGGATGGGAAAGCATGAAGCAGCCATTTTTACTACATATCAAGGGGAAGAAGTCATTCCTGTGGCCCTGTGACCTAGCACCCTCTTTTAAAACTTCCCCAGATCTTTCTCCAATTTTTCCAAACCTACTGGATTTAAAGATGAAAATTGTCTGAAAGTAGTCCCAAACACAAGAAGTAACAGGAAGAAAGCAATTAGGAAAGTGGTGAAGCACTACAAACCACAAATAACATAGGCTCCAACCCAAAATGTTCTTAGCTTACTTTTATTATATAATTAATGTACAGTGTAAAAAAGGAGAAACTGAGTCAGCTGATTTCTTAAATGCAGTAGAGAGCTATACTGAAAAAGTTACAGTCACTGTGTTTACTTATTATGAACATATTGCATTTTACAACCATGTATATATTTTTACCTGAAAAGCCTATTTATAACTAAGCCAAAATTAAACTTTTGGGAAAGGTCTCCATTATCCAGCACTTTGTCTTTCCATAAGAAAATGGAGCTTGTAAAGCTGCACAGACTATCATGGAGAAGTAGGAAACCTGAAAAAATGCTAATCATCTTCTAAGTTTGAGTTTTTGTATGTTTGCCAAGAAAGGTATTTTTTATTTTTGTTGGATTGACCTAGAAATAATTAAAAAACTGTATTATTATTATTATTATTATTATTATTATTATTATTATTATTATTATTATTTATTAATTTATTTATACCCTGCCCCTCTGTCAATTGAGGCAACTTACAACAATTAAAATTCCATACAATATGATTCATCCATGTTTGTGTTATGGATTGGACGGAGTTGTGTTATAAAATTCAATAAAAATTATTTAAAAAAAAAAGATTTGCAATTCATGATCAAATCTTCATTTATATTATTCACCAGTCTCAGTAGAATTCCTGCACAGTTTGTCATTTCTTATCTTTAGTCATAGTGTGAGGATATATAAAAAATATTGATTTACTGTCCCATGAGATCAGCAATATCATTGGTAAACAATAACACCCCAAATCATTCTTCAGTGTTGTAAGAGTATTTCTGTAATGATTGAATTCAGCACAGAATGTCGTGTTTAGCAGATCCAAACTTCAAGAACCAGGACAGCATGGTAGTGATAAAAGTACTACAGCTTTATTTTGGATTCTTTAGACAGAGATGTACCACAGACTTGTTAATGTCAAATCTGATTTTCCCCAGAATGATTCACCCTTTCAGATTTTCCCCTCCAGCCCCTCCTTCCCCAGCCTGCTGTTAGCTCACTATGTAGCACATCAAACAATTCTTTAAACATTCCACTTTTTCCAACCAACCATATCAATCTATCTAACCCAGGAAGGAAGGTGTTACCTTGTTGATCATCAAAGTCTTGTCCTAGGAAGTAAACAGAGTTATAAAATTACAACCTCCCCTGCTATTGCCCATCTGTCTTCCGGTTTGCATTTTTTTTTCCCAGATTACAGCTCCCTTTTCAATTCTCCATTATTTCTCTATATCGCTATTTCACCATATCATTTATCCTCATTCTCTCATATCTGCTGTCATGACAAGTCCATACTCTTCTGGATCTGACACAGAATCATGATGCTGGATGGTGAAGACCTTTAAAAATACATGTATTTGAAGAGAAACCATGGTTTCCCAATCTCATTCAGATTATCCTTTTCACAACATAATGCAGGTATAACTCCCTTAATAAAATAGATCTCGTGAAGAGAAGGCAGGTTAGAGCCAGCCCTGGTGACAACCAATTAGGAATGAGCTGGCAACAGCCAATAGAATGTTGGGCTATGGGGGGGGAATTCTATTAGGAACAGTTGGTAGTCAGATAGGGTTTGGATTCCAGCAAGTGAGGGTCTGGTGGTGAAGGGTCCAGAGTGGAACAGGGTTAAGGTCCAGAAGAGAGGGGTCTAATACCCATACTAAATTCCAAGGGAGGGAGTTAATAAAGAGAATATCCTGAGAATAAAGAGAATTGATAGCCTTAGAGGCTGTTTAAGAAATGGTGGTCTGTCTGACTTGAGGATCTGTAGTAGACTCCCACAGTAATATCCCTATTGTTTCCTTCCCCTTTAATTTTTATCCAGATGCTCTCCATCTGATTTCCACAACAAGAGATCAGATTAGTCTGCCATTACTTTGAGAAATGCATGTTGACTTTTTGTGATTATGGCAAGTATTCTCTTGGTAAATAAAACTTGAGCGTGTCCAGAGGAGGGTGACTAAAATGGTGACGGGTCTGGAAACCATGCCCTATGAGGAACGACTTGGGAACTGGGTATGTTTAGCCTGGAGAAGAGACAGTTAAGAGGGGATATGATAGCCCTCTTTAAGTATTTGAAGGGATATCATGTTGAGGAGGGCACTAACTTGTTTTCTGCTGCTCCAAAGAACAGGACCTGGAACAACAGATGCAAGCTACAGGAAAAGAGATTCTAATAATAATAATAATAATAATAATAATAATAATAATAATAATAATAATTTATATCCCATCCCTCTGAGGTCAATCGGGGTGGCTTACAACAATAAAATATTACATAATACAAAACAATCAAATTCCCTCCCCCCCTTAAAACATTATTAAATCAATCCAAGTTAAAACAACATTCAACATAACCATAATCTGAACATCCTGTCTGAACATTAAGAGGAACTTCCTGAGAGCTGTTCAAAAGTGGATCACACTCCCTTGGAGTGTGGTGGAGTCTTCTTCTTTGGAGGTCTTTAAACAGAGGCAGGATGGACATCTGTCAAGGATGCTTTGATTTTGAGTTCCTGCATGGCAGGGGGTTGGACTGGATGGCCCTTGTGGTCTCTTCCAACTCTATGATTCTATGATTCTGTGATTCTATGATCCTTACTCATTGCTGCACAATGTAGTAGATTGGCCTCATGATCTAATGGCCAATGGCTGATACTGCTTTCCCACAAAGGTTTAGGAGAATGACATCCTATGGTCTACTGTGTTCAAGCTATATGAAAGATTAAGTTCTCCTATACAAGGCCATCTGAGATCTTTGAGGTAGGCCCTTCCCTTGAATCTCAAGACCCCTGGGGTCACATTTGGTGGAGACATAAGTCTTCCATGGGAGGCTAGGCTGGTCCTTTCTTTGTTATCCTTCTGCAACCAGGAAAAAAATTTCTATTTAGTTATGTCATTAGTCCAGTCCTACTGTTGCTGGAATTCACAAGAACAGTTTTCTCAGTTCCCTGGCCCCACAAATTTAATCTATTTTTAGCAGTAGAATTGCTACTGAAATTTATCCCAAAGTAAAAAAAAATGGAATGGAATGGAATGGAATGGAATGGAATGGAATGGAATGGAATGGAATGGAATGGAATGAATTTGTGGATTCATTCTGAGGGAAGCAAAAATAGTTTTGTTACAACATTAGCAATATTTCTCAAGAATAGTTCTGGACATTGCTCAGTGTATTTCAACTGAAGTGAGCAGCAAAGAAAGTTTAGAAGCAAGACATTTCAAGGAAATCTTTTAAAGAAAGTAAATTCTGCAAGATTTTTCCAGACATCCCTTTCTCAAGGCCATGATATTGTGTGTGTGCGTGCGTGCGTGCGTGTGTGCGTGCGTGTGTGCGTGTGTGTGCATGTCTGTATACATGCGCATACACTTCAAATCTGAAAAAAATTGCTTAGTCCAACAAGCCAAATACAGACCTTGGAAAGGTTCGGTTGAGATAATGACCTGTGCAAATGCAGCTATTTTCACTGACAGTATAAAGAGCTATTTACTGATGGGTCTAATCTTAGAAAACAAGACACATGACTTGTAAAGTTTTCTTTAAAATGCTTTAGATTCTTTTCCCCTCCTTTCTTTCTGGTGGCAGGAAGCCTGAAATGCACACACATTATAAATCATACTGAGGGAGAAATGAATGCAAAGGGAAAAGCAATATATCTTGGCTGTTAAATTCATGACCCAAAGTTCACTTACTGCATCACTGCTTGTTTTTCACTAAACCATTTGGATGCTTCTGTGTATATTTGTATTATGTGAGTGTCAGAATGGGAGGGAAATTGTGATGTCCAGAGCAAGGTGCTGTGCTTGCAAATAATAAGTGCTTGTGTGCTGCCTCCTTGGATGATTTATGCATCTTTGGTGTTTTTTAAAAAATATTATTTGAAACATAAAGCAAGGCATAGAATCACCTTAATAATCTAAATTGAATTCAAGGTGGAACTAGGGTATCATAAAATTAAATACTTGTGAGAGGGGGAGAGGAGAGACGAGGTGCTTGCTCAAATCTGTATCTATAGCTAGATCTACATCTACATCTATGAGAGAGAAAGTGTGTGATGTATTGCTTTGAGCATTGGACTACAACTGTGGGAAACCAAAGTTAGAATGCCCACTGGTGAAAGGAGGTTTTCTCCCTAGCTCAGTCATTCTCTCTCAATCTAGAGAGCAAACGTCCTTTCAGTAAATCTTGAGAAAATACAATTGGTGGGACCATCCTAAGTCAGAGTTGACTTAAAGGATCTTCTTCTTCTTCACAGTTTTTTTTCCAAATAATGGGATCCAAGAATTTAAATTATTAAAACCAGTACAGATTAAAAACCACAAAAACAATGCAAATTTAAAAGTTATTTTTACAAAAAAATCTGTAATTTTAATTTCATTAAAAGACAATATACAAATCAACAGAGGAGCATAGCACAGTAAAAGACAATCATTTGCTAAAAGCCGTTTGGAATAGATATGTTTTTACTTGCTGGCAGAAGGAGAGCAAAGAGGAAGCCATTCTTGATCATCTAGGGAGGGAGGTCCAACAAAGTCTGGGAACAACCACCAAGAACCCACACACACACACACACACACACACACACACACACACTATGGTCCCATCAATTAAGCCAGAGAAGGAAGTGTGACAGTAAGAAGGGTCTCTCCCCAAGATCTTAATGCTCTAACAGTTTCATGTAGGGAGATTTCCTTCAAACAGCTGAACCCATGCCATATAGAGCTTTATAGATCACCACTAGCTCTTTGAATTGTGCTTAGAAACAGATCAACAGCCAGTTGGTCTGGCATCAAGGATGTTGTATGCTCCCTGTAGCCAGCCAGTTAACAATCTGGCTGTAGTTCTTTGGGCCAAGTGAAATTTCTGAGCACTTTTCAAGAATTAAACCTAGAATTAAACTTCAGAAGGTCAACCTTTCATTACAAATGCATGCAGCTTTACACATCTGGGAACAGATGGTGCTTAAATTTTATGGGCCAACCTTTTGCCTCAATCAGGCTGCCTCTTATTCTTTCAACCTGATTCCAAACAGACATTTGCCCCTGTGAACATCATTTCAGGAGAGTGGGTGGGAAGCTTAAAATACCAGTGGAAAAAAAAGTTAAACATCCACTATTACTTCTCCAATCCCTGTCAAGTGCCTCCTTGAAAGGGCTGTTAGGCTACTGGAAAAGCCTAGGAAGAATGAAATATTTCATACTTCTTCTGTCTGATGTCTTCAATAGAAGGCCAGGCCCTATTTTGCATACTTAGCTCTGCATATGGTAACCATTTTGTTGGTGTAGAAAATTAGCTGCTAAAAGCAAAGCATTCACTGCTTTGGCCCTGCAATAATCTTGTTGAATTTGCAGCATGCCCTTCCCCTTCTGCCTGTCATAAGGGTTGCAAAACCATTTTGTTCTGATTGGTGTTTTACAAATCTGGCTTTTTAACCATAAGCAACATGGAAGTAGGGCCAACATGTCCAGTTCCTAAAGTTCTCCCACATCTTTCAGAGATTGGGGTGTATATGTGGGGTAAGATCTTTTATGCCATCACATTCAGGATGTAAACTTTTTCTCAGCCTCAAGATGTTCACATCATCCTTTTAGATGATGTAAAACATTTCTCCTGTAGAGGTTAGTTTTGTTTTATCAAGTAGCTGCTGATATAGCTGATGACCTTTTTTTCCTTTTGCAGAAGCCTTATTGCACAAGAAAACACAGTGGAAACTGAGTCGGAGGGTAGCGGCTTTCTCCGTGTGTTACTACATGATATCATAGTGCTTCTATTCTCTTCCTAAAGGAGGCAGTTGTAAAAACATATCTTTTTTCTAGCTGAAAAAAAATCCATTTGACAAAAGACGTGCTTTTAGAACTGTCTCCCAAGGGAAGAGAACTGAAGTGCTATGGTATCATGTGTTAAGGCACAGAGAAAGCCACTACTCTCTGGCTCTGTTTCCACTTTATTTTCTCATGCAATAAGGCTCAAGGTTCTTTTTATTATGATCATTATTTTTCTTGTTATTGATTCAGTTTTAAAAAAATTGTTTGCTTGCTTCTTTGAAATAGGTTTATTGTTAAAGTGAGAACTGGGGTATTAATGACTGAAAGCCTTGTGGTGTAGTGTTTGAGTGTTAGAATAGGACACTGGGAGATGAGGATTCAAATTCTTGCTCAGCCATGGAAATCCACAGGTTGACCATAGGATGAGGCAAGTCATACTCTCTCATAGGTTCACCTTAGAGTCAGCGTAAAGCAGAAATTACATGAAGGCACACAGCAATAATAATTGAAAACAGAAATAGATTGCAGATTCTCTTTCTCTCTTTCGCTGTGAAGCTGTTTCTTGTTTTTAAAAATGTTGGAATTTATTGTTTGTTTGTTTTTTTAAAAAAAATAAGTGTTGAAATGTAGTATAGTTTTAAATATATTTGTATATTTCCTATATAGAGAAAATATAGCAAAAGAATATATATCTGCGTTGATGAACCAATGGCACATGTGCCATCTCTGGCACATGAAGCCATTTTGGAGGGCACACAGACAGATGGGAGGGTGAAGGAAGAGGACAAACAGGCATCCGCCTTCTCTTCCTCTTCCCCCACCCTTCTGTCTCTTCAACTGCCTCTTCAGAAACAATTAAAGACATCAGAGGGTGGGGAAGAGGAGGAATAGGTGTGCACATGTTCCTTCTCTTCCCACCATCCCAGGTGGCAGCTGAGGGCCTGGATGGGGGGTAAGAGGAGGTCCTGCCCCCCGAAGGGCAAAGAAGTCCTGGCCCCCAGCACTGGGTAACACCCAGTGCCAGAACACCTTTAACTTTGGGCACTCTGTCTCTAAAAGGTTCACCATCACTGATATATATTATCTATATATTTTATTTCTGTTCTTTGTGTGCTCTCCAGATACAGGATGGAATCTAAGTGCAATAGATATAATTAAAAGTACAAATACTGTGTATCCAGCTGAATTAGATATAAATCTCATTAGTTATTTGGCATTTTTGTTTTGTTTTGTTTACACCTGAAAATATTTGTTCTAACCAAAATTATTAATGCACTACTATTTTGTTCTTGCCAACACAGAAGTAATGCCAGGCAATAGCATAACAATAAGTCTCCCCTTCATATTTCTCATGAAGAAAGAAGATTAGGAGTGGGGGAACCCAATATATGTCAGCAAAATGATTTGTTCAGATGGGGGAAATGGGGGAGGAAAAAAGTGATGTACAATTAAAATAGTTCCCAGGCAGCCCAAGTGCCACAATTTCTCTAACTCATTTATTTGGAATGCAAAGCTTCTGTGTCTCCCCCACCACCATCATAAATGCCTCCAGTTTTGAGGAATGTGCTCTTCAGCTCTCATGGCATCTCTGTTTTCTCAGAAGAGTACATTGTCAAGCCAGCAAACTGAAACTTTTAAATGTGTGTGTAAAAATATGTGTTAGAGTGTTAGTGCTGTGAAAATCTGCCTTATGCATGACCTGTACTGTATATACCCATGTATATGTCTAGAAATGTTAGTCAAAAAGTTGGCCCAAAACTTTAGTCAACTTATCCATCGGTCAATACAAATAATGTACTTTAATTCTTTTTTTTTTTTAAAGCACCATCTCCTGGTGAAAGACAAGAGTGTGTTCTATCCTGGAAGCACTGCATGTCCCCACCACCCACTATATCACCCATTCAGCCTTTAGGGTGAGTACACTTATGTCTGCTGGAATTTTGTACATTTTTTGACATTGTTTTCCTTTGCTTTGTCCTTTACATCCTTTGTTACATACCGCCAAGTTTTACCTCAACATATCTGCATGTCATACCAAAATCCATAATTTTGGCCCCAAAACCTGCCTTTGATTTATATATGAGGTTGAATATATACAGTATATAGATCAGGGTTAGGTAACCTTTCCCCTTTAAGGGACGAAGGACTTCAGCTCCCAGAATCCATGGCTGAGGCTTCTGGGAGCTGAAGTCCCTCGGCCCTTAAAGGGGAAAGGTTGCCTACCCCTGATATAGATGAATAAATTCATTCCAAGCAGAGATTGGAAATGCTACTTTTTTAGACTACAACTCCCAGAAACCCCCAGCCAGCATGGCTACTGCCTATGCTAACTGCGTAATGTACAGTGGTTCCTTGGTATCTATTGGGTTTTAGTTCCAGGACTCCCTGTGGATATAAAAATATGTGGATGCTCCATTCCCATTAAATACAATGGGGTAGTAAAATTGTGTCATGTATATAAAATGAAAAAATCAAGCTTTACTTTTTGGAATATATATATTCTGTTGATTGCAAGATCAATCTGGCAGTTCAAGGCCCAGGTGCTGCATTATGGGGTGAGCTCCCATCTCTAATCCAAGCTTCTGCCAACCTAGCAGTTTGAAAGTATGCAAATGCAAGTAGATAAAAAGGTACCATATGAAAATTTTATATATATATTCAAACAGTGGGTGCTTGAATCTGTGGATAACAAATCTGTGGGTATGGAGGGTTGACTGTAGAAACTTGCAGTTAAGAAAAGTAACATTTCTAAACTATGCTTCCATTGATACTAAACCTTGCATATAAACACTGGCACTCCTGAAAGCTCACAATTCAGAGAACTGGGGTGTGCATAATAACATGATTCTTTAATGAACCTAGGCCAATGGGAAAGGGACTCAGGAGGAAAAATATGCAATGGGTAATAGGGAAATATTCATTGCATTTTGGGGAGGGAGGCAGAAGAACTATGTAGAATGTTGCCTGTTGGAAATGTAAATTTTAAAAAGGACTGCTGCTACCTTACATGCACACACATGCATTTTATTTGTTTTATTTAGTTAGTTCATTTCTATGCCATCTTTCTCCCCAAAAGGGGCCCAGAGAGGATGGGAGAGGAAGAAAGAGAGGAAGGCCTGTGTCCTGACTAAATCGATCACACTTGTGCCCACTGAAATTGATTGGGCAAGTTAGATCCTGAACCAACACTATCTGTGCATGTCAGATTAGGGCACATGCAGCATGAACATGCAACAATGTCAAATGCTATCTCCTTGAGTAATCCAAAGGAAGCTCTCCAGCTGGAACCAATTCTATTGGCTAAACAGTAAAATGAAGTGAATTTCTGTCATAAAACATCAAAGTTTGGCCATAGGGAAGTACTTCGCTCATATACATTAAATTGTAAGAGAGCTAAAGAGACATTTTAATGTGTTTTTTGAGACATCCGCTGTCGGATGGGGAATACGGTACATTTTAAGTGAATGTAATAGTGAGGGTTGAAGAAGTGTGACTGAGAACTGTGCCTCAACTGGAATGCCACTTCAGTGTCTGATACCCGATATGATGTGGTGGGAAAATATCTGTGGACATCATTCCCTCTGGATTTTTTTCTTAAACTGCACAGCAGTTTCTTCTGAGCAGACTCACATAGGAGGAGTATGTAGGAGGTGAACTCAGTAGAACACACACACACACACACACACAAATACACACTGACAATTACGGTATATGTTACAATTATTGCAGAAATAATTGATCTTATTATTGCACTTGGCTGCAAAAATGGGCTTTAAATCTTCCCTATTGCTGGCTAGTCCCTTTTCCATATTTAGGTTCATATGAAATTCCATCTAGGTATTTAAAAAATAAAATTAATATTTTGTTAAGCTGTCCTATTTCATGTGCCATATATTTTCTTGCAGTACATGGAATGGACATTCTGAAATTACTACCCTTCCATCCACTGAGGAATATGTTTCTGTATTTTACTTTATGGGGTCTGTGTAATGTCAATTGAGATGAGATCCCAGTTTTAGTAAATGGGAAGAGTGAAACACTTCTGCCAGATTATTGTTATGTTGGGTATTTGGTACAATTGCACTAGCCTAAGAGGAAAAGAGAAAACAGCTATGAAGGAAATAAGGCAAAGGAAAAATAAGCCAGCAATTGCCACTGCTATGTGTGACTGGGGGGGGGGGGGGGGAGAGATATGAGCACTGACACAGACCACCAACAGAATTCCAGCTTTCTATGTCAAATTGTTTGGGGAATCTAAGTGATCTTCATATGATAAGTTATGGAGCAGTTGAGACAAGGGTCCCCTCCCCCAATTTATCCAGAGCAGGGGTCGGCAACCTTTGTTGCCAGGGGGCCGGGAGGGGGGGAAATGGCGCAGTTGGCCCCCTGTGCATGCATGCACATGATGCCCACCACTATGTGCATGCATGAGCATTTTGGAAGGCTCGAGTACGCCTGCACCGTGCGAATTCGCATGGTGCAACCGTGGTGGGGCCTTCCCAAGGCCCCACGGTGGCTGCGTTATGCAAATTTACATGGTGCAGCTGTGATAGGGCCTTCCAAAATGGTGCCCACGCTTATGTGAGCATGCGCACGTGAGCACGGGCACCATTTTGGATGCCAAAATGGCACCTGCGCTCACACGTGGCACGCCAGCACATGCGGGGCGATGGCAGTGGCGGTGACAGTGGCAGCGGTCGCAGGACTGGCCACGGGCCGGTCCCAAGGCCTCCACAGGCTACACCCGGCCCGTGGGCCATAGGTTGCTGACCCCTGATCCAGAGGATTGTGGGTTTAGAACATAAAAAGAGAAATGTCTAGTATGAGGCCTGGGGGCAGAGTGACAAAGTTGCACTGGTCTATCAGGATTCCATCTCCCTTACCAGGTGCCCTGTTCCACAGTCTACTGGGTATGAGTGTGTTTACTTAAAGATGGGTGGCTGGGACAGAATAAGAATTCTGTTGGTGTACCATCCACTCTGCTGCACAACAGTCTTCCTTCCTGACCTAACAGAGTTGGTCTCTGCAGTGGCATTGGAGTCCCCTCAGATGGTGGTGCTGGGGGACTTCAACATCTATGCAGAGACTCCACTGTCAGGAGCAGCTCAGGACTTCATGTCTGCCATCATCTTGATCACCAAGATTCTTCCCAACAATGACAAATGCATTCTATTCCATTTAACTAAATCATTTTTAATTGTTTTCCATACCCTTTTGTAATTATTTTCAAATAACTGTATTGATTTGTTTGTAATCTGGATACCCAAATACGTCGTCATCTTCTCTATTCTCATTTCTGTCTTTCTAGCTAAAAATTCTTTTTCCCTTCTATTCATATTTTTACAAAATATTAAATTTGCTATTGTTTATTTTACACCCTGTTATCCGTCCAAATTTGTTTATTACCTGTACTAACATTTCCGATGTTTCCTTTGGATTTTCCAGTATTACCTCCAGATCATCGGCAAAGGCCCTTATTTTATAATTATAGTCTTTAATTATTATGCCCTGTATACCATCAATATTCTTTATGTCTCTTATCAGTACCTCTATAACCAATAGAAATAAGAGTGGTGACAAGAGACATGCTTGTCTTGTTCCCCTTTGCCTATTTAACACTTTTGGGTTTTTTCTCCATTAATCTGAATTTGGGCCTAAAAGTAACCCCATTTTCCCCCCATTATGTTGTTCACAATACTCCAAAACATTCAAAATAAATCTTATACTTTCATTTGTCATTGAGGCAAGAATCCTCTTTGATCTTCATCTACTAGATTTCCTAAATGTTTTTTCAACCTATTTGCCAAGACTATTGCAAAGATCTTGTAGTCCACATTCGGAAGAAAAATGGGTCAGTAATTTCTCACATCCAATTCATCTTTATTCCCTTTGGGGATTAACACGATTTATGCTTCTTTCCACATTTTCCCTCTACCCCTGCATTAATCACTAATTCCATTGGCTCGCTCACTCTTCATAGAAGATTTTTATAATACAACATGGTAAAACCGTCAAGCCCAGGTGATTTTCCTTCCTTGGATTGTTTAATAGCTTCCATTATCTCCAATTTTGTTATAGGTCTATCTAAAAATTTTCTGGTCCTGTCAAATTCCAAATCTTCTTAGTAGTTAAATATTTAATTATTTCAGAAATATCCACCACTTGTTCTGCATATAGCTTATTGTAGAACTTATAAAATATTTCCTTTATTTTTTCCTTGGGAATTGAAAGTCTCTTTTCCTTCTCTGATTTTTAGAATGCATCTCCTTTCTCTCTCTCTCTTTAATCTATGAGAAAGCCATTGCCCTGGCTTGTTTGCATGTTCAAAATTTTCCTCTTTAAACATCATTAATTTTTTTCTCAGTTTCAATTGACAACTCACACTCCATTTGCTTTCCCAGGATTTTTATCTCTTTGGCCAGCTTTTTATTGTTTGGTTGTTTCTGTAACTCTTCTTCTTTTATTTTTAATGTATTATGGATCAATTCCATTTGTTTCCCTTTTCTTCCATTGTAGAATTGTATTCTGCTGAATGATTAAAAACAACAACAACAACAACCCTGAGGACCAGATTATTTCAGGTCTAGCCTTCTGATTCATTTTTTTAAAAGAAAAGTTTGATTGTTTCTTTAGTTTTCTCTAAAACCCTCTCATCTTTCAACCATTCTTCATTTATTTTCCAATTATATCTTTTCTGACACTCTTTTAACTGCAGCAAAATTGGGTTGTGATCTGATATTATTCTACTCATAACTATCATTTCTTCCAAATCTTTAGCCATTTGTTTCTAAATAAAAAAATCTAACCTTGACAAAGATTTATGTCTTTCTGAGTAGAAAGTGAAGACTTACTCCTGTTGTATAAATGTCTCCATACATCCATTAATGCTAGATCTTCTACTAATCTAGAAAAGGATCTAGGAAGTTTTCCTTGTTTTTCTTTAGCCCTTTTGACTGCACTTCTATCCATTTTTAGGTTCATTAACCCATTAAAATCCCCCATCACAATGATCTTTTCATAGCTTTCTTTTTCTGTTTTGTCTTGTATATCTTTATAAAATTCACTTTTATTTTCTTGTGGACCATACACTCCAATCAACATTTTTTTTCTTTTTGCCATTCTATTTCAACACCAGTCACATAACCCTTGTTATCATTAAGTACCTCTTTTGGATATAAGTAATCTTTTACATACATAGTTACCCCTTTCTTGCTTTTATTTATTGAGGACAGAAACTCCTTACTATTTTTTTTATTCTTTTCCAATCTTATATCTTTTATTTTTATATGGGATTCCTGCAAACAAATCACATCACATTTTTGTTTTTCCATGAAAAGAAAGCCTTTATTATGCTTCTGGGGAGAGTTGAGTCCTTTCATGTTCCATGATACAATTTCATTTATTAATTCCTCCTCCTCCTTCTTTTTTAAACTATTAACCACAATACACAGAGAAAGAAAGGAATGAAAACACAATCCAAAAACTCTCCCACAATCAAAAAACTCTCCCACACAGCCATACCTTTACTGCACTGCTCAAAACCCAACATTTAATTTTCACTACCTTAACTGAAGTCCTCTGTCCATGACCAATTTCAGTAAGGCAGCGAGACTGATTTTAGCAAAAAAATGGAAAACAACAGAGGTACCAACTGTGAAAGGGTGGATCTGGAAATTAGTAGATATGATGAGTATGGATATGTTAACTGCTAGATTAAAAAAACAAAATGTACACGAAGTTGAACAGGATTGGGCCACAATACTACTGTACTGTGAGAAGGAAAATTTAAATTTCTTGAGATGCTGATTGTATTATTTGAGGCAGAATGATCAAAACAAATTAAGTAAGATGTTTTAACACAAAGAATAACTGGTAAAACTTTGTTTTTGAACTGAAGAAAATAAGATTTAAATGACAAAGTTTTATACAAACTGGATGAACATGGGAAGTCAATTGTAAATATATATGGAAGACTAAATTTGAATGCTACCATTTTGTATATTATTAGTTATACAAATCAATTAAAAACTAAAAAAACCCACAAAGCAACACAAAATCACAAATGGAGGATAAAGTTGCAAAAGAATTTAGTCCTCTTTCTCCACAGGTTGCTATTTTCTTCCTTCCTTAATTATCAGCAGCTGAGGTAGACAAAAACAGCTGAATCGTTTTCAGAATCATATGCTTCTATTATATCCTTTATAGTGCCTAAACAAAGGTTGCTTAAATCACTGGGAAAGCCCACTTGAAAAGTCAAAATGAAAAGTCAAAAAGACTCAAGTAGCAAAGTTCCAGCAGATTTCAGAGCTTTAAACTCACCAAATGTTGCTTTTCCCTTTTTAAATAGAAACACTCAGACTCACCTTTGTCTAGTCTATGAATTAGTATTTTCTCATGGCAAACTGTTTCCCCATTCTTTGCTATTCCTCCTGGCTACAAAGTTGTTACTATTAGCCAGGTTTTTAATGTCTTTTTTTAGTCTTTTAAGTCTTTTAAAACTTGGGAGTCTCTCAAGTATTTTAAATGGTTTTGCTGTCTTTTCTAGTTATATGCAGACTATTCTCTCTCTTTAATCTCTTTAATCTTCTTAGTCCTAACATCATTCAACACAAAAAGAAAATTCACATTCCTTTGGAATGGCTCAAACAGAAAACAGAGCTCTTTCAAAGAATCCCAATGCATTGTTTATCTTTATCTTTGTTATCTTTTAGCTCTACCTGTAGGTCTCTGACTCCTTTCTTTCTGAGAGATCTCAGCATTGGGGTCTACCCTTGTTCCTAGACACACCAAGCCAGCTTTTCAGTCTCTTTCTTTAGCAAAAATAAAAGGTCTTGGACAAGGCTAGTGCCTGAATGGCTACCAAGTCACTACAACGGCTACTCTTTGGCTCTCGTGAGCCCCAAATTCCCCCCTCTCCTTTCATTTGGGATGGGTTTGAGGTTAACATTCCAAGCCCATTCCACCAAAGTGGATGTCTAGCCTCTAACTCCAAGGTTAGATTGCAACAATTGGAGTTGTGGTAGGGCTAGAATTTTCACTTCTCAACACCTTGCCATCCTGACTGGAAGTTCATAAAATATGACTTTTTCATAGCATTTGCCCATTGGATCAACCTTTTCAGTGAGCAATCTACTACAACCATGAGATTTCTTTCAGATCCCTGTGGTCATAGTCTGCCAGAAGTCATGTTGAAAGACCTAGAAATTCCTAGAGAAAACAATTTTAGGTCAGGGGTGCCCAACCTTTTGGACTCATGGAGTCCTAAGGGCTCCACAGAGCACAGGTTAGGAACCACTGCTCTAAGCATTTGTAGGTCCTCTGGTGAAATTCTATGGTCAACTTCCAGCAGATGTTGACCACAGAGTTGTACTGGAGGACCTATAGATTCCCAAAGATGAGCTCTGTCAGGTAGAAAAAATAGTTGTTGTTGTTGTTTATTTGCAGGTTTCCCATTTTCATGGGGGGCCTTTGCTTCTAACCCCAGCAGATGTGGAGGTTCTATTGTACATAATTAAGTGATGTCCCCTGGTCTGATCTCCTTTCCTCCCAATGTACTTAAGCAGGTATCACTTCTTTGGGCAAAGGAAGTCTGTTCTACTGGTGATTGGCACATGGTTGGATGATGTTTCCACCCCTCTCCCACCAAAAAGTAAGGCTGAGACAAAGAATTGCAATTGTCACAGACTCAATTGGAGGTGGGAAGGAGGAGCAAATTTTATCCACCCAAGTCCCACCAGCAGAACAGATCTCCTTTGTCTAATGTAACTGAAAGCTGATAAAACATGTTTTAGAGGGCCATGACAATCTGGCAATACTGCCACAACCTGACTTCATACGGATAGTGAATACAGGGCAGTTATGGATGTAATACGAGGCTAAGCATCTGCAGCTGCTATAAACAATGCCAATTTCCATCAATAATATTAACTAGGTCTCAGTATACAGAAGAAAATGGAAGAGCATCAAAGATGGTTAGAGAAACCATGAATTAGAGATTTTGTCCTCACTACCAACCATAGCAACATAATTACGTTTAAGTTAACTCATATATTGAGTTTCACCCAAGCAGAATTGATATTTGACTCATGTGGT
>CM034708.1:124516112-124534741 GCA_020142125.1 Phrynosoma platyrhinos
AAGAATTTTTATTGTAATTTTGTCATGTTTTTATTGCCATGTTTTAAAGCTTGTTGTTTTATCTCTATTGCTGTACTTCCACCTCGATCCATTGGGAGAGGTGGGATATACAAATTATTATTATTATTATTATTATTATTATTATTATTATTATTATTATTATTCACATATCTCATTATTATTTCTATACATAAAAAACAACCAATACAGGTCTAAAGCAGAGTTCTCACACTGTTTTTAGTTATTATGTTCAATTTCATTTTTAAAGCTTCAAACCAATTTTTTAAAAAATGTTAATTGGATGTTTATTTCTCAAAAAACACTGATTAGCAATAAGATGCAGTTTGAAAGGGAAGGTTTCATACTTTCACCCCAAAATCAATGCACACTGGGGAAAATGGGGTGGTTTGTCATGCATTGGGTCAAGAGGACTGCAGTTATTCTCAGAGTTGCATCCATCATGTTTTTCTGGGCACAGTGAAGTCAATTAATAGCTAGTAATGCCCAGTGAGCCTTACCCCATAAAATTAGGTTCTGAAGATATTGGCTGAGATCCTGCATCAATCAGGATGATGTGACCAGCTACCACTAGTGAGCAATGTTGCAATGAAGGTTGCAACAAATCCCTACAAGAGTCCCTGTTTTGCTCCCCAAAGCATTGCTCACTGGTTGCAGAGAACTGGTCATGTCATCTTGCACTGTTTCACTCTGCAGCTAAGCAGAACTCTATTGCTCTAAATCAGGGGTAGGCAACCTTTCCCCTTTAAGGGCCGAGGGACTTCAGCTCCCAGAAACCTCAGCCATGTTGGCCAATAGTCCCATGTTGGCCAATAGCTCCTGGGATTCTGGGAGCTGAAGTCCCTCGGCCCTTAAAGGGGAAAGGTTGCCTACCCCTGCTCTAAATGGCTGACTGGCTTTTAAGGTGTGTTCACTTGTAGTTGTACCAACAGATCACACATGAAAATAGGAACCAGCCATGATGTCCTAAGTATAGCTTATGATATCGTTACTGACTAACAGTCCTTAAATGCCCTTTCTGAGAGATCAACCAAGGCCCTGTCTGAATGGGCCACAATACTTTTGGGACAACCTAAATTACCATCCTTCTGAAGCTGCCCTGACTTGCTCCTTTTATCTGGCCCTCTGTTCCTGGGCAGCAGTGGCTGTCTCAATGGGCATCCCATTGAGCTGCCAGGGCAGCCACTGCCACCTCTGGTTGCTCACATCTGAGGTCAGAATGAGGCACCCAGTAACGGTTACATGCTGGGAGCCTCATTCTGACCTGTGACAGTGGTGGATGTGCCGACTGGAGGGCTCCAGTTCCTCCCAGATTTGGAACAACAGGCATGTTTTTAAAATGTGGGTTAAGGCTGTTATACCCTGGTTCAGTTGGTTGTGCCAGATTTTATACAGACTGCTGAAGTCAGAATGAAGCCAGGCAGTCATTTAATGTATATTTTATGCATTTTTCAAATATGTATTTTATACCACATTTTATCCAACATACGCTTTTTTGTCATGCTGGAGTTGAGATATGAATGTGATTTTCAGTATCTCTAACAGGCCTTGAGATACTCTTTGAAATCAAGAAGCAAAACTGGACAGCTCAAGGTGAAGGGTTTATTTACAGAGGATAAGGAATTGCTATTACAGATGCAGAACAAAGTTCCAGGATGGAAGCAAACACTCTCTTCCTCCTGAGCAGCTCACAGTAACACAGAGCTATACAAGAACTGTCTGGGATACTCACTAACAAACACCAACTGCACTGACTCTCCACTACTCCACAACTACAATGACTTACATTAAGTTCAGCCTTATATACACTTGGCTGATGCAACCTTCCAGTACATGGCATTAGGCATTACATCATACATACAGAATCACAGGTGCAGTCCAATACACAATTTAGTGTCTTCACGAACATTTATCACCAGATGTCCTGGCCTTGTCACACAATCCACACACACATCATGATGGTGCAGTTCTGCAGATCTAATTTCACATTATATTATGGTGACACTCTTTGCCCACTGTCTAAAGCAGGGGTTAGCAACCTAAGGCCCGTGGGCCGTGTACGGCCCATGGAGGCCTTGGGACTGGCCTGTGGCCAGTCCCACCGCCGCTGCCATTGCCACCGCTGCCATTGCCACCGCCCTGCGGGCGCCATTTTCGCTTCCAAAAAAGGAGCCTGCACTCTCGCGCGCATGCTCACAGCAGCACGTGCCATTTTGGAAGGGCCCACCGCAGCTGCACCGGGTGAATTCACCTGCCACGGGCATGGGGGGGTGCTTTCCAAGGGCCAGGGAAGTTCCCCCATGGGCGCAGCGGGTGAATTTGTCCGCTGCAGGCGCAGGGGGGCTTCCAAAATGGTGCCGGTGTCACGTGAGCATGCGTACGACGGCGTCATTGTGCACATGCATGCGTGAGGGGACAAGCTAAGGATGTTGTTTATTGGAGTCAGGCCTGGACTCATTACAGGATCCAATTATCCAGTTTGCCATAGATATAGCTAGAGCACAGTACTAACACTAATATGTTGTTGCTGTTGTTGTTGGTTGTGGTGGTGGTAGTGCTGCTGCTGCTGTTGTTATTGTTGTTTTGTACCCTGAAGCCAACTCTGATTTATGGCAACCCAATCTTACAGTTTTCTTGGCAATAATTGTGCAGAAGAGGTTTTCCACTGTCTTTCTCTAAAACTGAGAGATTGTGACCCACCTAGGATCATCTGGTGAGTTTCCATGGCTGAGTGAGAATTTGAACCTTGGCCTGCTAAAGTCCTAGTCCAACACTCAAACCACTACACTGATTCTGTCACACACTAATCCTTATTCAGTGAACAACTGGCCAATGCATGAGATTACAAGTGAGCTATGCTATGTGAAGTGACTAAATAAAAAATGAATATGCCATATAAGCTTCAGTATTTCTATCTACTAAGGATATGAATGCCAATGATTCTACACTGTTTTTAAAAGTGAAATGTGTATTTACAGTTTCCAGGCTGTATGTTTATGCATCTTTACGAGGGGGTTCCTCTGAATAAATTACAAATAAGATTGCATGGGACTGGGCTCCATGCATGTTTGATGGCAGATGTTCTCTTTTTTCAGTCAACCCCCCCCCCCCCAATCCTTCCTAATGTAATGAATATTCTGGACTTCTGCCTCCTATACAAGCATGAGCTGTGCTGAGAATGTAATCACTTCAAATCATAATTAAACACAAATTCCAGAACACACAGTTCACAAATGGCAACATTTCTTCCAGTAGCAAATTAAATTAATCAGTCACTGAGATTAGGAGCCAGACTGCTTACTTCAAATTCCCAGTAAAAGTTGACACATTGCAATCTATTTGAAGCTGCCCTTTGAGAGTGTTCAGAAACTGGAGAAAGAGAAAAAAGCAGAAGCCCCATTTCTTTCTAGTGTGTTTGGTGATCCCATTATAATGATAGTGCACCAACTGCACCACTCTAATGTGAGATAGAGTGAATTCCCCGTCTCACAGGGCAGATCAGGAGGATGCTGACTCACATATGTGGAGAGTGGCAGGAATAGTCCCTGCTACCTCTTCCATGAAAAACCACTTCACTTCACCTAATTAATGAGAAGAGGAACATGGATAAGTTCTCCAGATGTTACATCAAGAATTCAGCTAGCATAATTTCCCAGAGCAGCTGGCCCAATCCCTGAAGGATCTTCAAACCAAAGCAAGAGGTCCTTAGACCAAGGGATTGGGTCAAATGGTGCTCTGAGACCCCCTTAGTGCCTCACTGAGAATCCTGAGGCAGAACTCTGAGGCAATGAAAACATTCTGGCAGTAATATAGACAGTCTCCACTCCCCTCCCCCCCATATACAGTGCTTCATTCTGACAAACAACCCTCAGAAGAAGGTATGCAGAGCCTGATGGATTTTCAGGAAATCCTATTGAGATGGAAAGAGGGAGGAGAACTAAGAATTTTACCATCTCTGATAGCCAGACACCTTGGGCCATTGCTGATCTGCCAGCGTGTTTCTTTGCATATTTCAAAATGTGGATTCTTGCATAATTCCAAATGTGGATTCTTGGTGCCAAGATACTTCAAAGATTGCTTGCTTCCTGCCAGCCTCCCCATGATCTTAAGATCTGCTTCAGGGGGTCTTCTGTTTTCCCCACAAACATGGGAGGCATCATTAATGGGAACAAGGAGCAGAGCTTTCTTGGTAGGATACACTGACTGTCAAACTGTCTTATAAAGATATTATACTGACTCTTTCTTTCATTCATTCATTTAAGGAAGCTGATAAACTTCTTTGTTGTCATTGTTCCGTGTACCTTTTCCGTGTTCCGTACCTTCTCAATAAAACTGAAAGTGATTTTTAAATATACTCGATCTTTGCTCTATTTCAAAAACATTGTTTTTTGTCCTGTGTCAGGTTTTATACATTTTATATTATTTTTTAAAGTTTTAATATTATTTTTAAGTTTTAAAAATTCAGATTGTAGAGCAACTTGGAAGTTCTCTTGGGGCTACAAAGTGATGAAGGAGAAGAAGGAGAAGAAGAAGAAGAGTAACAACAATCTCACATATTGCTGTGAGGTGACTGCCTTTGGGCAAAGACATACATTCTAAAGTACAGTGGAAGGAACCCATATTCACTATATCACACATTTATGACTAGCAATGAGAATATGTGTGCAACTGGAAAGCACTTCCATCAGACAAAGAATGGCTTCATCTGTACAAATCTATGCAAAAGTTTGAAGGACTACTGTGCAGCTGACAGCAATTATCAAAAACAATGGACATTTGTCAGAGGTTGGATAGAAGACAGAGTGACTGGATTATCTCAGTGGTGACACATATCAGGAGATAAGTAGCTATTTGCAGTGTTTGCCAATTAATGTCCTTAACTTTGGACTAGTGGATATCAAGGCCATCCATAAATTTCTGCATGAATTGTAGCCCATGTCCTTTTCTATGACCACAGTGGTGTTAAGGACTGGTGAGATATATGAAGCAGCAGATAGTGCCAGTCTGTAACTGAGATCTTGTCCGTATGAAATTTTCAAATTGTGGAATACCATCTTTCCTGCCTGTGTCTTTCCTCCCTAATTATAAAAATGTTTGTTGTTTCTGCATGCTTCCCTGGAATCTGCTTTACTTGTGATTATTTCCGAGTATAATTCTTTCACAAGAGACACAGCTTGCTTCAATGAAATCAAAAGCTCAACTGAGACCTTATATTTCAGTGCAAGCTCTAGAATAAAGGTAAAGGTAAAGGTATGCCCCATTGACAAGGTTGTCAAGCCATTCCCGACCATAGGGGGTGGTGCTCATCTCCATTACTAAGCTGAAGAGCATTGTTAGAGACTACTCTGTGATCATGTGGCCAGTATGATTGCACAGAATGTTGTTTATCTTCCCACCAAAGTGGTGCCTATTTATCTACTTGCATTTGCATGCTTTCCAACTGCTAGGTTGGCAGAATCTGGGACTAGTGATGGGAGCTCATATAGCTTTTGGGTCTCAAACTGCCAACCTGCCAATCTTGCAATCAGCAGAGTCAGCATCTTAACCACTTGAGCCACTGTATTCCTATTAAGCTCTAGCATACCAGTTTGCTGTAATTGAACTAAGCTGAGGACAAAGGGAAGAAGTGGAAAGAGGAAATAGAAATTGGGATGTTTTTAAAGCAGTTGAAAATATTACATGACAGAGAGTTAATCAGGATTGTCCTCATCAAAACAGTACAATTGAAGAGGACGCCCTAGTAAACATTCCTACCTATGTCATAGTAGAAAAGTAAAAGCCCACACTTTCCTCTAGATCAGTATCCAATCTAGTATTTAATACCTAGAATGTGACACCAAATACAAAGCACATCAACAATTTTTAGAAATTCTCGATGTGCCAATGCTTTCAATTTGAAAAAAGTACCAAAATTCATATATAATATCTTATTTAAGCTTGTTTCAGAATCACTGGTCTAGTTAACATTGGAAATGGTGGGAGACAATGTTCAGTATTAACTTTGCATTGGAATCATCTTTCATATCATTATATACCTTTAAATTATACTTTTGAAACCTGGGACTTCACTGACAATTAGTGGAGTTAGAGTCTGACTGCACTTCCCGTAGCTCATACACCAAGGCTGGAAAGACAAATACTCCCCTTCCACTTTTCAATGGTCAGCGGGCACCTTCGCTATGCATAAATGTATCTATTATAGATGTTAATGTCATCTATTTTTGGTGGGACATCAATACATGTTTAAATCCTGCTGCATCTATCGGTCTGTTCAACTTGGGACAAACACCTGAGTTTAGGACATTAAATCCTATGCATAAATCTTATTCACTAAATCATTGCATGCTCTATAATTCTTTTTAATTCCCCACCCAATCCAGTTCCTGAAAATATCAAAAGAAAAACTCCAACAGCTGTACTGTGTGCAACTTCACAAAGAAGACCATGTCAGAGATGGAAACAGTAGAGAGAATTCCTTTCCATGTAGCCTAATAGTTACGTATGAGAAGCACAATCAGAATGATATCGTAAATAATGAAATCCCTTTTTAATGTCTTTTATTATGAAAATGCTATAATCCAAAGCAAAATTAAGCAAGTGATGGTGCCAGATAATGACAGTCCCAGATCAGATGGCACTCAGTGAGCTACTGGGAAAAAAAGGAGAGGCCAGGTTCAAGAAGCATTGTGGATAAAGACACAACTGCATTCAAGTCGAAAGGACATTCATCTGTTGGTGCACTCAGAGGTGTAGGGTAAGCTGCACAACACATATTATAGGAACATGGAATGTGAAAAGTATAAATCAGGGAAGCCTAATGCAGTAAAAAGAAAAAGAAATGGAATGTACAAACATTGCAATACTTGGGGTGAGTGAGCTGAAGTGGACAGGAATGGCATATTTTCAGTCAGATTATTACACAGCGTTTAATTTAACACTGTTGTTGTTGTGTGCCTTCAAGTCACTTCCAACTTATGGGGACCCTACAGTGAAGCAATAATGGGGTTTTCTGAGGCTAAGAGTATGTGACTTCCCCAATGCCCCCCAGTGGTTTTCCATGGCCCAGCAGGAATTTGAACCCTGATCTCTGGAGTCAAAGTCTAATGCTTAAACCACTGCACCACAGTGACTATTACTAACAGTATTACTATTACTGTTATATTTAGTGTTATCCTGTCTTTTCTCAGTTCAGGATTCAAATGTGGCTTAAAAAAACACAATTTGAAAAAAAATCATATGCTACAAAAGTTGAATTGAGATGAAACAATAAAAACCCAGATTAAAACATACATCATTAAATCTGCAATGTGCTTGAGCACATGCAAGTGCATGCATGCACACAGAGAGAGAGAGGGGGAGGGAGCAGTAAAACAATCAGCAAAATCCAGTACATTGTTTAGGGGATATGGGCCTTATAGTCACTCATCAAATGCCTACTGAAAGAGAAAAGTATTTACTTGCCTGCAAAAAGAAAGTAGGGAGAATGCTAGTCTAACTTTTCTATGAAGAGAATTCCAGAAACTGGGGGCAGCCATTTAGAAGCCTCTCTCTCATGTTCCCACCAGATGTACCTGTGAGGGAGGTAGAACAAGAGAAGGGCCTCTGCAGCAGAACTCAAAACATATTCATTTGTAAGGGAGAATACGGTCCTTCAAATAACCTGGATGTGAGCTGCCCAGAAAAAGACTAGCAGCCAGTGGAGCTGTTCCAATAAGAAAGTTGTAAACACTCTGTATTTAAGCCTAGTTAGCACTCTGGCTGCAGTTCTTTGGACCAACTGAAGTTTCCACATAGTCTTCAAAGGCAACTCCACATAGAACATTGCAGTAAATTAATGAGATTGTAACTAAGGTATGTGTCACCACATCCAGATCTGACATCTCAAGGAACAGCCCAGCTGTGCCAATGCAAATGCACTCCTAGCCACTACTGAAACCTAGGCTTCCAGACTCTGAGTTGAATCCTGAAGCACACACAAGCTGTAAACCAGTATTTTCAGGGGAGTGTAGCACCCCATACAGCATCAACTGAATCTCTATTCCCCATATGCCTTTTGACTGACCAGAAGCACCTCTGTCTTGTATGTTTTCAATGGTTTGCTTTAATTCTGTCCTTTACTGATGACGGGTACCAGTTTAGGACCAAAACAGCCTCCTTGTTTGTGGTGGGAAGGAGTAATAGAGTTGGGTGTCATCCACATACTAATGATACTAACTCCCAAAACTCTGGGACAATCTCTCCCAGTGGTTTCATGTATATGTTGAATAACATGGGGGACAAAACAAAACCCTGAGGGATCCCACAGGCTAGCAACCATCTCCCAGCACCACATTTTGAGTTTGCCCCTTCATTTTGTTTCTTACAGGAAGGAACAAAGCCACTGGAAAACATTGCCCCAAGTCCTCTTCCAGCAAGGTGACCCATAAAGATACCATGGTCAATGATACCACTCAAAGGTCAAAAAGAACAAAAAAGGGTACACTTTCCCTGCTTGGCCCCCAGTGTAGGTCATCCAGCAAATCAACTAAAACCATCTCTGTCCCACAACCAGGCCTGAAACAAGATCAAAATATATATTGATAAGCCATCTCATCCAGAAACCCCTGGAGCTGGGAGGATACCAGATATTCCAGAACCTTCCCTAAAAATGGAATGTTAGAGATATGCCCTGTTGGCTCTTATGGATGTTTGAACAGCTTTCATTACCATTAAGCATAGTAACCTTCTAGGCTATCTGGCTGGGATGAGACTTAGGGACTGTACAGACTGCCAGAAATAATGCAGCTTGAGACCACTTTAACTGTCCTGGCTCAATGCTAGGGAATCATGAGAATTGTAGTTTTTTTCTGAGACATTGAGCCTTCTCTGTCAGAGAGCTCTGGTGCCACAATAAACTACAGTTCCCATGATTCCCTAGCACTGAGTCAGGGCAGTTAAAGTGGCCTCAAGCTACATTATTTCGATCAGTCTGTAAAGGCCCTTAGAGGCACAATTTTATAAGTCTTCATTCCTTCCTGGAGAAGCACATCTAGAAGGTGGTGCTGTGGGGTTCCTTTCTCATTGTTGGCCATTGGTCTGTGGTGTCCCTCAGTATTTGGATTTGTCTCGCATGCTGCACTTAGAGAGGTTGTCCAGAATTTTGAGATCTGATACTACCAGTATATGCATGATACCCAAATATATTTTTGTTTTCCATCTAACCCCAAGGAAGCTATTTCAATTCTAAATCAGTGTTTGTAATCAAAAGTGGGTTAAATGAGGGCAGTTGAAGCTCAATCCAGACAAGACAGAGGTGCTTCTGGTCCTCTGAAAGGCATATTAGAAAATAGTGATTTGGCCCATCTTGGGTGACAATGCACTCCCCCTGAAAACACAGAAAATCCTAGATAATAATTATGTTGGTTTGAGCAGTGACCATGAATGCATTTGCACAGTTCACCTTTCCTAAAGATGTGTCATCTAGCCATGGTGACCCATGCCTTAGTTACACCCTGTTTTGTCCATATGGGGTTGCATTTGAACAGTATTTGGAACCACTTAAAAGAGCTGCAGTCAGACTGTTTGCTGGGAATACATGATTCTCTTGTTAGGATAGCTCCACTGATCTATTTTGGGGCACAATTCAAAGTTCTGATAATTTCCTATAAAGTCCTAGGGCCTTTGCAGACTGCCAGAAATAGTGCAAATTGAGTCCACTTTAACTGCCCTGGCTCAGTGCTAGGAAATCATGGGAACTGTATTTTTTTCTGAGACATTGAGCCTTCTCTGTCAGAGAGCTCTGGTGCCACAATAAACTACAGTTGCCATGATTGCCTAGCATTGAGTCAGGGCAGTTAAAGTGGACTCAGTTTGCACTATTTCTGGCAGTTTGAAAAGGTTACTACATGGATAAATGTCAAGGTTATCTGAAGTATTCTATTCTTCCATATGGGCTTGACAAAGCTTTGAGATCTGGGGATGGGGGGGGTATCTTCTCACCATTCTACTACTATCACAGGCTTTACTACAGGGGAAAAGGGAGAGAGCCTTCTTGGTTGCTGCTCCCAGGCTCAGGAACTCCCTTCCTAGAGAGGCTAGGTTGGACGTTTTCACACTACCTGGCTTAAGCCGCCTGGAGCCTTTCCGGAATGGCTCGTGCTGCTCATTCCGGAATGGCTCCGGCAGCGGCAACCCTAATTCCTTTTAAAACCCGGAATTACCTTTAAGCTGCTGAAGCTGGAGTTAGCGTTGGTTCGGCCAGAGTGAGGCCGGACTTACTGCTCCGTGCGTTTGAACACACGGAGCAAGGAGCCGGATGGACGCAGGGATGGCACTGGAAGGGGATGGTTTGCTGCGGCGTGTGTGTGAACAAGCTGGAAATGGAGCCGGAGTGGGGCCGGACGGAGGTAGGATTGCGTCCTCCTAAAGCCCCATGTGAAAACGCCCGTTGGCTCTCTTCATGGTGTCTTTCCAGCAACAGGTGAACTCTTTTTAATTAATTTCAACAGACCCTTGGGGACAGACTGTTTATACCAAAAAGTGTGTTTTACTGTTCTTATTTTGTGCCTTATAACAGATATGGTTTCAATCTGGTTTTTTAAAATTCTGTTTAAAATTTTCTGTAAAACTTATTCTGTTTACAGATGTGAGCTATGTATAATCGCTTTTAAAATTCTTTAAGAAGCCTAAAGTCCCAGTGGTGTGGAAAATAGAGGATATAAATTTAAAAAATATAACAACAGCAACAATTCCACATGCTAGCAGGCGGATTTGTATTCTGCAAAGTACATCACAGTCTAAGATGCAAAAAGGGTGTATTTACTTAAATAGAACCAGACTGAATCTTTATGTAATTTTGCATCTATAATTAATTTTCTCTACTGAATTATATTAAACTTACAAATCAATATGTTGTATTGATATAATGCTTCTGTGCATGTGTGTTTGGAAGGTTTTTTTTGTCCCCTTATGCATATAGTTTTTTTAGTTTAATTCTAAAACTGAATAATATGAGGCAGGGGAACTCATCTCTCTTCTGTCAAGATTATCTGTACACTGTTGGCTGTGCTAATTATACATGCAAATTTAAAGACCCACAGAAATCTTGTATTTCTGTACAGACCAATACTTCCTCAAATGTGATCAACAATCAAAACTATGCATAAATCTTTGTGTTCTCATCCAGTGGGAGAATATAGCAGGAATTGCTTTTTCTTTCCTGCAGGAATAAAGAGCATGAAGATAGACATCCCTGCTCGTTAGTTACAACTAAATTTAATACCACTGATTTTAACTGGTCTGCTCTAGATAGGACCAATGTCATATTTGGCCCTTTGAGTCCTTAGCTCTTCAGAGTGTGAGTTTGAATCCTATGTGTTAGGCCATATCAAGACTGAATAAGGCTGCCCCTCTTTTCTCTTTCTGAATGCATCCTTTAATTCTTACTAAATTCATCCTTTAACATAGGTGGACATCCTCCTCCTCCCCATATTAGGAATAGCTGTCCCTATTAAATTTGACCATTGCAGATGAGGGAGCCTATGTTTTAGTTTGTTTTTTCAGGAATTGAACAAAATTCACCAGTTGCTTCATAATGAAGATAAAAAAGTAAGGCTTTTTTAAAAAAATCCAAATGAAGGAAAACGTGAAACTGACAGATTTTCCAATCCCTTGTCTGGGCTAACATGCTAGTCCAAGGTTAGTAGTTATATATGACATTTGGAGGCTGAGAGCTTATGTGATTCAGTTCAACATACATTTTGAACTGCAACATTTAGCTGCATTTGCTCATTTATCAAAACAGCAATATACCCAGGGTTTCTTACTGACAGCTTTATATTTTCTCTGCATGTGTCTGTCTTCATAATAGATTTCTCTTTTGTCTTGCTATCCAGCTTTCCATTACTTTCCTGAGAAGTTCAGACTTCAGCATTAATTTCTCTGGTATACCATCTCTTGCCAATCAGAATGTTTAAATCTAAACTGTCTGAGCAACAGCTCTATGTGTTTAGATTTTTCTAGCAGTCACCTGGATGATGCAGTGCAGGTTTGCAAAATTGTTTTACCCTGTGCAGTCTTTCCTGTCCTCACCATTCTGATCACATACACAGTGCCTAGGCCAGCTAGGAATACCTGGCTATTGGCCAGCTCTTTGTCAGCACAAAAAAAAGAGAGAAAAAAGAATTGGAGACATTTGCTAGCCTGCTCTTTCTCTCCCCATACCCTCCACCACCAAAAAAGAGAAAACTATTATACTTATTACTTTGCTCTGTGTTGCTGTCTCTATGTCAGTACTCCAAAAAAGATGGATATGCTGAAAGCCACACAAAACTGTTAAAAGTAGAAACAGGAAACCATGAAGATTTTTTTCCTTCAACACACTATCATTAAGTATTAGGAAGAGGATCTGGATGGTTGTGTTGCAATACATTTACCCTTGTCCAAAGGACATTAGAAAGATTCTGCAGTATAGCAATAAAACAGCAGAGAGTTTCCATCAATTTATCACAAGCTGTCATTACATTAACTGAAAGGGCAGTACCTCACCAAGCCACATTCTCTCTGATACACATACACACTGATGCAGAAATACATGCATATAACATTTTTATTGCATGACTGGATATTACATCATGCAGTGGAAGAAGGCACCCCCTGCTCCACCATCAAGAGATGGATTTAAAACCAGCTAATAGAGATCTTTGTGCATTTAGTTCATGAAAAAGCCCAGTGGTGAAGACACTATAAACAAAATCTCAGTTCAAACATTGCACCATCTGTGAATTCCTGAAGTGGCATTGGGCAAGCCAACATCTTCCATTTTCAATATCAGATACCCTAATTGCTAATTCTGCCCTTCTACTTCTAACTTTTTGTAATCCAAATAGCAACATCCACTCGCATGAAAGGGAGAGACATGACTTGGGAAACATGAAGCATTGCACACATTTAGAAAAAAGGGATGGAAAAAAATTCAGCAGGAGGGGTGAGGGAAGGGGAGGGACAACTAGATGAAGGACAAAGACAACCAGGAGGGAAGACAAGACAGTGGAATGTCTCAAAAGATAGTGTAGTTAGCTGAGAGAAAACAGCTAGATCAGTACTTCTCAGGCAATCTGGTGCCAGGACCAGCAATTATTCTTTTCTAATACACTGGGTATGGCAGGAAAGTTGTGCCCAGTGGCTTCTATTGTTCCCCTTACTAAGAATTAGAAGCCAATGGGTCAGGGACCAGCACCAGTTCAAGGATATCTACTTTGTGTAGCACTGAGCTGGAGAACATCAAAATGCAGCATTTTGTTACAGGTTCCACTAGTGCAAGCTATCCAACTATAACCTAGTGGGATATTCATCAGAACATAAACATTTGTAGGTTTTGTCAATTTTTTTAAAAAAGTGCTCTTTTCTATTGAATGGATAGATAGATTGATAGAGGAAGATAATAAGAGTGAGCACAAACCACTGGATTATTTGGACTTCAATTCAGAAAACCTCTATATTTTCTTGGATGAGTTCAAAAGCTGCTTAGTTCAACTAGGGTACTCACCTTTACATTTTTTTTTTTAAATAAAGGGAACTACCAGCCTTTAAAAAATGTGGTGGAATTGGATAAAATGTGTCAGGATCATTGCCACTTATCTTCCAAGTTGCCGGTGATGAGATATAGGAAGGTAGGCACAAGAAGAGTCTTCATAGTTTGAAGAATTACTAAGGACAAGCTTATATACACACACACACTTTGGTGTTGTTGAGAAACAGATTAGAAGCTAGATCAAGAAGCTGTTTTTGTTTGTTTGTTTGTTTGTTTTTTATTTGTTTGTTTGTTTGTTTTAAAAAAAGGAGTGTTCAGGTTTGACAAGGGAAGAGAGAATGACTAACTTGCCTTTAGCATCTTGGTGGTTGTCCTTCTCTCCTATGCTTTTGCCCTTTGTGTGATAATGATGCACATTGCAGAAGCATCCCTTGGCTAGAAACATGGACAAATAGTTGCAGTGCTAAAGATGTGATGATGAATGAAAATCAATAAAAGGCTTTTTTGTTGATATTTCCTGCACCTTTAGCCCCAAAGTTGCAGGAAATGCACTAGAACAGTGGTGGGTGGATGATGGATGAGGAGCATACAAGAGACTTCAGCATCTAGCACATTCATGCAGGTAGCTAATGCGACATGCTCCCATGTCCCAAAGACTCCACATTTGAAAAAATTCTTGCTCCTGGGAGACAACCAGCATAGTGTACTAATTTTTTTAATGTATTCCTCCCAAATCCCTCTCCCAATGCACTGGCATTGGAGCTGTTGTTATTATTTACCAGCAAATCAACTTTGACTATGGCAGCCCTAGGGGGAAAAAAAAGAGCTCCAAGAATCCTGGTCATTAATTCCTCTGTTCAGGGATTAGTGAGCCCTGGCAAAATTAACTATAATGAGAAACTAGATCTTCCAGTCACAAAGGTACATTCACTCCTCTCCCTACTTTGGAGCTATTGTTGTACAGTCAGCCCTCCATATCCATGGGTTTTTTATCCATGGATTCAAGGAACCATGGCTTGAAAATATTTTAAAAATACATAAATTCCAAAAGGCAAACCTTGATTTTGCCATTTTATATATGGCAAATCAAACCTTGATTTTGCCATTTTACTATTCCATTGAATTAAATGGGAGTTGAACAACCAAGGATTTTGGTATCCACAGGGTGGAACAACAAACCCCAATTATACCGAGGGCCCACTGTATGAAGAGTTGGGGAAAATCTTTTCAGAAGAGTCTCTGCATCTACTTTAATGTGAACTGCTGACAAAATGGATTTGAATCTGATCAGCTTTGACATAGCCCTGCTCAATGTTTCTTAGATCTCTCCAATTCAATCCAAAAGACACACCTAAGAGATGCCTTTGTTGTGTGTCTTCAAGTTGTTTCCAACTTAGAATGACCCCTAAAGCAAGACTATCATGGGATTATCTTTGCAATATGTGCTTAGAGGAGGCTTGCCCTGTGGCTGAGAGAATGTGATTTGCCTAAGGTCATCCAGTGGGTTTCATGGCTGAGCTGAAAATCAAAACTCCAGAGTCATAGTCCAGTACTCAAGCCACTATGGCATGCTGTTTCTCCAAGAGAAAGATAGACATGCCAACTGAGAGGATGTTTCATGCATCTGATGAAAGTTGGCTCTGGCCAAAGATGTCACAGCCATCTTTGTTGTTAAAATGCCATATAACTTTAATGAACTAAAACACCCACCCCTCTTGATTTTGCTGTCTTACATGACTGTGGTGAGTTACTGAGGTAATGTATTAGAGGCATCTCAGATACTCTTACAGCCCAATGCTATGCACATTTCCACTTATTCAGGTCTCATAGTAAGGACCTAGTAAGCATGCATAGGACTGAAGCCTTAGACAGCTTACTTATAGTGTAAAATTGGCATGACTAACTTACCAAATGATAAACAGACATAATCGGTAAATTGACCCAAATATTACAGATAATATTATGCTAAATTCATTAACAGTCCAACATATTCCTTGTTTCCTGTTTGTTTTGCTTATTACATTCAATGCACTCTGTAGCCTTTCTTTTGCCTTCAAGTCATTTTTGAATGTGCTGTTTAAACCCTCTGGCTATGTTGCTCCTGCTACATTTTATTTTGTTATAGAAAATGATGATTGAGAAAATGAGTTTTACTTTAAATGACATCCATTCTGTCAGAATAGGCACTATGCCATTAGAGGCATGCAAAGGAAATTCACATTCTGTTGACCTTTTGTAACTGTAGATTCTGCTCATTGTCTTTTAAACATTCTATGGAGAACAGTAATTAGCATATATTTCCATACATGCTGACAGCTTCTAGGATGGTCTTGCAAACACTTGCCCGTTAATGTTCTCGATATAAGAAATGGACGTGTGCATCTCTCAGTTACATTATGGCTCACTGTACTAATTGGGTGATAATTTACTTTAAATGTTAAGCTTACAGAACATGCTGCATATTCAGAATCAAAGCCAATAAGGACTTACCACAGCAAAAGAACATAGAATAGAAAGCAGCCAAATGAAGACAAAATTGCACTATTCAGTTTCCTGGTTTTCCTGGTTATTCCTTCAGACAGAACCAGCCCAAGTCATTTTTCTGTCTGATGCAGTAAGAGCAATAAATGGTACTCCATGCATGTCAAAGTTAATATAATCCATAGCTATTTGAACTTTGTTTGTTTATTTGGGTTTTCCAACACACTTCTTTGTAGTAAAAATGCAACAATAATAAATTAAATAATAATATACTATCCTTTAATGGCATCTAAAACCAAGAGTTTTCTCAGACCCTGTTTAATCATACAAATTTTCCTCTCTTCATACAGGAAGCACTTGCTTAATTTCTGCATATTAGACCAAAGTCAATACAAAAACTAACACTCAACAAGGTGACTATAATGTCCAGGTATCTGTATCCATTGTCAGCCAATTCCAGTATGTATAGACTCAATGCAAAGATGTTGCATGTGCATTGACCTTGCTATTACACCAAAATGCAAAAGTGTGATAAAGAGCAGAGAGAAAGAGAGAGAGAGAGGGATGGGTGCTGCAACTCTTTTTCAGTAGTTTATGTCTCTGAACATGAATCTTCCATATTGTCATTATTGCCTAGTCTTCATAAAATTGTTTATTCCCATTTTAAGCTGTCATTAACTTTCTTTAGTAGCCCTGAGCTGTGATGGGCAGAGAAGAACAGCAAATACCACCTTCTCTGAGTGGGTGATTTGGGCTGACAGCATTACTTCATTGCTCTGTGCCATCATAACAATTGTTATTTTATTCTTTAATTGAAGTGTGTTAGTCATACTCAGGGAGTACAGCTAACACATAGAATGGCCCCCTGTCAGTGCCATCTGCAGGTATAAGTCAACCTTATTTCTGTGTATGCCTTTTTGTGATTGCTGTGGAAGATTGGTATTCCCTTCCTCCCTCCACATTGACCAAAGCCACCTTTGCCTTCCTTGGAGCCACTGTAGCCCTCACTCAACCCATACATTGGCTCATGGAGAACAGGGAGGATTGAAGATGTATCAGGTCATGTCCACATAGTCACACATAAAATTTTGATATCAGCAGCTGAGACCTCAAGAGGACCCTGGGAGATCTCAGTGGATGAAGTGACTGCTTTGTGTCTGGCTACAGAGACATAGCCAGATGCATCTATCATTGCCCTTCCCCCCCAAAGCATTGAATGGCCATGGGGAAGGGGGTTTCAGTGATGCCACTAGGTCTGGAAAGTGGTAAATAGCTCAGTGACTGTGGTTTCACATGTGAAACTAGCATGCTATGCTGGACCATGCAGGATTGCAGCTGTAGCCTGAGAATTATTTTTGATGTATATTATAATTCTGTTAAAACATATAACAGGCTATGTGTGAAAGGGATCTAGGTAGACCACAAGTTGAATATGAGCCAACAGTGCAATGCAGCATCTAAAAAGGCCAATGCAATTTTAGGCTGCATCAATAGAAGTATAGTGTCTAGATCAAGAGAAGTAATAGTGCCACTCTATTCTGCTTTGGTCAGACCCAGAACAATGGGTGCAAACTCCAGGAAGAGATTCCACCTCAACATTAGGAGGAACTTCCTGATGGTAAGGGCTATTCAAGAGTGGAACACACTCCCTCAGAGTGTGGTGGAGTCTCCTTTCTTGGAGGTCTTTAAGCAGAGGCTGGATGGCTATCTGTCGGGGATGCTTTAATTTGGAGTTCCTGCATGGCAGGGGGTTGGACAGGATGGCCCTTGTGGTCTCTTCCAACTCTATAATTCTATGATTCTATGATTTATTAGAAAAAAAGTTTTATTGAGAGTCACCAACATTTATTGATTTCTCCTGACAAGCTGACAGAAGATGAGAGTGAGAGTGAAAGAGATGAAGATGGTAGGGGCATCACTGTAGCTTCAGATACCATTTTATGTTCAACTTATGGTGAATATTTCTTCTTTCATTAGAAAGCAAATCAAGGCAAACTACATACCTACAGGGATTTGGTGTTGTTGTTTTTTTTTTTCCTTTTCAATTTCCATATCTGTCTAGGACATCTGGATGAGCCTATTCCCAAATGTTCAAAATAAATGGGAACTTGACATCTGGATTTACTGGGTGGCTTTGAAAAGTTCAGTTTAAATGCTGACCAATTAATCATCCATTATGCAATTGTCTGCATTTCTTGCCCATAATTCAGAGAGGCAGTTGTAAATATCAGCACAGCCCTAATGGGAAATCTCTGTTCTAAGCATTATTAGCTGTCTTTTTATAAGTTGATGATGCACATAATTGACACATTGAAATACCTTGGAAATTTATATTCCAAAATCTTAAAATAAGGTGTAACATTCAATTTTTCTATAATTTACTATATTGTTTCCTCTGTTCCCATACAGTTTTCAACAGTGAATCAACAGTACACTGGTATACCTCAATTAATGAAGTAGATGGATTCCTGGACATTATTGGTGTAGCAGAAAATTTGGTAACAGAGGAAGAAATGACAGAATAGAAATTGGTTCCTACACCACAAGAAGGAGGAGGGGAATAATTCAGTATGTTTCAGCAAATCTTTTGTCCAAAATTTACAATATACACATGTGAAAT
>CM034708.1:124539670-124558371 GCA_020142125.1 Phrynosoma platyrhinos
GGGGGGGGGGGGGAGACTGGATTTCAGCTACTATCTATCCTTCTGCACACACACTAAATGGGAGGCTTTCTTCATCACAGTCATGAAGATTCTCCTTCTCCAAACATATTTGTTCACAGCTAATGCATGTGGTGAGAGCCAGTTTGGTTTAGTTGTTCAAGCTTTGGACTATGAATCTCGAGGCCAGGGTACAAATCTCTATTCAACCCACTGGGTAACCTTGGGCATTTCACACACTCTTGGCCTCAGACAAAGGCCATACCTAATCTCCCTGAACAAATCTTGTCAAGAATCCCATTATAGCTTTGCCTTAGGGTTGCCATAGGTTGGAAATGACTTGAAGACCTGCAACAAAACAACAGTGCATATGGTCTATGAAACTTCAAAAATGTTATATATTTAAATGTATTTATTAATCTATCTCCTTGCAAAAAGATGCAACATCAGCAAAAATACAGCACTGTGAATAAGCAAGTAGGATAGAGTGATTGTGCTGTGCTTTGGACACTGTTTCTTTCCCATTTTTGAAAATGAACATTGTGCTGGACATCAAGATTCAGAGGACAAAAAATGATTGACTCAGAAGAGAATGCAACTGAGTCTAATGGTTCATCTTTCCAAGTAAACTTGGCAACTCTAATTCCCTGCAGCCAGTTGCATTAAATGGGACTCTAAATCTTCAATGACTTATTTTTAATTTGACTGATTAATGAACTTACTGACTGGTGACAAAGGGGATAGTCCAGCTCTATTTGCAGCAACACTCTTACATCATCTTTAAGATCTTGGTTCTTTCAGTGATGATGACCTGGACATGGTCCAAAGGTATCACTTAGTCAAATTAAAAACTATTTCTTAATAATAGTGAAGAGTCTTACATCAGCTTAAAATTGAACAAATAAGTATCTGAATCCTACTGCTCTTCCTAACTAGAGTTGTACTGATGCACCATTCAACAATTAATTCAATGGGTCTACAACAGTGAAGGCCAACAATAGGATAGGAGAATAACTCACTTCAGGCAATAGCTGGGTTTTGAAAGAAGGAAGCAAAGAAAAAGCAGAAATTCACAGATATAATAAATTCTGTGCAATTTCTGTTCAAAGTAGATGCTAAATTTAAGAAATCTTTTCTTTCATTATGATTTCTTCCCAGTTGTAGTACTGTTATCCCTATAATGGAGATGGAATTTTGCAGCTTACAAGTTTGCCTACTGCTGACTCTCCTCCCCCACCCTGAATTCTCATGCCATATTTATGCACAGGCTAAGCAAAGTATAGTTCAGGAGTCAGATTATAAAGAGCCTCTAGATTTAAAATAAATAATAAAAAAACTCTCCATTTTACATACAAAATATGTATGTATATACTCATGTATAAGTCTAGAAATTTTATCTAAAAATTGATCTCAAAACCCTGAGTTGACTTGTTCATGGGTTAATGTAAATATTGTACCTTAACTCCTGTTTTAAAAAAAGAGCCATCCTCTTCTCTAGGTAGAGTAGTGAAAGAGTTTAGCCTGCCCAGAAACACCTAAAAGAAACACTGACCCCTTGTATTCTGCAACACCACTTCTGACCTTTTTGAATGCCTAGATGAGAAAATAGTAATGGTGGCAGCTCTTTGGCACTCCCCCCAAAAGAGTGCTGAGAGGAATCAGGCTCTGAAGGATTTGAATAAGACAATTGTATATGTTTGTCAACTTTTCTGGGTTAAAACCAAGCAAAATTATAATATTAAAGTTAATAGCTGTCATTGCTGTAACATAATTGCCATTTTCTTTGATTTACCTTTTTATTCTTTTTTACATATGTGTCTTTTTTTTCTAGCCCTGCCTGTGCCTGCTTCCTGCCCCCACATCACACAGCCATCATTTACCATAGGGACTATTCAGACAGGCTTAAAGGGGTGTTTTGAGGTTGACCTGAAGGTATGGCCTTTAGATGATGCACGCCAAAAAAGTGCTCCCTACTTGCCTTTTCCTGTGAAAGTGTGCTGCAAAAAGGAGCCGCATTTTTCCACTTCTTCTGAAAACATGCTCACCTACATAGGTACGTCACTATGCAGCAATGGAGGTATGGCGGAAAAAAAGGGCACCCGAGAGTTAAAACACTGGTATAAATGCACGTGAACAGGTGGGCCGCATTTTCAGCTGCCCCTGGGAAGCATGCACCCTATGAAAAAAGTGGTTAAATGCCTGTACTGCAGCCACTCAGTCATAAACCACAAGGTTGCGAGTTCAGTACCAGCCAGGACTGAGGCTCGACTCAGGCCTGCATCTTTCCGAGGTCGCTAAAATGAATACCCAGCTTGTTGGGGGGCAATCAGCTCAAAGTTGTAAACCGCTTAGACACCCCATAGTGTGGTATGAAGCAGTATATAAATGAAGCTGCTTTGCCTTTGCTTTGCTTTAAATTAAATTAAAGTGAACCACCGCAGGTGCGTCTGCCTCAGAACCTAGCCCTAACCTAATTTTTGTAGTGTGCATGCGCCAGAGTGGGAAGGTGAAACTGTTGCAACTGGATGTGGCACTGTGAAAGTGATAAAGGGAAAGTTTCACTTTTAAGCTGGACCCCCACGCATATTCCAGCACCATTTTCCCAGCAGACCTTTGTCACTGTGGACCTCCCTAGCTGTGCACCTTCGGCACTTGTCTGGTACAGCAGGCAGAATGGCAGAGCCATCGACAAGAAGCAAGCCAAAAAGAGGGAGAGGGACATCGTGGTCCCATGCAGAGACCACTGATCTCTTAGCTGTGTGGTCACAGACACACATTCTGGAGAAATTGAGAAATTCATTTTTGAATGCTGATACATTTAAGGAGTTGGCAGAAAGTATGAGAGCTAGGGGCCACCAACACACTTGGGAAGAGTGTCATTGGAAGACCAAAAACCTCAGGTCCGATTACAAGAAGTTTAGGGGTCACAAGGCCAAAAGCGGATGGGGTCCCTCCTCTATGCCCTTCTACAAGGAACTCCATGCCTTCCTCACCAGGGATGGTAGCATATGGCCCAGCAGAATATGCACCAGCAGTGATGTCATGTGGGTTCCAGTTGGCCAGCCAGCCAGACCAGAAACTGTGGAGGACATCTCTGAGGCAGAATGTGCCCAGGAGCTTTTGCCCCATCAAGGTAAGATGTGCCAGGGCCCTTGGGAAGGGGTGCAGGGGACAGCACTAGGGTGGCCAGAGGGCAGAGATCACACCATCCCTTGTCATTTTTAGATTACCAGGAGGAACACCCTGACTCAGATGAGACATCCTGCTGTCAGAGAGCTATGGACATCTCCAACATGAGACCATCATCCCATGCCTCTACATCTTCCACCAGCAGGCCACCATCTCATACTTCAGAGTGGAGCACTGTATCTTCCAGGATCAGTAGCCACTGTGACCGCTCCCCTGTCTTACGGACCAGTACAGCAGTCAGCAATGATAAGAATGAGGGCAAGGAGAGGGCAGGTCCTGGACAATTCACCTAGCTGATCAATCAGGTCCAGGCTCCACACGGTAAAGATATTCCCTGTTATGACAATAAATACATTCTTTTGCATGTACCCCTGCACTTAAAAAAAGCATATTACTTTGTTTGGCCTTTGTGACTTTTTTGCATACGTGTGCAGGTTTGCAGAACCACCACCACCACCCCGCATGCCACTTTTGTACCCTAGCATGTGGGGGGGGGGGACGTGGAGGAACATTTGTGTCTGTGTCCTGTTGACCATGTCCCTCACATGACCACCACCTGCATGTATCCAATGTGTCTACACAAACCTCCCTGGCATGTATCTCTCCCCTCCACCCCTGATCTCTGCGGGACATGTTTTGTGTGTCAGCTGTGCCATCTGCCATATATGTCCTTAGAACGAGAAGTAAGACAAGAGAGAGAGGAGGATGAAACAGCTAATCCCAGAGCTGCAATGCTACCGGCAGCCCGCCTGACTGAGATCAGAGGGAAGAGGGCCCGTCGCTCAGCAGCCATAGCAAGTACGAGTGCCCAGCATCAGTTCATGGAATGCAGCACAGAACAAATGGACAAAGCCCTAGAACAGGACAAATGGTTCGCTGAATGTTCCTATCAGCTGAGGCAGAGTGAGGCAGAGGAGCGAAGGGAGTTCCAGAAGAAATTACTTCAGCATCAGGAAAGCATCACCCACGACTACCAGCATGTCACTGACTCCCTACAAGTGCAGACCAGTCTGCTGGCCCGTGTTGTGGATGTCATAGAGGGGCCCCAGAGAGCCATTAGTGGCATTGGGGAGGGTGTGCAGGAGGGTGGCAGAGAGAGGGGTATCCCCCAGGCCCAGCAGGAGGTGGCTATGGTGCTGGCCAGAGGGAGGAAGGGTTGCTCTCCACCCGTGGAAGTTGAGGGTGCTGTGCCCAGAGGGAGGAGGGGTCACTCTTCACCTGTGGAAGTTCAGGGTGCTGTGGCCAGAGGGAGGAGGGGTCGCTCTCCACCCATGGAGGATGAAGCTGGGGGGGCAGAGAGTGGAGGGAGAGGTATCCACCCATGGATGAGCAGGCTGCTATAGAGATCATTGAGCAACACCCCGTAGATGAGTCTTCTAGCCTTTTCAGCAGTGATGTGAAAGTGCCAGAGCCCGCCAGCCGCCCTCAAAGGCAGAGATCAAGTAGAGGGGGATGGAGATGTTGCGACGATCACCACTAAGTACCAAGGCAACCATCAGCAACTACCCCCCAGTATGCCCACTGCACTGATTGCCACTGCACACTATGCTCACCTCACTGATTGCCACCGCACACTATGCTCACCTCACTGATTGCCATCACCACTGCACACTATGCACACTCACTGATACTGCTCACTGGTTTCCTAAAGAGGTCCTGCAATGAACCTACACACCTGCACATAAAATGTCACAAGCTTTTTAAAAATGGAAAGTTTATTAATAAAAATACAACTATTGCCAAACCTGTGTACAGCATAATTTTTAGGTACAACGAGGGAAGAAGGGGAGGGGGAGGAGAGAAGTATGTACAATGTAAAGGGGAGGGGAATGCTTCAGGAATGGGGAGGGGCAGGTGGGGGTGGGGGTTGGGGAAGACCTAAGTGGTCCATGGTGGCTGCCACGGAGTCCGCTAGATGTCTCAGATGGTCCTCCATGGCAGCCAGGGGCAGCTGGATCCAGGGTCAGGACATGGAGGAGAATGCCCACCTCTTCATTACTCCAATAGGCGATCCAGACGGGCACTCTTCTCCTGGCCACCATCGTCGTCCTGGGGACCTGCGGAGGTCTGCAGGGGCATTTATGGGCAATTCTTGCAGGGGCAGATGGCCTTACCAGGCTCCTAGCCAATGGGGACCCTCAGAAGAGCAGTTTGTCTGTAGCCCCCAATGGTAGCCCTCTGGGCTATCACTTGTTACAATCAAATGGGCCATTAGGAAAGCTGACAGTTGGGAATTCTGCAACATTGTCAGAGATTACAGTTTGTGGTTTTTGCACTGTATCTTTCTATTGAAAGGAAATCTGGCACTAGGTGACACCCCCCATGTCTTTTTGTGAGTATGTTTCTGTGTGTCTGTGTCCTTAGGCTCATGGTTAAGAATAAGTGCATAAGAGCATGAATGCCAGCCATACCGAGAGTGTGGATAATAGGAAATGTTTATTGAAGTGCTTATTATCATGGCATAGTGCAGTAGTGCCCTACATCGATCCTTTATTACTGCCATTCGGCCAGCACAAGTGCCCTACATAAATGCTAGCCATACACAGAATGTGAATAATAGGAAATGTGTTCAGGTGCTTATTATTATAGCATAGTACAGTAGTGACCTAGGCTCACAGATGGAGGAGAGGGGATACTTCAGATCCTCCTGGTCTCAAAAAACTCTACCAGGGCCTCCCTCACAGCCTCCCCTTCTCTCTGTTTCACAAAGTCATTGTCTTCCATGGGTGCCCCCAGGGTGGGCAACAGAAAGCGGTGCCTGTAGTGCCCTTCCTCATGCAAGACCCTTCCCTTGGTCTTGCAGATGTTGTGGAGGATGACACATGAGGCGATGATGGGGACGGCATTCTCCACTGCCACAAGGAGTGGGCCGGTGAGGCACCTCCACCGAGCCTTCAGCCGCCCGAAGGCCCTTTCCACCACATTCCTGGTGCGATTCAGCTTCCTGTTGAATCCTTTCTATCTGGCATTGGTGGTGCCCTTGTAGGGCTCCATGAGCCAAGTCCGAATGGGGTAGGTGCTGTTGGCGAGCAGGAGGGGGCCGATCTGCTGACCCCTCAGGGTGACGGTGGGGTTCCCTGGCACGTAGATACTAGCCTCCATGGCCTGAAAGATGATGGAGTTCCTTGCCACCCTCGCATCATGAGTCGATCCAGCCCAGCCCAATTCCACATCTACAAAGCGTCCTCAAAGATCCAATGCCCCCTGGAGGATGGCAGAGTAGCTGCACTTTTGGTTGACAAACTTGTTCCTCCTCCTCAAGGGTGGCACAATCAGACAGTGGCACCCATCTACGGCACCCACTACTTGGGGTAAGCCGAGGTCAGCAAATCCTTGTATGATCTGTGGGTGACAAGAAAGGAGAAGCAGAGGATGAATGATAAAAAGTCATGGCATTTGCCAAATGATGACGTTTTTCACATACCTATGCAGGTTCAATGGCCCTAGCAGCTGAATCTGTATAGTAGGAGCCACATTGTATGCCAGGTCATGACGTAATAGGCGTACCTGTGCAGGTTCAACGGCCCTGCAGCTGAATCTATACAGTAGGAGCCACACTGTATGCCAGGTCATGACGTAATAGGCATACCTGCGCAGGTTCAACGACCCTAGCAGCTGAATCTATACAGTAGGAGCCACACTGTATGCCAGGTTATGACGTAATAGGCATACCTGCACAGGTTCAATGGCCCTAACAACCAAATCTATACAGTAGGAGCCACACTGTATGCCAGGTCATGATGTTAATAGGCGTACCTGCTCAGGTTCAACGGCCCAGCAGCTGAATCTATACAGTAGGAGCCACACTGTATACCAGGTCATGACACATTCTGCGCAAGAGGGAAAAATGACAAGTGTGTGCGACTCTCCTTACCTGAGCAGCGTCCTCCAGGTACACTGTCTGTGACAGCAGCCGCTTCTCCAAGGTGAGGGTGAACTCCACCAACACTTCCCCTACAGTGGTAAGGCCAACCCCAAACTGCTCTGATGCCTGCTTGTAGCTGGTTCTGTGGGCGAGGACCAGATGGCCATGGTGACCCTCTTCTCTACCAGGATGGCCTTCCTCATCATGATATCTGCCCACTCCATTTGCGGATGCAGTACTTCTACTATCTTGTGGAAGAGGGCATGGAGCATCCGGAAAAAAAATCCTCCATTGCTCATCGGATCAGATGTATGTGGCGAACCCGTCCCACCAGTTGGTGCTTCTGGGGAACATCCACCAGTGGCACGGGGCTCCCTCAGGTGGCATCAGAGCGGCGGTGGTGGCAGTACACTGTGCGATGCATCTTGTGGCACCTACTCTACCAGGTCTCATTTCTGGGTTCTCCAAGTCATCACTGCAGTCTTACACCTGCAGCAGGGGCTATGGGAGAGACTCCTGTGGCCGTGCATTGCAGGCTGAGTACCAGTGCGGACCACTCGATTGCCGTGGCAGCCATGATTCCTTTACTGGGCACAGTGCATAGGTCCTTAGCAATGTCAAAATTGCTGTTAAAGGGGCCATGTTGTGTCTGTGCACGTGTGCATGTGCCGCAGAGACCGCGGGAAAAAAACTTAAAGCTTCCTCTGCTGGCCCATGCGGTTACTCTATTTTGATTTAGGGAAACCTCGGGGCTGGCAGTGCAGGTGATGAAGCTTCGCTGCAGCCTCGGAAAAGCTGCTTTAACTGGTCCCCAGTGTGGTTGCTCCACCCCCACTTAGGACATCCTCAGGGCAGGTGATGCGGTTGCTGCAGTTTGGGGAAAAGGCAACTTTAGGTCACCTTTTCCTGCCCATCTGCATAGCCCCTATATTGAAGGCAATAGTTCCCTCCTCATTCAGCCAGCCTTTAGGGTGAACCCAAAGAGTTATTTCCTAAGTTTTTGCTCAAATTTTGTAAGTTTTTTTGGAATTGTGCTTCATCCTTTACATGTCCCTTAGTTTTATTGTCAACTTATCCATGGGTCATATCAAAATCCATACTTTTGGCCTCCAGAACTGCTTCAATTTATATATGAGGTCGACTTATAGTTGAGTATATGCTTTAAATGCTTTAAAATGAAAGGACCAGGAAAACTATTGTTTTTATTTTCAGTGTCTTTCCTTTCTGAATAATAGAAATATCAATTTTATGAAAATGCTATGGGCCTTCTTAAACATGAGACAGTTTAGGGCCATGTCTTGATCTAGCCATGCCTAATTCACACAAATAGCTGGTCTGCTAAAACTGTTCTTAGACTCTACTGCTTTAGCTTGCAGAGGGAAGAAATGTCAGATGAAATTATCCTCCCTTTAAAACCAACTTCCTTCAGGTGCAACTCTACATATCAGGAAGAGAATTATATACTAGCATTCTTCATAACATGCTAATTAAATTTCCAAATAGAAATATCAGAGAGGAATATGGATATGCAAATTTGAAAGGACAGAGAAAATTCTGGGGTGGATTGGTAGAGCTGGATGTAATGTGGCATGATTTCTCATTATTAAGCAGTAATAGCACCCCTTATTTATCTATAGGGCTATTACATAGAAGCAAACTGACCTATTGTCTCCCTCTACTCAGAGAAAGACTGGATTAAATGTGTTTAAATTTCAGGAGGTTAGATTTCAGTGTTCAGCTGATGCAAGACAGGCCGCCACCTAACTTATTGGGCTGGCTGGGTTGCGTGGGGGTGGGGAGCCGGCAACCACCATGGGGCCTCCCTGGCCCATTCAGGAGGCCAGCTGGCTCCCAGGGTCCACCAGGATGGCTTGGCAGCCTCTCATTGGTGCAGTGGGCCAGGTAGGAGGGCGGGACCTCCAGCAGCGAAGCAGGACTACAATTCCCAGCAGTCTCAGCATCTGGAAGTCCTGACTCTTCTGATCAGTCAGCCTCCCTGATTGGTTGGGAGGCTGTGGAGGGCAAGACTTCCTCCTGGTGCCTGCACCCTATTGGCCATGGGCCTATATAAGGTGGCATAGCCAGGGTGGATGGTGCAATTGCTAGCTGAAGCTTCAACTGGAAGGCGCTCTGATTGAGAGCTCTTCCCTCCCTCCTGCCCTTGTCAGGATCAAGGTTTCCATGGTGTATTGTCACAACTTTCAGGGGTGGTAGCATGAGCCATGGATCTGGTGGCTGTAGTTCCCTGAGCTGCGGACCACAGGATCAGGAGTCCCTAGGGGACTTGGGGGTGCTGAGAGCAGTTAGGTATTGCCATTGTGGGAGCAACTCCTGAACAGCGTCCCCTGGTGACAAAGAGGCTGAGAGGGGGATTGGCAACCAGTTGATCACCCCTTATGACATCCCGAAGCCAAGTCATGACTGGAACTTCTGGATTCATCGAACAACAGCCGGGTTGGATGATGACAGATCCAGGCCCATGCATTCAGGTCAACCCCTACCTGTCAACTGTAGCCAATAAAGTTGTGGCCTTTTTCTGCCAATTGTGTGTCCGGTCATTCATTCTGCATTGGCTTCCCCTTCCCATGCAATTTTTTTGTCTATGAAGGCAAAGAACAAGGTGGTGCCAATTTCCATTCCATGTACAAAAAGTAGCAGTTGCGCTTTCTATTACTAGCTAAGGGACAGGATCCTCCAATGCACCTGTAGACAACAAGATAGCTCAAATTGTGCAAAGCAGGCCATGTGGTGCAATTCTATCCACTGGTGTTTTGTTCCCACTTTCCAGCACCTGTCATCTAAGATGACTGCTTCAGTCTGGGTAGGGCTGTCTCTGGCATAAAAGGAAAAACATCTTGAGGACAAGAGTGGTTTCATAATGGAACCAGTTATGCAAGTAGTAGAAAGCCTTTCTGTTTGAGATCTTCAAGCAGAGGATGGACAGCCACCAGTCAAGCATTCCCAAATGTTGGATGTGCAAAAATGCTCAATGCTGAAGAGTTAATAATTCTTCAGAAAGGGCAACAGTACTGGGGCTGGCATAGTCAACTGTTAGGGACCAGAGGGCTACATGGGCCACAGTTCCCATTGCTGATGATTAAAAGGTTTTTTTTTTAATCCATGAAAACATTACAGGTTTTGATTTACTAAGGTCATCAAAAGCAATCCCTTATCTTCCTCACAGTGAGTTCAGAGGGTATAAGAAAGCAGTCATGAAGAGATTCTACAGGGGGAAGCAGACGAGAGCTTCCCAGACGCCCTGGGCCAGCGCGCCGCGGGGCCGCAGCCTCCACACCTCGGCTCACCGGCGGCGTCCCTGGAAGGAGTGCTAAATCAGCGCTCCTTCCTCAAGACAGGGAAAGTGCACCCTAAAAGCATCGGGCGCACTTTCTCTGTCTTTTCCGGAGCAGCGCGTCTGGTCGCTGCGGCGGGAGGTTGTCCCCGGAGCGCCGGCCGTGCGGAGGGCCGGCAGCTCCGAGGAAGACCTCAGGGAGAGGAAGGAGCGCCGTGCGTGTGGCTGCTCCTCTTCTTCCTGGTCTGCCGAGGCCCTACCACTGGAACAATCTCTTAAAGGCATCACATATTAAAAACACAGACAGTTTGCACTTACTTTTACCCTTTAACCAAGTACTACCTAAAAAATTAGCTTTATGTAAGATTTACTTTAATTGTTGGATCATCAGGATATAAGTGGGTTGGGGGAGTGTAGTGCCCACAGGCAAACTATAGAAATGAGAAGTATGGGGGGAAAGCTGTATTTTTCAAAAATCTTCCATTTCTTCCTGTATGCAGTCTTTTTGGTAACCAACCACCATAACTACAAAATTTCAGCATGTCTAAATGAGACAGTTATAAGTCCCTCCTGCATCCAAATGTCTTGGATAATTACTGGCTGGTTTTGATTTTTGGGTAAGTTACTGGAGTGTATGGTGGCTGCCTTGCCAAGGTTCATGAACAAGAGATTATCTACATTTATTCCAATTGGCTTCTATGGGAAAGAGACAGCCTTATTAGCTTTCTGAACAACTACACCAGGAATTGGACAGCAGAAGTGATCTGGTTTTTCTCCTGGACCTCTAAACGTTTTTAGTACCACCAACCATACTATATGGCTGTTCCATGTGGCTAGGATGGGACCTTGGGGCAATATTTTATATTGTTCTATTTCATCCTACAAAGGCAAGACCTGAAAGTGATGCTGAGGAACTCCTGTACAATCCCTTGGCCATTGGTCTGAAGGTTCACTCAGAGCTCAGTGTTGTCCTTTATGCTATTTTTCACATGTATTGAACTGGAAGAATTGTCTGATCCTCCTCTTCCAGGTGTTGATCTTTTCTACCTAACTCCAAGGAAGCTGTTTCACTTATAAACCAGTGTTTGTCATCTGTAATGGACTCAACAAATTTAATAGATTCAAGCTTAATCCAAATAAGATGGAGTGTTCCTAGTCAGTTGAAAGGCAGATTAGATAACAGAGAGCCAGTCTGTGCTGCATAGGGTTGCAATTCCCCTGAAGACAACTGTTTGTAGTTTGGATATATTTCTGGATTCAACCCTGAGCCTTTCAGCATTGTTGGATCCATAATTTCAGTAGGCCTTTGTCCTAGAATGGTGGTTAAAACTTCTGGACTGAAGTTCTCATTGGTCCCTTCCCATTAACTATGATCTCATCTCATGAGAACCACCATCCAAAGACATCTAGAGAGCCACACATTGGCCATCTGCAGCCTAGATCTTGGTTAACTTTCCCCCACATATTCTTGGTTAACTTTCCCCCACATATTCCTGCGCTACAGGATTGAGGTGTGGGGATGTCTCAGTCCCGCGGCACAGCTTCCTGGGGCGGCCCATGGCGGCTCATCTGCTTCCCCCCTCTTGATGCTGATGAAAAAGGATCAGGGATCTTCTACCATGTAGGTCTCCTTTGGACTACTGTATCACTTAGAGAAAAAGAAAGGGAACTGATATTAGGGCTGCAGTCCTATATACACACTGGGGAGTAAAGTCACAGGTGCTCTATAGGATTTATTTATCAATAGATGTCAATAGATAACACTGGAAATAAAGTACCACATTTTCCGGCGTATAAGACGACCCGGCGTACAAGACGATCCCCCCCCCATTTTCCCAACCAAAATATAGAATTTTAGCACCTCTGTCCTCCTTATCCTTATACCTGGCGTATAAGACGACCCCCCACTTTAACAACAGATTTTGCAGGTTAAAAAGTAGTCTTATACACAGGAAAATAAGGTACTATAATATAATGTGTTGTAAGTGGAAATTTGTCAGTCTGCTTGTCTTTCTATACTTTTATTGAGTAAGCTAGTTTTGCAGATTGGTTGCTTCTAGGAATTCTTAATGAAAGAATTAAGAACTAGAATGATTGGAAGGGAAATAATCCCATAAAGGGTTCACAGTACCATGGGACATGGACACAGGCTGTAACAAAAGAGACAAGGGTTAGATTAACAATTAAATCAGTTTGGTCAAGAGATCATTTTGGTTATTGGTATGTGTCAGATGTTAAGAAAAAGTTGACAAAGAAAAACTTTCTTTGAATCCCAAAATTTTGGGATAAAAGTTGGTATAAATTTTAAAAATCACAAAAATAAAATATCCGAACATATAAAACATATAGTTTTCAAAGATGTATACAGAACACCACATGAACTAATACCCAGAATATCAAATTTCATTCATCAGTGTATTTAAATATTTATATCACATTCTCTGTCCAAAGATCTCAGGGTGGCATACAATAAAGGCATGTTAAACAATTTGAAATAATTTAAAGATGTATAACAGTAAAAGTCAACATTCTAAAAAGATATTAAACTATCTACTTATTAAAATAAAATTTAAAACCATTAAAATGACAAACACATACATACTGGATAAAAACATTAGACATCCCAATGGGACTTTAATAAAAAAAAATTATGTGCTTTACCTTGACACCAAAATGAAGCAGATGTTGATATGAATCAGGTCTTTAAGGGGCCTCTACAGAGAGCCCTTTGGGCCATCCTGGAGGCAGGGAGAGGCAGCTGCACAGCAGCCTCTTCAACCCTCCCTGAAGACATCATCACGGTGCACGCCGTTATGCATGGCGCACACCATCAGCACATCCTTCCAGCACAGTGTCTTGATGCACTGCACCAGAAGGGGCGCAGAAGAGCCACATGGCAGCTCTTCAGGCATCCTCTTTGCCAGCTCTGAAAGGACCAACATTTTGCCACTCCTTTCAGGGCTGGGAAAAGGATGGATTGGGGCCAAGATGTGAGGCAGCCTCGGCCCAATCCTCTGCTTCCCAGGGTGGCTCAGGGCCGCCCGTCTGCATAGCCCCTAAGGAGAGACCATTCCATAATAAGTGTGCCACAAAGAATGGCCATTTTACAATAAGGATGCCACAAGGGTTTTCTATATCCTCACAAAGTGTATTGTCCCCACTGGTGGAACACAGGGGCAAATGCCTCCAGCAGACCTTAATCATTGGAAGACATATATTAGGAGAGCAATCCTTTAAGTAGCAAGAATTTGAACCAAGTAGTGTATTGGCAGCCAGCACAATTCCTTTAAGATTTGTGTTCTCTAAGGGGGGAAGCAGATGGCTTAAAGAGCCATTTTGGAAGGGGCAGCCACATGGTGGGCGGCCCAACCCCTTCCCCAGGTTGTCTTCAGAGCAGCCGGCCCTCTGCATGGCCGGCACTCCGAGGAGGACCTCCCACTGCAGCATCCATACAGCGGAAGAGTCGCCGAAGGTGCACCACCAGCCTTTTGCGGCGCACCTTCGGCGACTTGTGAAAGGAGCACCAATTTAGTGCTGCTTCCAGAGGCAGCGAAGCTGCAGCGCAGAGCCGAGGTGTGGGGATACCTCGGCCCTGCGGCGCAGCTTTCTGGGGCGGCCCATGGCCGCCTGTCTGCTTCCCCCCTAAATGATGTTCTGGTCAGCAATATAACTGCTGAATTTCACGAGAGCTGCAGTTAACAAGTTGTCTTCAAGGTCACCCTCATGTAAAACAGATTGTAATAGGTTATTTGAAAAGTTACCAGCATATGGACTACTGTGTTTAAGTAGCCCCTGTCCACAAAAGGCCATAAGTGGCAGACTAGTTAAAGCTAGCCCAGGCACTGTGACCTATAGAGTCTACCTGGGCCTCCAGTAAAAGAGAAAAACCTAGGAATATTCACAATCTTGCACCTTTTAGGAAGAGTGGAACACATCCAGTTCCCAGACCCAAGGACCACTGATCAACAGAGCTTCTAGGATTTAGCTTCAATGTATTCAATGTGTTGTTGTGTGTTCCTTTGAGTCAACTCCAATGTATGGTGGCTCTATGCTGATGATTTTTTTGGTAAGATTTATTCAGAGAAGGTTCATCATTGTCTTCCTCTGAGGCTGAGAGAATATGGCTTGCTCAAGGTCACCCAGTAGGTGCCATGGGTGAGTGGGAATTTGAAGCCTGATCTCCCAAAGTCCTAGTTCAACACTCATACCTCTATACCACACCATTTCTGAATATATTCAATAGATTCAATATATTAAATAGAATATTAAGCCTCATCCAGCCCATTACCACAGCCAGGCACTGGTCCAGCACCTACACTTTATTAGCTGACTCCAATGACAGGCAGAAGAGGAACAGACCATCCTCAGAATATATGCAATCATGTGGTTACAGTTGTTGCTAAGATAGAATTTCAAGGAGAAATCATTGCTTATCTCACACCCCAGTCCTATAGCCCACCAAGAGGCAGGTGAAATGGAAACACTATTCAATATGGGTCTCCACTTTGTAACCTGACAATATTATGCATCTGTTTTCTCAGCTATTCTTCTGGCTTCTTTGCCTGCGAAAATCCAGTCTTAGGGCCTTTGCAGACTGCCAGAAATAGTGCAAATTGAGTCCACTTTAAGGGTTAGGGTTAGTGCTAGGGAATCATGGGAATTTTTTTTCCTGAGACATTGAGCCTTCTCTGTCAGAGAGCTCTGGTGCCACAATAAAATACAGTTCCCATGATTTCCTAACCCTAACCCTTAAAGTGGACTCAATTTGCACTATTTCTAGCAGTCTGCAAAGGCCCTCAGTTTCCTCCCGCCCCCCATCATGATTATTATGCATTGTTTTAGTGAAGAAGTTTGTTCTTTCCTCTTCAAGATGAGATTTTCTGCAAAAGAGCTTTCATTGACAATATTATTGATTCATGGATGTTTTCATCATGCATCCTGCAGGTCAATTAAAAACTAATTCAAGTTCCTCTTGTCAGCAACCCACAGTAAACCATCAGTTCTGAAACACCCTATGACATAGCTAGAAAGTAAAGTAGCAGGAGATTGCTGTATACAACACTTTTTTTTTCAGATAAGAAGGAATTGGCAACTAATATTCCGCCAGTCCTGAATAATGTAAAATATTGCCAAGATCACAAGAAACAAATGCCTTCAAGACATTACTATAATAAATACCAACACAGAGTTTGGAAGGGGATACTTTGGCCAGAAAAATCACTTTCCAGGGATGATAAAAATGTTTTGTTGGCTTTGTTAGCTTTTCCTGAAATTGTTTTAGAAAATAAATGGTTATTCTATGGCCAAAACTCCTCTAAGTGTATAAAACTGAATTCAATATGACCCCTCCCCCTTGCACACCATTCTTCATCTCTTTGGAGTGAAAGGGGATGGCATTTAAACAGAAAGCATGCTAGACACTGTACATCAAACCCTTTAAAATAGCTGTGGATTCTATCAAGATTTCTAAATATCAGCACATGTGGGCTATCCAGCATGATTTAAGATGTTTAATTTTATTCTGGAGGCTTCATTGAAATGTTGGTAGTACAAAGAAGAAGAAGAAGAAGAAGAAGAAGAAGAAGAAGAAGAAGAAGAAGAAGAAGAAGAAGAAGCTCTTGTCAAATACAACATCCAGTGTTTGCTTCAGGGTTTCAGCTTGTTTTGTCTGTCTGTTTCAAATTCTGGCTCAAATCCTTTCCACCAAAGACACAAGGGATTGCACTTTGGAAGGCTAGCAGCAGTTATATGTTTATAAACAACCAAAAAGATTGATATATCAGTATTTCTCACTCTATCCCCAGGTCTATAGGTACTTATGGAAGTCTTATTTTTGTCCTTCCTCATGCTTCAGAGATGCATCCAAACCATAGGATGTATAAGATCCTCCAAAGGATCAGGTACTATATTTTGGCAGCATTGCTGTAAGTTCCTAAAGAATAACTGGGGTGCATTATAATGAAGACTCCAACCAGAAGATGACAGCAGGAAGTCTGGACCAGGGGTAGGCAACCTTTTCCCTTTAAGGGCTGAGGGACGTCAGCTCCCAGAAGCCTCAGCCATGTTGGCCAATAGTCCCATGTTGGCCAATAGCTCCTGGGATTCTGGGAGCTGGAGTCCCTTGGCCCTAAAGGGGAAAGGTTGCCTACCCCTGGTCTAAACAAAAGATTTGAAATGCCAGAGTAGATGGGCTATTTATCAGGTGGCAACAGGAAGACTTCAGGCAGTGTCCTTGGTCTCTGCTGTCCCAGCCACTAAGGTTAACACCCTAGCAGGTATTATAGCAAAAAGGGATAAAGTCCTTTGAGGATTCAGAATTATCACAAAAGTAATATCCAAGTTTCCTTGTAATAGTGAATAGCAGTCATCTAGGGTCATAATTCAGTCAAAGTGAAACCTCATGTTTTAAAGTATGTTTTGAGTTTGTTCTTAAGCATATGTCCCTTGGAGATGTTTAATATCCTAGCTTTGTATATAAATTTGCCATCATTAGGCAGATAATCTCTGTTAAAAAGAATGTGGGATTTACTTCCATTAAAATATATCTGAAATGAAGCACTTCACAATGCATCCCATATGAATGTACTAAATGCAGTAGCATCACTAGGGAGGTGCGGGGGGTGCCGCCTGCACTGGATGACACCCAGAAGGGGGTGAGACTCCAGAAGAGGGGGGTCACATCCAGTCGGCCCCCGCCCCCTGCAGCACTCCTTGGGCTCACACAGGTGCCACTCTGGGCCTCAGTGGGGTCTCTGGCCCATGTGAGTGGCTGTTTCCTCAGCTGTGCAGCCATTTTTCCTGGCTGCACAGTTGATTTCCTGGGCCATGCAGCCATTTCTGTGGGCCTTGGGCCTCAGGGGAAGAGCCTCCAGCCCAGGCATACAGTGGGTGGTTCTTTTCCCAGCCACGCCACCATTTTTGCTGGCCTTGGGGAGGTCTCCTGACCTCAGGAGATGGGTCTCAGGCCTGGGTGGGTGGCGAGCAGCTCCTCTGACCCTTCTTGCTGCTGCCTGGCTTTCCCCTGAGGAAAGCCAAGCCACAGGGAGGAGGACTGGGGTGTGCGCTCACACACACTTGCACTCATCAAGGCAAATTACAGCATCTCTCCGAAGCCCCAGCCCTTCTGCTTTGGGTCCCCACCCAATGTTAGGTATGACACTGACTAAGTGGTGCTATTAGTTCCAAGTAAATATGTATACAATTAAAATAACAATTACTGACAAAATATTTAAAATGTTTGATGCTGCTGTGACCATCCAAGCTTGTTGTCTAATTATCTATGAATGTAGAATTCAAAGATATAGCTGTATTGGTCTGTAGAATCAGTACATAGAGAGATCTTGTAGCATCTTTGAAACTAACTGAAAAAAAGAAATTGGCAGGATGAGCTTTCATAGACTGTCTGAGGAAGTAGACTGAAGTCTATGAAAGCTCATGCTGCCAATATTTTTCTTTAGTTAGTCTCAAAGGTGCTACAAGATCTCTCTATGTATCTTTGAATGTGACTTTGGTGTTCACAAACTAGCTTCTACAGCCCTGTAGGAAAATATCACTTTTTAAAAGAATGTTGAGAACGAAAGCATTTTCATCGTCTTTCAGCTCATTGTTAGATTCATAGGTGGATGAAAGGCTTAAAAAAAACTATTAAATTGATCTTTTATTCCTAATAATGGGGGAACACATTGACATACAGCAAAAAAACAAGATAAAACCAACCAATTAATTCAGCCATTTCGGAAAGCAGAGGCACTTGTGTACATGGAGCTTAGCTGCCATTTTGCCATTACTTTCCAACATGCATCATAGATAGTGTGTATTTCTATTCTAAATAATTCACCAAATGCATTAATAATGTATACACAAACTTAATTTCCCAGTGGCAAAACACATGAAGTAGATCTATGAAAATGAAAAAGTACTATTAAGATTGCAGCTGAGACTTGTGGTTTCCACATTCCAAAGCCACAAATTAACCAGAGGCTTATTTGTCATGGGCTGACACTGATGTTATGTCTGTTCCCAATGAGATGGAATCACTTTCCATTATAACACATATAGCATAATATAAGTCTCTGTGTTATGTGCTCCCAAGTCACAATTTAGGAGGGCTTGGCTCTCATGTTCACTGTGTAGCATTTAAAAGATAACACATCCTGACCATCACAGAGGGATATAACTCTTAATTAATTTTGTTCTTGAAGAAAGCACTGAGTAATTCTGTGATGAATGAGTGGGTTCTGGTTGAAGTATGTATGGTCCTGAACCAGAGTAAATGGCTGTGTGCAATGCATTGCTGAAGGATGGACTTGTACATTGAAAGCAAGAAATTAAAGGAATGCTGATTTGGCCAGAGCAGAA
>CM034708.1:124578807-124589096 GCA_020142125.1 Phrynosoma platyrhinos
ACCCACAAATAACTATGGATGCCGGCCATGAAAGCCTACAACTTCACATTGAAGTAGCATCTGTTTTTCTCCTCTTTACAGTTGCATGCTGCACTGTTTTCTGCCCCTTGCTTGTGTATTGTTCCTGTTGTAGATGTGGTTGGCCTGTGGTGATTTAAAGGTCCTTTTTGCTATAAGAAATTGTGGTATGGTATTTGTGTCTCTGCAGCATAGCAGGAAAGTTAATGAGCAGAGTAGATGTGCTTTCCTGGTCCAGAGTTTTTCCAGTCTCCAGGTGTCTTGGAACAGTTTCTCTCCGTAGAGATTTCCAATGTGAACCACAGGCCAACCGTATCTATAACAGGAACAATACACAATCAACAAAACAATACACATCCATGGCCACACAGCCAGAAAAACCCACAAAAAACTATGGATGCCAGCCATGAAAGCCTATGACTTCACATTGGAAATCTCTATGGGACCTCATGGGATATCATGCCACAATTTCTCACAGCAAAAAGGACCTTCAAATCACCACAGGCCAACCATATCTACAACAGGAACAACACACAATCAAGAACAGAACAATACATAGTTTACATGGGAATTATATATATACCCACTCTCTTCTATTCCAGCATTCTCTGAAGATGCCAGCCACAGATGCTGGCAAAACGTCAGAAAGAAACTCTTCTAGAACATGGCCACACAGCCTGAAAAACCCACAAAAAAACTCCTTCTGGTTAAGCATGAAAAATATCCTCCATCGCATTATTTCTTCTTTTTAAAATGCTATTTAAAAGGAATTATCTGCAAGACTGTTTCGAAAACAGATCTCAAGTGATCTATCTCATGATTCATCATTTTTTTATTTTAAAAAGGGCCAAAGAGTTAATAATAATAATAATAATATTTATTTATATCCCGCTTATTGGCAAACAATCAAAGTGGCTTACAATAAAACCCGTATAACATATTTAAAAAAAGAAACCAACCTACCCCCTTAAAACAGTATTAAATTATTCATAGTTAAAATAGCAATAGGATAAAAAAAATAAACATAACAGTAAAAACATATAACAACATTAAAACAGATTACAATATCCTCATCAACCTCTACTGCGTTCCTCATCCATCAGCTACCGATGGGGCCACGAGAGGAAAGCAGGAGTCGAGGAACCCAAGGCCGGGGTGTTTAATCTGGAAAGGCCTGCCAGAAGAGATCCATCTTCTAACAGGATTGGCATGCCTGAAGGATCAGAGGACCATTTTCAGAATCTCCTGGCCCTTGGTGGCCATACCACAAGGTGAAGGGGTAACAAAAAGTGGCAATCCATATTTATTTATTGGTGAAAACTGGATAGTGAAGAAAGCTGATAGGAAAAAAATCAACTCATTAAAAAAGTACTGCTGGAAAAGAGTTGTACAGATCCCATAGACTGCTAAAAAGACAAATAAATGGGTCCTGGAGCAAATCAAGCCTGAACTCTCCCTAGAAGCCAACATTACTAAACTGAGACTGTCATACTTTGGCCATATCATGAGAAGACATGATTCATTAGAAAAGATAATTATAAGGTAGAAGATAGTAGGAAAAGTGGAAGAGTGCATTACAAATGGTTACACTCAGGGGGGAAGCAGATGGCTCAAAGGGCCGTTTTGGGGGCAAGGAAGGGGAGGGGCAGCCGCACGGTGGGCGCCCCACCCCTTCCCAAAGGCATCGTTGGAGCACCGGCCCCTCTGCACTGCCGGGGCTCCGACGATGCCTTCCCACCGCAGCATCCGCAAACGCTGCAGCGGAAGAGTTGCCGAAGGTGCGCTGCCAGCCTTTTGAGGCACACCTTCAGCGACTTGTGGAAGGAGCGCTATTTTAGTGCTCCTTCCAGGGGCGGCAAAGCTGTGCTGCAGGGCCAAGGTGTGGGGATACCTCGGCCCCATGGCGCAGCTTCCCGGGGTGGCCCAGGGCCGCCCGGCTGCTTTCCTCTCAATCAAGGAAGCAACAGTCCAAAGCTGCAAGACCTGAGAAGGGCAATTGATGATATTGTGCTTTGGAGGTGTCTCATTTAGAAGGTCAACATAGGTCAAAGTTGATTTGGCAGTGGTTGACAACAACAAAGATTCACATGGGAACATATGCTCCTTCAAGGATTCAGGTCCCTTTCAGTGCATTTATGGTTTAAAAGGTAATATCAGCACCTTGAATTGCACTTGGATACAAATATAAAAGGGACACAGATTTCCAGAACTTTTCTCCAGTCAAACTAGAAGCTGTATTTTCAGTCGGGACAGATACTCCATGTAGAGTGTAATGCATTGTTCCAGTCAAGAAGTAACCAATACATGCAGGACTGTGGCTTCTTATGAGTGTACTAGTACGTATCTTAGATTTGGGAATGTGGACACACAGCAAAGGAGAATTTTCAGACTTTGAACCTTTTTATGGCAGTGCAACTCTATCCAGAACAGGCTGACACCCTGTTCCTAAATTGCAGTCTTTCTAACTGATACTCTTCTGTCTTGTCCAAATTTGAATTCCAGTTAGTTCATTCTCATTCATTCTGCCATCAGTTCCAGTCGCTGATTTATATCAGCTGTTGTATTCTGTAATTTATCTCTGTTTCATCCAATACAATTGTTCTGCATGTAAACAGTCTTGACAACTCCTGAATATATCTTCATTTGGAGGGGAAATGTTATGTGAATTCCTTGACTGAGATTGTGAGGGAATGCCCACTGTAATCACCCATTCTGCTGTTACCAGGTCATTACATTTGTCTCTGTCTTGACACCAATCTTGGGAAAGTTTAATTTACTTATTGCATTTATTACTTTTGGTAGCTGTCGTGTCCTCCAATGGGATACAGGTAGTGTGCTTTGTTCTATTTGCTCCTACTTTATTCTTATAACTCTGTGGGGAATGTAAGGCTGAGGACAGTTAGACCAGATTGGGAATGTTTCTCTATTTTTATTATTGTTTTTGTTTATTATATTATCTAGTAATATTCTGATTTTCCTCTAATGAGTCATTTCCCCTCCCTTTCCTATTCTCTCAGCACAATAAGCTTTTAAAATAATTCAGGTTGAGAGACAGCAACTGGCCTAAGGTCACACAGTGATTGTCATGGGTCAATAAGGTACAGAACCTGACTCTCCCAAATTCTACTTCAACATTTTATCCCTGCACCATATTGTTTTTTCAACATATGCTGATTTATATCATGAATGAATGCTTCATATGAAACTAGTTTAACGGATCCAGTGATTAGATGCTACTGATGTGTGTATCTTATAATTCTTTAGCTATTAATTGCTAAGCTCTTCATCAAAGACAATGGGATCTCTTAATTCAATAGCACCTTACAATCTTGCCTCAGAGGATACAAAGAAGAGAAAGAGAGAGAGAGATTTTGGTTTTCTACAGAAAAGTTTGTAGAACATTATTGCTAAAATCTAGAATTTTTCAGAAAGTTGGATGGCAGGGAACATTCCAGTGAAAATCAGAGTAATGCCAGAGTTATTAAAAATACTTTTGCCTTGATTGAATGTATTTCTTGTAAATATTTTACTCTGTCCTTCACTTTCTATCAGCTCCTCTACAGGCAGGAATTAATTTGCTGTTTCCTTGGGCTTTTAACAATGTACTGAAACCTAATTTAAGCTTTTGGTGATTGAATTAACGTGATAGGGCATTCATGCTCAAATACCTTGTTGTGATTCACAGTATTAACTTCAAACACATAAATACTGCCAGTGAAGTTCCCTGCCATACCCTGTGTGTGGATGCACCTTCATATTGCCTGTCAACTTATGGCAACCCCATGAATTTCATATATATTTTCATAATCAAGTAATACTTAGATGTGGCTTTGCTAGTTCCTGCCTCTGAAATATAGCTATATAGCACCTGGTATTCATTGGCTGTCTCCCAACCAAGTACTTAGCAGGGTTGACCCTTCTTAGCTTCCAAGATCTGGTATTTAAAATCTACCACTCTCCAAAGAAATAGAATACAAAAATAAAAATGTATTATGATAATAACAACAATTGCTTCTTTCACCTTTGTATTTTTGTATTCTTTTAAAGTTTTTCTAACAGTTACTACAAATATTTAGATACCTCTAAAATATGAAGTACTAAATAAGACAATTTATAAGACAAAAGAATATTTTATAATCTTTTATATATACTAAGGCTTACATAACTTTTTTTTTGGCTGCCAAAACAAATTTAAGTATACTAAAGAGATCATTGCCTGAAATAATAATCTATTCCAAAGCAAAATTACTGTTGTGGAACTGTAAGACAGTAGCAAGAATATAGCTTTTATGTTGATCATACAGAGCACAGGTAAGAAAGGAATGGAAATTATTTCAAAATTTAACAAATATGAATGTGTGTGTGTGTGTGTTTCCAGAAGAGAGTTCCGGAGATATGGGACCATCTATGAAAATCCTGTGTCTCTTATAAATCTTCACTTGCTTCATTTTCATGCAATAATTAAGAATTTCAAGAGTTTTCTCCATGCTGGGAAAGAAGAATTTCTACACAATTTTCAATCATTTCTCATTTCAACAATTTTTTGTGGGGAAAAAAATCATTTGTACCAAAAAAAGAAAAAACAACCACCCACCCTTTTGGTGCCCCCCCCAAAAAAAGGTTTTATGCTGAAAGTGGAAAATGAAGATTTGTGTGCAAACACCATATGCAAAATATCTCACAAGGATTTGTTTGTTTGTTTTTGTTACCAGGTTTTGCAATATGTGAAAGACTAGACAATTTCTTGCCAAGGAAGAGACAATTCCCTACCACCAGTCTGATAGACTTATCTTAATGTATCGTACTTTATTAAAAGAAGACAGAAGGAGAGAGAGAGAGAGTGATTATTTTGGACAATAGCAGGAAACTATTTCATTGCCCCGACGGACCTTTTAAACTGAGGAATGCAATTAATTTACATAGGGGCCTAATAAATCTTGTATATTGTTAATACTGTTGTATTATCCCTTGAAGTCATTTCTGACTTATGTCAACCCTAAGGTAAACCTATCACAGGTTTTTCTTGGCAGAATTTATTCAAAGGAGATTCATCTTTACCTTCTCTGATTTGCCCAAGATCACCCAGTAGGTTTCCATGGCAAAGCAGGGATTCGAACCTTGGTCTTCCAATATCCAAGTCCAACAATCAAACTACTACACCATGCCAGTTAAGTACTTGGTCTTACTGTAGATGAGTATCTTAAGGCTTTCAGAATTTGGGAAAGTTACTTTTTTTCCTGTAGAATTTCCAGAATCCACAGCCAATATGACCACTGGCCATATTGGCTGGGGATTCTGAGAGCTGTAATCCAAAAAATAATATCTCCAAGCTGTGAAAACAAATTGTACCAGGTATATTTGTAACAAGTGCTAGACATATCATATCTATTAATTTCTCTATTCCACTTTTCTATTATTTATAGTCAAAGTAGCTAAGACCCAAGTTTAAAACTCCATCATCTGTCACAGACATCTCAAATAAATGAAAAAGCAAACCAACTACTAATGACTGCCTCACAGTAAAAATTTACAGGCCTGTAAATTTTACTGTAAATTTACAGTAAAAATTTACACCATGCTGTAATCTTGCATGGTGGTGGTTTTGTTTTTTGTTTTTTCTGGGAGTAAGTTCTATTGAACTTGGTGGTGCTTAGTTACAAATACATACATTCTCAGCTGTGACTTTCCAATTGTTGTCTTTGAATTATCTTGGTAAGAAATGTACTTGGATTCAGTTAAGGGAGAATTTGTGTGTTTGAGGCTACTGTTGCATTATCAAATATTAATCCTAATTTAAAGATATACAGTCGGTCCTCCATTTTTGTGGGGGTTCTGTTCTGGACCTTCTGCGAAAGTGTAGACTTGCTGATATTCAAGCCCTATAGGCTTGAATGGGATGTGCCCCCTTGGTTTTAATGGTTCTCGCTCCTCCATGAATATTCAAAACTGCGGACCTCAATTCCATGAGAACAGAGGGGTGAGTGTACTTCAAATGATATTTTAAGCATCATTCTGGATGCTGAAAACTCCAAAGTTTTAAGAAAATATAAAGCAATAGTGTTAAGATTGATGTTAACTTTTAGATTATTTTTTAAATATAATGAGAAGTTTTGGAAGGAGGAAAGAAGCTTCCTCCATTTCTTCTACCCGAATTCCATTTTTGCTTCATAGAAATGATTTAATGTACATTCCCAATGATCTCGTCTAAATACAATAAAGATACCAAAGCAGAACTATTGATGTTCTCAGATTAAATGAAAAGACATTTAAGAAAGGTTATGGAAATCTTGGGAAAAAAATACATAGTGAAACTGAATAGTGATAATAACCATGTACATAAGCAACAAAGCCAACAGAATAATCCAATAGAGCAATGGCTTTTAAAGGTAATAATATTTATGGATCCAGCTCAACTGGCTGAAGTTATATAAATGGCATTGCTCAATCTCAGCTTTTTGAGAACTGCAACCATAACTAGCTCATAGATTTCCAGGCATTAACACTTGTAGGTACAATTCAATTGCTTAGGTTCTCAATGGCTTATTTTATAGTGAACAAAGAGCAGCAGGCATGGCATTTAATTAAAGGCTGTGTTGATAAGTTTTTAAGATATGTGGTTCTCTTATCTAGAAGCTAGACATGAAACTAAATATTTACCAAGAAAAGTATTAAATGATGTCATTTCACTGTTTCTGATACTATAATGCTACCAAAAACCTAGTCTTCAACTATAGAGATGATAACAGATCTTTTTCTCCCGAGCTGGGAGAGGGTTTAAACCAGGGGTCCTCAAACTTTTTGAGCCGGGGGCCGGTTCGCCGTCCCCCAGCTCATTGGAGGGCTGAATTTAAAAAAAAATGGTGGCCAAAGGCACGCACACATACGTGCACTACTCAGGTGCCATTTTGTGTTCCAAAATGGTGTCCAGAGTCGTGCACACGCCCGGCAGCACGCACGCATGCTCATAACTACGGGTGCCATTTTGGAACACAAAATGGTGCCGGAGTAGTGTGCATGCGTGCGCGATGCCGGGCGCCATTTTGTGTTCCAAAATGGCATCCGGAGTCATGCTCATGCGCCTGGTGTCACACACACATGCGTATGACTCCGGGTGCCATTTTGGAACACAAAATGGTGCCCAGAATCACGTGCACATGGGCACTACTCCAGTGCCATTTTGTCTTCCAAAATGGGTCACTGCGTCGCACGTGTGCGGCTGTGGTGGTAGTGGCAGGACCGGCCATGGGCCAGTTAGAAGGCCTCGACAGGCTGGGTTCAGCCCGCAGGCCGTAGTTTGGGGACCCCTGGTTTAAGCCATTTAAAAACAGATGTTATCACACACCTCCATGCCAAGCTCAGAGGCATCAAGTACCCTATCCAGATTTCTCCTGGATTTTACAAAGAACATGCCCTTGAAAGTTGGCATTCCAAGGCAAGAACCCTCCCCTCAATAATTTGAGTTGGTGCAATGCAGTTTGTAGTGATAATATATCACAAAATTCAAAGAGATTATCAGTCTGTTTCAGTATTAAAAAAGTAAGCAAGTAAGAACCTAGTGAAATCTTTTAATATTAACTCATTTGCTAAATTGATAGTCTTACAGTTGTCATAACATTGCTCCTCATCCACCCCCAATATACCATTATAACAAAAGTAATCATGTAGTCATTGACATCTGCCATACAACAGAAGCCTTAATTATTTTATGGGCATGGGGGTTTAGTTTCAATAAAAAAAAATCAGTCATAATTGTATTTCAGGTTTGATTAAGACATTCAACCTAGGGGAAAATGTCAAGAGGAAACACCTTTGTTTCACTGGTCTTCCTAAAGTTCTCTAGAAGCACAAGAAAATAAACTGGGACCATGGCAATCAGACACCACAGTCCCAAAGGTGCCCACTGCCGCAGTCCTCATCTGGCCATGAAAAGGAGCAGTATGAAACCACTACTTTTGCAGCTTCTTTTGGGCTGCATTTGGTGGCCACGGCATAGACTCCAAGTGATCCATGGGTGTGTGTCATGTACATGCCCCACCCCCAGATAAGCTTGATGGCAGCCCCCCCTTTTTTGTAATTGTACTTTTAAGAATCCAATAATGTTTTAAAAGTTCAATGCAAACACAATTTGGAGCACAGGTGGGAGTAAAAAATTGTCCCAGACCCCAAACAAAGTAGCTTAATCTCTGAAGACAGTGATATTTAGCAATGGTAGACCTATACCATTTGAACAGAGCAGTCAGAGGCATATCACCACCACATAAATGACAGGAATTCTACAATGTATATTGCTGTATGTGCCTCATCAACTCTGACTTATAGTGACTGTATCCTAGGGTTTTCTTGTTAATGTACATGCTCCCTGTGCCTACATCAGTGAATATCATACAGAATATTATTATATTTATCTACCATATGCATTCATGTGGTGGAATATACTCAATCTTGCTAGATCGTAATGGAGTCATATTTCATTTCATTAATGTAGGCATTTTTGAAAATCATGTTTTAGCAACACTGTCTGTGCAAAGTCAGTACTACCCAATATATAAGCATCCTAATGCACAATGTCATTAAAATGTCAACAACAAAAACCGCACATCTGCTGCAGAAGTATAACCTCTGTGCCAACGCCCCTCTAATACATTCCCTTTTAAAGAAGGCAGGCTAATATCTAAAGTGCATTCAAGCAAAACATGATTAGTTTTACCATTGGGTAGCAGATGCTTGTTGTGTAATTAATCAGTATCTCACAGCTGAATTACATTTCTGAGCTGTTACCAGAAATATTTTCAGAAAATATTTGGAAATGTTGGGTGTACATTTCTAGCCCCTTCTCAATGTGTCAAATTGCTTTATTAGTACATTAACCTGGGCCACTAGGGAACAGCCAAGTAGGCACTGAGCTGGTTTTGGAATCATATTTCTTTTGGACAAATAGCCCTGTGTGCTGGATTTCAAAACAATTATTCATTGTTCTACATTGTTCTGGTTTGAAGCAAAATTTCTTCACAGATTGTTCCCTGACAGCTAGATTTCAACTACATTTACTCAGAATTAGTTCCCTTTGAGTTTCTGGTGGCACAGTGGTTAAATGCTTGTACTACAGCTACTCACTCACAAACCACAAGGTTATGAGTTCAATATCAGCCCAGGGCTCAGGGTCAACTCACTTTTGTATCCTTCCAAGATCACTAAAGTGAGTACCCAGTTTGCTGGGGATAATTAGCTTACACATTGTAAACTGTTTAGGGAGTGCTTAAGTGCACTGATAAGCAGTATAGAAATGTATTTGCTATTGCTATTACTATTGCTATGATAATTTGAGCACTAGACTATGACTCTTGAGTCTGAAGACCAAGGTTTAACCTTCCACTTAGCCATGGAAACCCACTAGATGAACTTGGGCAAGTCACACTATCTCAACCTCAGAAGAAGGAAAAAACAAACTCCTTTGAACAAATCTTGCCAAGAAAATCCCATGATGAGGTTTGCCTTAGGGCCAACATAAATCAGAAATGACGTGGAGGCATACAACAAGTTCCATATAACTGACTTCTAAATCTGTGTGCTGGTCCACCAAAGTGAACCAATTTTCATTCTCCATGCTGCTAGTGGATTTTAATATCAATTGTGTACCATTTTCATAGGCACTGAAGAATCACATTAGAACAATAAAAAACACGTCCTTACTCCTTTTTCTCAGTTTCTCAACTGAAGACTAAAAAAGGGACAATAACACAACTCCACAGCACATTGAAGGAATGTGTGAGAAAGACACAGAGGCACACAGGCTAGTCCTGCCCCTGCCACTACCACTACCGCCATGTACTTCAGTCACAAATCCTGAAACAGTGATGTGAATTACCCAGAGAGGCTTCTACGATTACTGAGTTCCAAGGGTTTACTTGAAACAAGTCCCCTAACCACTTCAAAATGTTTTAGTGACAACATTGTGCAAATACAATAGTATCTAAGAAGTAAGCTTTCTTCACTGCCATCACTGGCACACTATAGCTCCTAACATGGGTTCTTGCTTTGCTCAATAGAATTTAATAAATTAAATATTTTGTGCTCATCCCAAGGAAACTTTATACATGGACTGCAATCTCCACTAACCAGCTGAACTGCACTAGCCCAATATGCCATGATCTCATGACTGATCTAACCATATTTCTAACCTAGAATTTTATAACATAGTTGTAATATAACAGCCATTCATCCCTACCCCCCCCCATTCCTGAAGGAGCACTGGGAAACAACAGAGAGGTGGA
>CM034708.1:124618907-124633202 GCA_020142125.1 Phrynosoma platyrhinos
CTCCGGACCAGGGCGTCCCAAACGCCCTGGTCTGCAGAGGGCCGTAGTGATCTGACTTCCTGATCAGTCACCTTCTGTTTGAAGAAAGGCTTATACAGAATCCTTTTAGAGGCCTAAAAGGAGTAATGCAGTACCAAAACCCACACAAATGTGGCAAAATGACTAATAAAATCAGATACATGAGAGGTGCTGTTGGTTATTTTGTGACAAAACAATTTTCACCCTCTCCAAATTCAGGGTTGGAAGAGGGATGGCAGATAGCAGTAGCAGATGCAAGCCTCCAGGGTCCCACAGAAGACTAGCTAACTCTTGCATATTTCCAACCCATATAACACCATAGCCACTGCTCAAAAGTTCAAAATGATGATGTGGAGAGAAAACAGAATAGAACATGCCTTAGAATAGAACAGTCAATAGAATGCGAGCTGGCAGCAGCCAATCAAATAGTAGGCTGGAGATGTTAAATAAGACTGCTGCTGGCAGTTGAAGTCAGACTGGGTCTGGATGGGTAACAATCCAGAAGAAAAGGACTGCGAGGGCTAAATTTCAGAAGGGAGGGCTTTAGCTCTAGGACAGAACTTCAAGTGAGGGAGATTCTGGGATTTAGTTAGCCTCAGGGATAGTGTAGAAATAAGGTTGGAAAGATCACAGTAAATAAGGATGGTATGAGGGTCCTAAAAGAGAATACCTGCTGTTTACTAAAGTTAAATAGTGTGTAACAAAGTATAACAAGAACAAGAGAATGTAACATCATAGCAAATGAAACATTGTTAACCAACATTCAAATAAAGTTTTATTGTTGTTCACTTACAAGCTTGTCAGAACCTGGAATTATTGTCCATGCTACTAAGGAATAAAGAAACAGATTGGGGAGTAAACCCATAGATATACATAAGAGTGGTCTGATACACCACATAGTGGGACAGTGGTTGGATCACAATACTCATAGGGCTGCCATCTGAGGATAAAAAGTTAGGTGTAGGAAAGGCTTCTTCACAGATGACATTATCATTCTCAGAACACATGGGACATGAGGCCAAGACAGAACTCTTCCAACCAGTTTTAACAAGGGCATCAACCAAATACATTCCCATCCTGTATAGTTTGTTTCCTGCATGGAAGATGAAACATTGCTATGCTGTTATGTGCCATCAAGTCAACTCTGATTGATGGCAACTTTTTTTGGTGGTGGTGGTGTGTTTTGGTCAAGATATGTTCATAAAAGGTTTGCCCTTGCCATCCTCTAAGGCAGAGAGAGTGCAACTTGTTTCCATGGCTGAGGGGTGATTTGAACCTGGTCTTCCAGAGTCCTAGACCAGGGGTAGGCAACCTTTCCCCTTTAATTGCCAAAGGACTTCAGTTCCCAGAAGCCTCAGCCATGTTGGCCAATAGTCCCATGTTGGTCAATAGCTCCTGGGATTCTGGGAGCTGAAGTCCCTCGGCCCTTAAAGGGGAAAGGTTGCCTACCCCTGTCATAGACCAACACCTGAACCACTACTCCATACTGGCTTTTAGATGAAACACTGGGCTTTTATTATTCTTTTGAAGGGTAGGTTCACATATGATTAAACCAGATCTTTTCAAGAAAAATTAATTATATTTCCAGTCAGAAAGAGTTGTTTGAACTGTTGTTTGATTGCTGCTCTGCTCTAAATATTTTGACATACAGAACAATTAGAGCAGGGGTAGGCAACCTTTCCCCTTTAAGGGCCGAGGGACTTCAGCTCCCAGAAGCCTCAGCCATGTTGGCCAATAGTCCCATGTTGGCCAATAGCTCCTGGGATTCTGGGAGCTGAAGTCCCTCGGCCCTTAAAGGGGAAAGGTTGCCTACCCCTGAATTAGAGCATAACAGCCTATAATGTTACTGGGAGAAAATCAATACTGTAACTGATGTTATTTTTCAAGACTAGAAAGATATTATCTGGCTATTATATCTAGCAGATCACATTACTGTACTGTAAAAGAAAGAACATGAAAATATTTGGAAAGGATTACTGTGAAAGATTCATGCAATGATAGACATCAAAACTTCCACACAAGGCTTGGCTTGATAAAACTTTCAATTTATACAATGTCAATGTTCAATTTTTAGTAGGTGTCACTGTCATAGTAGGAGTACCACTAGGATACTGAATAGTATTATACTAATATTCTTGTGTCTGCCATTTAATTTTTCCTTTTATTATATTGTATTATATAGATTCTATTATATAGAATCACAGAGTTGGAAGAGATATCAAGGGCCATCAAGTCCAATCCCCTGCCATGCAGGAATAAACTGCCAAAGCAATCCCAACAGATGGCCATCCAGCCTATGTTTAGAAACCTCCAAAGAAGGAGATTCCATTGCATCCAAGGGAGTGTTTTCCACTGTTGAACAGCTCTTACTGTCAGAAGTTCTTCCTAATGTTGAGGTGAAATCTCTTTTCTTGTACTTTGAATCCATTGCTCCAGGTCCTATTCTCTGGAGCAGCAGAAAACAAGCTTGCTCCATCCTTAATATGACATCCTTCAAATATTTAAACAGAGCTATCATATCACTTCATAATCTTCTCTTCTCCTGGCTAAGCATACCCAGCTCCCCAGGTCTCTCCTCATATGCCATGATTTCCAGACTTTTCACCATGTTGGTTACCCTCCTCTGGACATGCTATAGCTTATCAACATCCTTCTTGAATTGTGGTGTCCAAAACTGGAGTCAGTATTCCAAGTGAAGCCTGACCAAAATAGACTAGAAAATAGAATTCTTTAAAAAATTTCTTTAAAAACATTGCATATTACCAAATTTCCCCTTTAACCACATGAGACTATATACATTTAAATACATTTAGGCTGTATCTATGAGACTGTAATTTAAAGGTGTAATTTTATTTTTGCTGGTTATTTATGTCACAACTATTGCCATTACATTCACTGATATAGGGGCATTACGATTTATGAGTAATATTAGTACAAAAAACATTGCTAAAGATTTTGTATGGTGTAGTATGGGAGATGGTCCATGGGGGGTAACACTATGATTTACCACACTGGTAATGTGGAGGGATGACATGGGGGGGGACAATATCTATTGATAACTTTCTTCTTTTCCGAGCCAATGTGAGGTATCTTTTGTGTTGGATATTCTGCAACAGACCAGATCATTTGTACCAGCCTTACTATTAGTCAGGGTGCAGCAGCCACTTCAGAAGATTTTGAATGTTATGAAAGAGCAGCAGATGGTTCTTCTCTTCAATTTTCTTCAATTACTATAGGTAGTAGGATTTCCTGCCCCAGGTACCAAATAATCTGACTGACCTGAGTTACAATGTTACATGAAAATGCTAACAAGCACACCGCTGCAATGATATTATATAACATCAGGGCTACAGAGATGATATAAATAATAGCATTAGAAATATTGTCAGTGCATATTTTTCCCTACCTCTTGTTATCTTAATTATTTTGTCTCTGTTGAGCTCTTATTATTATAATGTGCTATATTGTCTATTTCTTGTAATCAACCAATGTTGTTATAAGTCAGTTTTCTTTTAGTATGTTTATTATTTTGCATGCACATTAGGGTCTGTGCAATTTTTGCTAATACCCTTATGTAAAACATGAATTTTACAATCGCATTACAATATCTACAATTTTATTATTTATATTCCCTTTGCATCCTAATGTTATGTAATGGCAGTTGTATGCTTCTTAGCATTTGTGTGAGTATGTTTTCAACTACTACCCTTCCATGTGACTTTGGGATACAGTGTATCTTCAGTTAAAGCAGATGTTTGTTCCACTTGCTCAGGCAGCAAAATATTTCAGATTGCTCATGCACAACACTATTTTAGATTTGAAAACACAAGCATACATATGCTCTTTCAAAGATCACCCCAAAGAACCTTGGAGTTGCATAACATTCAGAAATCTTATTACACATAAAAGATTCCCACCATCACACAACAGAGTACACAACCATGGCATTATTCTGTTGTGCAGCTAGAACATTTGCACAGTAGGAAATAACTTTTGTACATTGGTAATATGGGCTTTAATCCAGGATATTTCTTAAAACAGAGAGATAGAAAAAAGTCAAAGAAGGAGAAAGTTCAAATGACCAGTTACCCTTCAATCTTCAAGCCAAATATATTTAATAATATATTATTAGAACCAGCTACCCAACTGCTCTGCCCAACTGCTCCATCTGTGATCAAGGAGGATATGTACATGAAGATATTTTTACCTGTTTTGGATTCAGTTGTTCTAACATTGCCAAACACATTCAGCATGCCTTTTGTGTTACAGCTGCAGGATTCACTGGTCCATAGAAAATACTGCTTTTCATCACCAGATTTTATAATGACTTCACCATTACATAATTTTTTGTCAGTTTTGCTTTGATCCACAATGTCATCACACCTTAAGGAACAGTGGCAATGTATCTGCACTCACTCACTTTTGACACTATATTGCTTTCTGTGATGTACTGCAGAAATTATCTGTGAACATTTGGAATCAAATACTGAAAGTCCATCTCAGTCTTTGGTACCAGTGCTGCAATACTGTGAGAAAAACAGATGCCACCTTACACCCAGTCTTGAAGGAAATGAATATTCATTAGGGACAGTTTCTTTCTCTGTAAAAGATACAGAAGGAGGTTCCCAACACATTCTGCATGTTTCCATTACCTTGTATATTGCTTTTTCCATTTAAAAAATCTGAGATGTATCAAGGTGGACAGATATAATGCTCTAATAGTTCACTGTCGTAGGATTATTTCAAATGCTTTTGAATTGTTTTATTCCTCTAACTAGTTTCATGTTCTGTTGTAATGGGGAAAACTTGAAATATACTCTGAACCAAACAGAGCATTGCCATTTTGATGAAAATGTCCAAATATGTTGTCATATTTCATAACATCCCTCAGCCAGTAAATGATGCTGGCATCCTGTTCAGTAGTTACAAAATCATAACCTGGAGTTATGATCTCGTAACTGCTGAAGAAATCATGATAATGATCAAACAAAGGTTTTCCAAGACACTTAAGACCAGGGCACTGAGAAATGACATTTGTAACCCTCCCCTGGTTGTTGGGGCACTAAAACAAGAAGTTGTGGTGGCACCCCAAGTTTTTTCCCCAGCTGCCTGTTTTTTGAACACCCACAACTGGGTTAGCACTACAGACATCATTTCAAGCATCCTGATCTACTGCACCTCAGAAACCAACCCTTCAGTACAGATGCTGTTAAGGGGGAGGTGTGATAATCATTAACTGTGATAATGGAGCTCCAATAGTGAGTCAGCAAGAGATACCAAAGTGTGTAGGCTGTCAGTGTGTTGTATGTGGCAATGCATTCTTTCATGGTGCAAGAATGGTCTCTTGCATTTTCAGTCTTGAATGTGCTTTTTTTCCCCTGTGTAATTCTGTTTATTTTATAAGCCACTTTGCTGACCAACCAGTGAATAAAGAGACCAGACACATGAAATTGGTTTCAAAAGGGGGACACTTTATTAAGTTACCTATTTAATGTCTCTTAGAAGAACCTCAACTAAAAGGGCAATAGCCTAGTGTGCGAGCAGCTGCAGCAGGTGGTCCTTTCCCGAGACCTCCTCTGCAGCTTCCCCAGGGCAATAACACCTGAGCCCCAAGGATAACCCACATCAGGAAAGGCAACCTGAAAGTCCCTCCCCCAAGCCCTGAGGCTTAAAGAGAGTGTTTATCCTTCAGGCCAGCCTCAAGGGAAGCCCCTTTCACCACCTCCCCAATCCCAAGACCAAAGAGAGGCCATTCCAGTGACTTCTCTTCCATCAAAGTGGTGACCTAGATGTTCACCATGCTCCAAATCTCCTCCCACTATCAGCCAAATGACAACCTATTTAGACACCATGCTAAGCCAATTGTCCAAGTTTGACTGAGAAACAGTATGGAGTAGGCAAAAAACCTGTGGAAAGAGGAAAAAATCCTTCACTGCCTCGAAACGACCAAGTAACTTCATACTGTGTCAGCAGTGGCAGGGTGGGTCAAACGCAGAATCAAAAGAAGCAGAAACAAGGGCAGCAATGCAGCCAAACACTCTGGATCTGCCCCCCAACTCTGCCAAGAGTAGATCATGGGCTACTGTTTACATTTAAACCTGATCTCATCGTCATTGGAAGCCAGCAAACTATGCCTTTCATCCCAACAGCTCCACTGAGAGGGGGATCCACATTATCTTATAAACTACTTCCCAGTCTTGGGGAAAAGGTGTATAAATAAAGTGAATGATTGATAGGTATAAAGTAGTACACCAGTGTATGCCAAAAAAAAAATGGTATGAAAGAGATAGGAGCTATCAATTCACTGATAACTCTCCATTCTGTCTAAATTTATCCTTACATACAGAACAAGTAAAACATTAAAATTTTCCAAGTCAGTAAAAGATTTTTTCCCCCAACGGCAAAGCTGTTTTGATGAAAATTACAGTGAGGGTGCATGAAAAACATATTTCCAGATCCACAGGTTGCTAAAATGCAGCCCAGTCATAAACAAACTAGGGTGCATTTTAGCAACCTGTTCCTCATCGACTATTTCCACAACCTCCAACTGATTTCTTCTTCCTCACCCTTTCAGCAGAATATAGTCTAGCTAGGCTATTGCATTGTACCATCTCTTTCAGTAGCCGCACAATGCACAATAGACCTACTGCTGAATTTCCAACTCTCTGTGTATGTTTCTTGTTCTCTGATGCCAACTCTTGCTCTTAGCTTCTCTGTCTCAAATAAAACAGTAGGGTAAGTATAGGCCACCAATCTACTGCATCATGTAATAATTCCCAGGCTCCTTTGGGTACTATTGATATTGTTGGGTAATACTGATATTGTCAATTTTGTTCCACACCCTTCACAATTTTGTTCCACACCCTTCCACACCCTTCACAAAACATTTAGAAAACCCATATATGTGACTGTTGGAATATGGATGGGATATGCAGTCAAAACTGGAAATATACAGATGTGTGAAAATCTCTTCTGAGTAAAGTTTCTAAGCTGGGAAAGAGTCTTCAGCTTGCAGGTGCAGTTTTCTGTAAACATACTTACACAGAACACAACAACAAGGTCACAGTGAGTCTGAGAACAGAGGGAGCTGAAAAGTAAACAATGAGCTCATCTTGTTTCATGGGAACTAGAATCACATGATATATGACACACAACATGAAGGCTGGGCTAAAGCTGTTCATCCAATGACTATGCATGTTACCACCCAGAAGGTGGAGTTTGAGGGTTTGGCTAAGAGTTCTTTGTTCTATCTTACAACAACAACAGTTGTGTTCCAGTATTCATGTTTTCTACCTGCAAAGATAGATGTATATAGTTTTCTTTTGTTTCACAACTTACAATAAAATCTTCCTTTGAACTACTGTTTTCAAGTCTGGGAGAATGCATGGAGCTATTACATTCCTGGATGGTGAGGAAAATGGCTGTGGAACAGCAGCCAGGCATTTAAGCAAATTGAACTCTGCTACTCATTCACCATAAATCAACAGTGACATTAAGCAGAGTTCAAATTCAGAAAGAGATTAGGTTCTAGCTCAGCCAAAACTACCACCATCCTGGCCACCTTGGCAAAGGGAGGGGAAAAAACCTGGAGATACACAGTGAACTAAATCTTCAACTATTCTATCTTTGCACAAGAGGATAAATAATTTTCAAAATGTTCATCCAAAAACACTGTTCCCAGAAACACACATGGGATTTTTATAAAAAAATGCAAAATTTGTAATTTGAAATATGGTTTCTGTTTTTATTCAAATAATCCTCTAGGTCAGGTTACATACATTGCCTCTGTTGAAACAGCTCCACTGGCTGCCAGTTTATTTTTGGGCACAATTCAAAGTGCTGGCTATGACCTATAATGCCCTATATAGCTCAAGTCCAAGCTATTTGACAGACCATCCCTCCTCATCTGAGCCATTCCAGATTCTGAGATCTTCAAGAAAGACTCTTCTCTCAGACCTACCACTGTCATAAGCATGGTTGGTGGGGACATGAAAGAGTGCTTTCTTGGTGGCTGTCCCTAGATTCTGGAACTCCCTTCCCAACAGGCTAAGACAATTTTATTCGGACAGGCTTTTAAAGCAGAAGGTATTTTAAAAAATGTGCTGGGAATGTTGTACGGATTTAATTGTACTGTTTTAAACTGCTTTTATCTTTTTAAAACTGTATTTTATTCTTTTAATGAATAATGTTTTAATATTGTAATCATTTAATTCTATTTTAATGTTTACTTTTTAATGTTTTTAATTATGTTCTTTCAAATAAACAGCTGCTTTGAATTCCAATTTGGGGGGAAAGCAAGATTATTATTATTATTATTATTATTATTATTATTATTATTATTATTATTACAACATATGAATGACATTAGTGATTCTGACAAATGACCAAAAAAGCCCTAAAAACCCTCATAGTAAAATAACACATGATGCCAAGTGGCGCAGGGAGCAGTGTTTTCTTGTTACTATCCCCGTCTTCTTGTGCAGTGGGAAAATACTTTAGAATCGACCCTTCCCTAGCTAGTTAGAATCTCCTTCCATATAAAGGCCACATGTTCATTTGCATGTCTACAGTTATATGAACTTCATGCATGAGAGAGGATGAACTATTTGGAAGGTATTTTTCCTTTTCCTTTTGTATAGACTTTTTCGCCCTGCACATTTGTCTCTCACAAGCCCTGGAAGTTAATGGATAGCAGTGTTTCAAAAGTTTCCCATCTCTGTTCCGAAAAGTATAAATAATGCATTATTTGAACCCTGCAATCTCTGTCTGTGCTGATTCTTTAATTACAGTGCAACACCCAGTACTGTTCAGAGCCAGACCACTTGTTGGCAAACGATTTCGATGGGGCTGTCATAAAGTTCAATTTCCAAGCAAGAGAAAATGCTGGGAATCCATTTATTTTGTTCACTGAAAAATCCCCTGGGGTTTAATTAAAGAGTGGTAATTAGATGTACTATATGTTTGTGTCTTGTGTCATTTGTGTCTTGAATTTTGATCACAGCAATATGCTTTTCCTGGGAGTTTTTGATCTCCTTTTTTTTTTTTTTCATTTCTCAGCAAGATTAACCAATTTAGCCAAGAAGAAGAAAAATCTCCCTTTTCAGTAATTTAGTGAGCTTAATATAAGTTTCCAAAGAGACTGGGGAAGCAGAGTTGTCTGGGAGTCAGATCAGACATATGAAGTATGGGAAATAGAACAAAGTTAAAGATTGGTGTAGTAATGTGCTGGATATCTGAGGAAGTCAAATCATTCTTTTACATCCAATTTGATTATATTTACCTGGGCTCTCAAGATAAGATCCACAATGTCATAAAACTCCTGATGCTTTTTTGCTGCATTCACCTGCAATCCCCCTTTTCCCTAAAAAGCAAAAAGAGATGGGCATGCTCTAAAACATCATACTGATCAAAAGTTCCTGCCATCTTCCTTTGCCTAGAATGCTTACAGAACAAATTGGGAGTGTCTGTCATGTGTAGCATGAGAGTTTTGCATAATTATGTTGTGAGATTGTGAAGTACATTTGTGTGTGTGTGTATGTGTGTGGTGGGTGCACCTACACTGTAGAAATAATGTGGTTTGACACCACGTTGAGTGCTGTAGTTCCATTGGATGGAATCCTGGAATGTATAGTTTTTACAAAGTCTTTCACCTTCTCTGCCCAAGATGGCTGGGGCCTCACCAAACTACAAATCCCAGGATTCCCTAAGAAAGAGCCAGGGCATTTAAAGTGGTGCTGAACTGCATTATAGAGGCACTCACACTGTAAGTGCTGGTGTGAACATTTGTGTGTTGGGGAGTATTGAGGTGGGATATCAAGGAAGGCCTCAGTTTTATTTAGATGTGAGTTGTGAAAATTAATTAGCTTGATTCCTGTCAAATAGCTGTTAGGCTAGAAAACTACATGTTCAAAGGAAAGGTTCTGCACTTCCCACAGCCTGAATGTTTATTTGAAAATTAATTTGACAATGTTAAGCTGAGAAACTGAACATTAACTTACTGCCATAAATATCAACAATTGAGAATGGCTCAATTCATTGAATTAATTCCCATTAACTCATTGATAAGGAATGGGGGGAGTCAGACCCTGGGATTTACAGAGGGTGACATAAAAGTTGTCATTGTTGAGCTCAGTAAATGTTGCCTGCCTCCAACCTGGAAGTTTGTTCTATCATGAACTACAAGTGACCAATATAAAATAGTTTCCTGGGAATTGTAATAGCCCAACATATCTAGTAGTTTCCCCACATGTTCAGTTATGCTCAATAAATATGAATGTTAGATTTTTACTCATAAAACAGGAAAGCTGTCTGTTGCCAAAGTCTGCACAAATTGTTAAGAATTCATACTGGATAGGTTAGGGTAGCTGTTGTCCATCTTAGAAAAAGCCAAGCCTTGTTCTAAACTGCAGACTGGAAATTCCCTCTCCCCACCCCCACCCCTGCTGAAAAAGAAATTATTTCTGGATGAAAGCAATCAGGGCTTAACTGTCTTGATAACTTCCATGGAATAGAAACCTGCAGAACTGGCTGGATTTGAAAGAGAGTAAATATCTATACTGATTGGCTTTCTCTTGTGTATGCAACCCCATTATTTGATCCTGCTCAGATCACTTAACAGTCATTATCAGAACACTTTACCCCTCCTCTTTTGTAAGAACACCTTTAGGTCATGTTTTGGCCAACCCAGGGGTGTTACCTTCACTGTTTGGGGACCTCCCCTCAAGTAAGGAAGAAGTTAAAATACAAACACATAAAGAGAATCAGTCTCTTTGACCTGCACCTCTCTCTTAGACCTACCTCACCTGCTCCTGTCTCCAGTCATCTTCTTCATGTTGAGGTGATGGTGATAAGAAAATCAATGTGTGTGTTTTAACCTGTAATGCCTTAAGCTTATCTCAAGCCCCCTTACATTGACTAGAACAAAAGTGTTCAACTTCCATTCTGTCTTTCCCCTTTTTTATAGTGAGAAACAGCTTGCATTGACCATAGACTGTTCTGTTGATTTCTGCTATCTTTTTCTGTATTTTTAATAAAGGAATAATTGTTTTGCTGCAAAATCAGCTTGTCATTCTACCTCATTTTTACTTGGAGTCACTTTGTCTAATCTTTCATTTTAAAGCCTTCCACTTGCAAGGTCCTGCAGAGAGTTGGTGTCTAGAAGAACTTCCTCCTCCCCCCCCAAAAAAGTGCACTGTTCTTAACACCCAAACAATGGATGTCACCTTACAACCTCTTCAGTTCAGTTGGTCTCTCATCTCTCATCTCTTTTTTTCTTTCCACTGCCACTAAATTGTACACTCTACATTAATAAGCAGTGATTTATTTTCAGCTGGAGGGGATTGATCCACCACAAGTACAGCAATGAGTGACTAGCTACAAAGGTCACTGAATTAAAGTTGGATAATTCCAACTCAGAAATGATCTGAGAGTAGTTGGGCATATGCAAAACATTTTTCTGTGCAACAAAATCCTTTTTATTTCCCACTGTTACCACTCTCAATCATGAATTGAAGCCTGCAGAAATCAGTGATGGAGCAAATGTTTTGCATGCTTGAGCCAAGAATTGCAAATTAATTTTGTAGCATCTCTAAAAGCTCACATTTCTAACAACCCTAGCCTTTTGAGGCAGATCTTAGTATTTACTTGTTTAAATCTCACCATGTATCATGAGGCTAGTGAAATCAAGTCAAATGTGCTGTAATTCATTTTGAATGAATGAATCCTGGTTCTAAAATCTAGACCGGCAGAAGTGTGCAATGGAAGAAATATACTGTGGGAAACTAAAGAAGATATATGACATGGAGTCTTTAGATTCTCAGAACATGTAAGAATTCTATCCCATTTGCCTGAAAGTAAGTGTCACTTAACTGAAATTAAAACTAGGTACAGTAGTTAATTTTTTTTTTTACAAGTGACATTGAAAAGGATAGTAGAATAAGAATTTTGAATGCTTTCTTTTGGCTCCAAGTTTCAATCTTACCAAAATGCTTCAAAGTGGGTAAAAAGCAGAATGGGAATGGGGGGGGGGTGAAGCAAAGTCAGAAGCAAAGGGAAGGAATTTGAGAATAAAATTTTAGGTAATTATTGGTACGCCTAGCACTGCACGAGTAGCACACTACAGAACTGCAAAGTGTGTCAGTGCAATTCACCCCCATGGTAATATATAATAATTGTACGTTATAGAATAATATGCAATAGAAACTTGTCCAAAATACAAATCAATGTAAGAGTAGAAATTACTTGGGGGGGGAGAGATACCTGCCTTTTGGGCCTGCAAGCTTGACATTCCAATATGACCTTAACTGCTTAAGGGCCTGGGTCTCCTCCTAAGCAAACAAATAATCTCCCCAAATTCAATCCAACCCACCTCTTTTCTCCTTTTTCTTCTTTTTTTCTTCCTTCCCAAACACAGATGTTTTTGCTCCACAAACTCAGCAATTCTATTCCAAATTCTCTCATCTCCTCTTCCTTACTCTTTTCCCAAAGAAATTAACAGATTAACAGATTAGCCTGCCTAGCAATATGTAATACATTTTCTCTAGTTATATTATGTATCTTCCTCAGATAGTAGGCTTTGCTCTTTTTTGAATGAGACCATGGCAGAGGCAAGCACCTTAACAAATTCTCATGAATTATAACAGCTGAATTCACTAAAGCATATTTTAACTGTAGTGTTAATTGGCAAAATCTACAAAGTTAAGTAGAGTCACTAGGAAAAATTGTGAATTATTAACTTAATCAGACAGGAGAATTCAATCTCTGTTAATTATCTTTTATCTCAGCATTATAATTTTGTGAAGTGATGCTGGAAAAAATAAGCATGGGTGCAACATATTTTGGTATCCAACTCCTTCTCACAATTTCTTCAGCAGATGATCTACCTTTTAGCCACTGTGGCTGGCACTTCCCCAATAGATGCCACTTTGTGACGATAGTCCTTCAAATGTTTTTTCACAGCTTCAAATATTACCAGCTGCCACAAAAGGATGAGTATTCCTGATATATACTCAATTTTAGCACTGTCAATCTTGAATCTCTCAAAATCCAGAAACATGAAATGAAATACTAATCACCTATAGTCTTCACAATATATTGTCTCTCCTAAAAGCAGCTCTCCCATTCAAGGTTTCATCCAAACACTTCTTCCGAGCAGAGCAGACTACTCTTCACTCATCTCATATTCTGTTGTTCTTTTCCATCTGTCATTGTGGGTGGACTCCTTTCCTTGTCTAGAAAGGAAGTTCTTGACTATTATATCTAATAGGATCCCTGTGCAAATTTGTCCCCTCTCCTTGCAGCCTACCATCCACCCCATATCCTTCCCAGAAGGTTGGGAAACTATTAGGAACAAAATAGGATGTGATGCAGAAGGCCTCAAGGTGAAAAGAATCAGAAAATTAGTGACTAGTCAAGAAGGAATAAAGAAGGAATTTGAAAGTTATTACCAAAATCTATACATATCTACAGGAGAAGGAGAAAAGAATAGGGAGGAAATACGGAATTATTTGAGTAAACAGAAAATACCCCAATTAAGTGAAGATCAGAAGAAAGAATTAAATAAGGAAATTACTGAAAAGGAAATAAGTGCGACAATAAGAAAAATTAAAATTGGGAAAGCGTCTGGGCCGAATGGTTTTTCAAGCTTATATTATAAAAAGCTGGAAGAGATTTTAGTAAGACCTTTAAAAAAAACACTTTGAATGATATAAAGAAAGATGGTATTTCAGAATCTTGGCAGGATGCATATATTTCTTTAATTCCCAAAGAGGGAAGAGACTGTAGAGAAACTAAAAATTACAGGCCAATCTCCTTGACGAATAGTGATTATAAGATCTTCACAACAATCATTGCAGAGTGTCTTAAGAATATTTTGAGTGGTATCATTCATAAAGATCAGAATGGATTTTTGCCAGGAAGATCTATGAAGAATAATGTAAGAATGGTACTGAATATAATTGAACTTTTTGAAAAACACAATGAAAGGAAACTTGCAATGATTTTTGTTGATGCTGAAAAGGCTTTTGATAAAGTAAATTGGGCATTTATAGAAGAAATAATAAGAACAATGAAGATAGGGACAAACTTTGAAAAGTGGATTAAAGCAATATATAAAGAACAAAGAGCACAGATATTAGTTAATGGGGAAAAAACTAAAGATATCATAATTGAAAATGGAACCAGGCAGGGATGCCCACTTTCGCCTTTATTGTTCACATTAACTATGGAAGTTTTTAAATAATAATATTAGAGAAAATATGGATATACAAGGTATAAATA